>CM059286.1:7310995-7705995 GCA_030347295.1 Setipinna tenuifilis
CAGATGTTTTACATTCAGATAGCCTAAAACACTACTGCAAATCTAAAGTGCAGGATCAACTTTCAAAATGCCTTCACCCAAATGTTTTAATGTGAATACTTTATATGAATAGCTTTTAAACAACTAGCATTATTGCAAAACTGCTTCTGGTGTTGCTGGTTGGAGGTAATTCCAAGGGAGACACAGCTGACTTCAGCCAACTTAACTGCCTATGTCAATTACGCCACCTAACCTTTGTCACTGCAACTGCATTAGCTGCCTAAAACTTGAAGAGATGTCCAAATCAAGAGACATTGATATAAATAAGATTATCTGCTAAAAATCTCATTAGAAATTATGTTGTCAGAGTGGATACTGTTTTTAAAGCAGGCCAAAATGTATGTCTATTTCCTATTAGCTAGCTAGCCAGTATAGTCATAAATTGGCTAATTAAAGCAGTCATTTGCTGTTTCCCTTACCCTTCTCTGGGTTTTAACACCTATCATTTGCCATGGGGTTGTGCCATGGTGTTTCTCTATGGTTAGCGAGTTGGTTTGTGCAAGCGAGTGTTATGATAGGGACAGCCTGTTACAATCCCCTTGAAGATAAAGCTAATTAGCATTATTACCTAGGCTGACCGCAGTATCTGCAGTGTGAAAGCCGAGAAAACAAAGCCAGAGGTCTGCCTGGGTATTAAAGTATTTTGTTGTTCCTGCTTTGAGACAGGACAAAATGTGATGGTCACTAAACAGAACAGATGTCTAGGCCTATTTCAAGTTTTAACCCTTTCATACATGAATTATTAAAAGAAGGTTAAGTTTTAATTTTTTTAAATTACCCTAAACTTAATATCCTGTTTGAATTTTTGCCAAATCTCATTTTGTTTAAAAGTTATTTTACTGTCCACATATGTGGACCACATGCAACAAAGGAGTGAAATGGGCTATAAGCTACAAATAAGAAAGAAGTTATTTAATTATTTTTTGTTTTTTTATAAAGTGCTCAATTAATAAATTAAAATAGAAATAATCTGAAAAATATGAATATTATAAAAGTGATAGACATAAACCTATAATAAGATGGCTCATTACATGCGAAAAAAAACTTTACTGTTGACAAAAACACAACTCAGTTTGATTGAGCATATATTATAGCTCATTCTTAATTCATTTATTCAGTCCCTGTGTGAAAGGCAAAATGCATTTTGTTTCTGCACGCATGCAAGTTTCACAAACCAGAATAGTCATCATTGCATTCCTCTGCTGCATGACATCCACATGTGGACATTAGGTTTTCTCTGTATAAAAAAACTTATTTTTATTCTGAATTTTAATTTGTATCAACACAGACTAGTCCATTAAAGTGTCCTTAACATGGTAATATTTAACCTGAGTAAAGGTTTTTGACAGATACATCTGAGGTGTTCTACACATAGCTATCTTCGGTGGCCATCTTGGATTGATGATGTCATAAAACACTCAATATTTGGTGTTTAAGATGGAAAATACAGTTAGAGTATTGTAATGAACCTACTAGTACTTCCCACATAAGACTTTGAAAAAAATAACCACACATAGCCTATCTGAAATGTAATCATGTTAACAGTCCACATATGTGGACACCATAAAGGGTTAATAATATCTTCATCAAATAAGTGCTCAACCAACTGTCTTTTGCCTTTGAAGATTAATAAATTCACCATGAACACCAAATCTAACATGTACTAATACACATCCTTGACTTTACTTTGCTATATCCCTGCATCGCTGTGGTTAGTTAATGGCCAGTTACACCAACCACTGTATATGTTTCAAGTTTCAATATAACTACACTAAAAAGGTTTGTGATTTTGACTGAATTTTAGTCAACTTTCAAACTTAAGCATACAGTTATTATTTTCTTGCTCAACATTTGTAGCTTTGGCAGTTCTTGAAATGTAAAATGCTCATGTGGTACCATCATATTTCCTGTTTATTTGCGATACATTTAAATTATTGCATCACCATTTCAGCACATTTAAATATGTCAACAATCCCCTTAAGCTTCCAGCATCCACGTCTACATGTCATGTATCCACAATTTGACATGATTCCAATTAACTTCATAGAGGAAGTGCGTCAAATTAGTCAAAACACCAAATTCCAAATTACTTACATCAAATTTGATCATTTGTCAAAACACACAAAAATCCAAATTACTCATGGGCACGGCTAATGCAGTGTACACTGAACCGTTGTTCATCTTAGGGAGCTCCACATACCTACCACACATGCGACCGTAACCCTCCGTGGCATAAGGGCGCTATGGAGTTACTGGGCCACACCCAGAGCCAAACCTCCGTCCCTTAGATGTGACTCTGAGGGCTGATGTGTGGGCGGCCAGATTTCACTCATGGGAACCACCTAAAAAAAGACAAAGTCTTTGAGCATAAACACTAAATAAATAATAATAATAATAATAATAACAACAATAATAATGATCCAAAAGAAAAGCCACAGCCTGCATGTCTGGTGCTCAAGGCTTAATGAGGAGGTAGGGTGCACTACATTTAAAGCAAATGAACCCAATTAGATCACAAACCATATGTCTGCGAAGATAAACATTTATTTAGTAGAAAATTATAGTTTTTAAATCGTAACATTATATTTTGTAGTATCAATCTCACGTTTAATGACCATATTTACCACCACATGTTCAGTCTGCTTGTATGTCTCAGTGTCATGAGGAGGGTGCAGAATCCTTCAAACAAGAAAGTGGGGCAAGAGAGAAGCCATTTATTTCAGCATGGATCTGAAACATGGGGGCCGATCCAGGGTTTCTTTTCCATTTCTCCGACACTGTGACATAGGGCATACTCCTTCATTGAGTGCCTCATTGGTTTTGCTATCCCAGTGCTGCCACTAGGTGGTGCATGGTAACCATTGTAATTGAAGATGTTATGGCAGGGAAACCAGAAAGAGAATGTAATTTACTCTCAGTTTTCAATATCTGGCTTGCTAAATTCATGTCATTTTAAACCTCTTTGCTTCTGATGGCAGTAGTGATGTACCACAATAGCTATTTTGTTGTGCAAAATCTATGAAGTGAGGAATTTATGCTCTTGTGTTATATGTTAATACATGAAGAAATGGACATTGTCACACAGAGGGACAAAACACTGGAAACTATTTCCCCCTTATTTAAATAATATACTAACAGGGCACTACATTACAAAACTGAAATAGCTCAAGCATTCGCCTGAGAAATGTATATATTTCTATGATACTCCTCCTTTCCCTGTGCATAGACCTTTTATGCCACCATCTTTATTCCATGGAATTTTCTGTTTTATTACAATGGACTGTGAAACTGACCTAGATATATTATTGTTGATCACAAATTTAAATTGTGTACCAGTGTTTAATACATTTCATGCTTTTAATTGCACAGTCTTAGTGCTCAGTTTATTGCACAAATAGTGTATGCACCCTTGCGCATAATGCTTTTCTTGGAAAAACCTAATATGTATATACACAGTTGAAGACAACTCTAGATCTCATGCAGCTTCATTTAATATCTAAGAGTAAATGTTGGTATTGATAAAAAAGACTTGAAAAATATCTGTTGCAAAGTCTCATTCAAAACATGAGAGTGCCATTTTCCTGAAATGATATGTTAGTATTAACATTTTTAGCAGTTTAACATTTGAGTATTTTGCAGCCAGTATCTTATTTTTCATGGTGTAACGGGGTGTTTTTGTTAAGCAATATAAATGTTTCAAACGCTAGTAAATCCTTTTTTGATGTATTTTACGAATCAAAACATTATGGTCCTATCTACATAAATCTTTTTTCAAGCCGTTTGTCTGAAAGATGGACAATTTTCTCATTCCTTGCCTTGTAATACTCCCAAATGACATTTCTCTCCTGGCTACATCAGACTGATGTTCCTACATGCCATCCATTATGATGAGATGGCATATCACCCCGAAAATCACCCAATCAGCATGCTAGTGTGAAAAGCAAACACTGAACCGGGGAGTGTGTCCCGCACTAAGCTGGGAGCAGTGCTGAAGAGGGTCCTCTAGACACCAATGTAATAGACAGGCTTATGATGTGTAAATAACAGGCCACTTAATGCTCCCCTCCCTCCCCCCTGGCTTGTGCCGCCTCATTGCACTTCCCGATTGCATTCAAATCATCTGGGAGTCGGATGGAGGAGATAGAGTGGGTGTCCTGGCTCACTCCACCCTCCAGTCCTCCATGCCCCTGCTTGGAGGCTAATCTCATTGACCTGAGAGGCAGCAAGATCGGCATAGGGTTTTATAGTCAGTGTTGAACTAAGTCACTCACAACCCCACATGACTTACCTTTTAAGAGCATGTGTATAATTCATCTTTTGTAGTGGAGATATGACACTGATTTTGTTGCCTAGCATTAAATCCACCAGGACAGGCATGGAAAATAAAACTGAATTATTTCTCATCAACCTCTGCATTAAGTGTGTGTATTCAAAATAACTGATCTGTAATTGTGTTTACCCTCATGACTGACTGTGATTATATTAAAATACAGAAGCATACCATCAGCTCTGAGTTGGGAAGGGTATGTGATGTATGAGTTTAGGTACAACGTTGTATAAATGTTTTCGCAAAATGTAGTGACATTTGTGCATTTCTGTTTAAAAGGAAAACGTACTAGCTGGCAATGAAAAGCCCACTTAACCTGTAAAAGTGTTTTATTTTACAATTTTATCCTTACATCAGCTTAACATTCCATGGTGATTTCAGAACAGAACAGTTCTCTTATAAACCATCCCTAGTTTGTAAATGTTGCGTGTTTGTCTTTGAAAGAAGTGTGTTTTGTGTAATTATTAAAACATTTATAGATCCATTCATCAGATGTTGTCATCTTTAGGTTAATCTGACATTTAAAGATATACAGTATTATTTAAGTGCATTTCACAGCCCCATTTAAGGGCCATTTGTTTTTGTGTTTACAGGATAAGATCAACAAATACATCTGTGAATGAAATGAACTATTTTTTCCTTCATGGTCATAACTCAGCGTATGCCAGGACAGTCTGGATTTAACAAAACAATATCAATTGTTATCCCTCATTTCAGGAAATCTTGATATTAAATACTGATTAAATGATTTGATTTCCATATTGAGCATTTCCTAAGTGTTAAACATAGATATAACGTAAAATATGTTATTGGGTAGTGAAGTGTGTTTTCCAGGAAATACTTAATCTACCTTGAAGATTTAGAAATGAATTCAGTCATTATTTTACAATTCATAATAATAATATAATGTGAACGAGCCAATACCATGCTCTCTTGTTTCTGTTCTGTGAAGCATTTATTGCTGGTTACAGAGCAGTAGTGATCTTTCAACAGGGAGTGGACACATGATACTGTGAAAAAATGAACTTCTGATGGCCTCTCTGACTCCTTCCAGTCTTTGATTTTAACCTTGTTTCCGCTTTGCTTACAGATACATCCATGAGTTCTAAGAGGCACTGACCTTGGAGCTTCATTAGAACTCTGTCCCAATTTAATTTGCTGGTCTCGAGGGCTTGTGTGGAATCTGTATGTTGTTACATTACCTCACCAAAGCCTTAACCACAAAACGACCCTCTCTTGAAAATCAAAAGAGGACTTTAATGTTGAAAGGTGTATTTCAGTAAGAAAGTAAAAACTGACAGCGAAAGAAACAACAGAGGATATACAGTGCACTTTGAACCAGAGTTCCTCCGTTCCTCCTCTAGATCTGGATGCTGAACGAGGTAACATGAGCAATTCTTTTTTTTACATTACAGTCCTTCATAACATACGATGTCCTTTAACTACTTTTGGCATATATATTTGCTTTATTATGATGCTCCTTCGCTAAAAATGTCCACTTTGATTGTTTTGATTTTCAACTCTTTGCAACCAAGAACTTTGAACAGAAACGACTTGTAGTTGGAACAGAAACACCAGATGTGTGGGGGTGTCCATGTGGCCTCCCTTTCAGGCACATGCAGGGCCGGAGTGAATTCTGTGCATATGTTTATTTGATACTTTAAGAGCGGTTTCCGGAAACCATGTATTAGCACACCAGGAGCTGCCTTGTAATAATTAGAGGGTGAAAAGGCATCTGGCCACACAGGAGGGCATTACATCAGCACATTCACTCACTGACCCCACAGGTCAAGGGTGAAGGGAATTTTGAGGAAAAGTCAATTTCTTGAACACCCCAAAGCAGGAGGAGGTTTGTTTAGTGTTATTTACCAATGGCAATGAAGCAAGTGGGAAAAGATCGGTGCTTCGCAGTTTCAGGAGGCATGAAGTTGTGTTTTGTACAAAATTGTGCTCACAGAAATGCACTGAGAATGGAATGTAAAAAAATACAGGTTTCAGTGGATTAGCACTACATCTCACTGGACAGTGTAAATCAGGTATGTGTTAACAGGTTTCTTCAGGAAATTGCTAATAGTAACTTGCCATAACATCTGGAAGCATCACAAGCGGGACTGTAACTGCTCTATTTACAAAGCCGATAAACTGCTGGTTTCACTCAGGTTCTGTTCTCCAAGTGAATTATACAGTTGAAACTATATGTCAAAGGACCACAGCTGGATACTTTACTCATAGCTGCAACCCTTGTATGGTACTAGCCATAGCCATGGGCAAGTTTGCTCGCCACCTGAGCCTGCAATAACATTTGGGAGTAAGACTTGAGTGTGCAGTTAATGACTGTCAAGGCTGATGCCTTAAGTCTTATTAAGACAGGTCCATGCAAATAAGACTTAACCATCAGGAAAATGACAGCCATTTGTGAAAACAAGACATTCAGATTAATCATTATATAATTGGGTGTTACATGGGTGATAAATAGTATTGATGCAGGTTGCTCACAGCTTACAACTCTGGAGGTGAATTGTGGATGACAAGTCTCTGTTAAAGTCCATATTAATGTAAATGACTGCAGATAAAGTTCAGTTTTGCAGAAAAAAGTGTTATTAATGGCAGCAGGTATAAAGTGAGCATGACCATTAATAATGTTAGAATAGTCAACTTGAATTAAAGGCCCTCTGTTCTATCAAAAAAATAATGAATGTTATATGTATTTTTGTGTGTTTGATAGGGCTAATGAGAAAAACGCAATGAAAGAGAAACCTCAGAATGTTCAAGCATTATGCTTTGTGATATGCTTTTATTAGGTAGGTAGACTTTTACCGTGGCCTAGTATGTGTTTCCTCCAACAGTGTGCATAATATTAAAGCTGTTGTAATCATTATGCATTACAAATGCCTGACCACCCCACGGGTTGATCTTGGGAGTCTGTGTCAATATATCCTTCACACCGGCTCCTTGAAATGACCTATTTCTACACAGTTCTTTCCTTTCTCTGTCTGGTAATTGACCCAGTGGTGGCACACACTGCACTTCTTAATTCCAAATTAGAGAAAACAATGCTTTTATTTTAATGAATGGAGAAACATAATTTCTGACCATCGTTATTCTCTTGTTGAAATTAAATTGTGTTTAAACACACCAAGATATTACATTAAAACCTTTGACTTCAATTGCAGCTATTTGTCACATAATCCGTTACTGTGAAGAGGGCTAATGTGGTAGCGCTAAAGTGAAAGCTGAGCCCCGTATCCTCCACTGCGCAATAGGTCTCGGGTCCGATCATGTTAATAGAGGGGGGATTAGGCCGGCTACCACACAGAACATGACCTTGAAAAGAATTCCAGGCTTTCCCCCTTGTAGTCCTAAACAGCACCATTTCTCATAACTGCATCACAGAAACTTTTTTCACTGCCTGTACTGCGTGATGAGACTAAGAAGTGTTATTTTTACTATTACAGGCTCCAATAAATAACAAACTATTATTACAATATATGGTCATATGTGAATTTTTCATTTACTGAAGATGAAATGATAAGACATATGTCAAAATAAATAAGAGAACAACAAACATACTGTCATTACAGAATTAAATACAGGTTAAATATTGAAAAACATTTTTCAACAATGCTGCAGACATATAAATCTTGATGTACATCCATTAAAAACTGATTAACAATCAAGTCATTACTATTTTATTACTCAATGATGATTCCTTATCTATCCAGTTATGCAAGTCTAGAACAGCTTTGTCAGACTCCACGTCAGGTTAGCCATCAACCTCCTTGAAACTATAAAACAGTCTTTATGTGTAAATATAAAGATAACACACAGCACACACACACACACACACACACACACACACACACACGGCACAGTTAGACTAAACCCAAAATGCACTCTTGATTCAAAAAGGTTCTTTTGTATTCTGTTAATATTTGCACATCTTCAAAAAGAGATTTTAAGTTTCATTTGTGTAGTTATGTTATAGGATTACTTGTTACAGTTAGTTTATTTGTTAAGTTATTTCATGGGATAGATTCATGGAATCATTGTCCATTCATTCATGTTGTTACATAACTATGTTGCTCACTTACAGTTAGTTGAAGTTACATTTGCGTAGTTATTTCATGGAATTGCTGATTTGCAGTTAGTCAGACATAGCAGTAAATTGCCGCTGCCTCAGTAGGTGCATAAAAAGGACAGGGAGCCATCAAAGGCTGTTTGAAACTCTCTCTTCCTTTATTCTAAGACACCTTCAAACTGTCCCTGTAATGGTTGTTTTTGAAGGCTATGTTCTCATTGCTGCCTGTAACATGCCAACACCATCAGGCAGCAGCTAAGACAAAGATGCCAGACAAAACACACCTGGTGTTGTTGGCATATAAATGTATTTGCCTTAGAAGCTTCAAAAACTACAAGACGAATGTAGTTCCTCTTTCATTCACTGTCAGTGTAATATTGAAGTAATGGCCCCTAAGAAATGAGTTTGCTAGCAATAATACGCTATCCATTGCAAGAAAACAAAACTGAAATGGTATCTTAGCCCCAAGAAAGTGTGTCAGAAAAGCAGTTGGACATTTTTTGTGCTCCATGAAGTTCTTGGGTTGTAAGGGACTACATAATGCACAGAGACAACTGAATGTCTGACACTATCCAAAATTAAATCCTTGGGATGTAGGCTCATGCATTACAGCACAAAATCTAAAAAAATTACAATGCTAAATCTATAAAATTACTAAAAAAATTAGCCACTGTTTTTACTAAGGGCTCAGAACAGACAGGAAAAATCACTACAAAGCACTACGGAGCAATTTCATGTTGTTTACAGTTTGTGGATTCGAATTTAATGGCACATTACATGCTTTTGGGATTTCACAATGGTACCAAATCTGCAGAGACCATGTTTTAATGCACCAAGGACATTTCCATCCGTTTAAACAATTATCTTGAACGTTTGGCAATACATTGTCTCTGTATGTACATTGCAAACCATGCTTAGGACCTTTCGCTGCAAGAGGTAGCAAGGGATGTGAGACCTATTACAGATAGCTTGAACTTTGCCCAGGGAGTATCTGTTGCTATTACAGAATCAGTAAAAAGTAAATGATTATTTACTTATTAGTTGTTTTTTTAACTCTAAAGATGTGTTGTACTAGGGCTTTGCCCAACTCCATAGTGCAGCTGCACCAATACCATTTTTAGAGACTATTGAATACCCTACACTACTAGAGACCCTAAAGACAGCAGTACAGTTAAAGCTGAGCAATATAGCAAAAAAAGATCACGATACTGTATATATTAACATATTGCCCGATATCGTTATCATAATTTGCTCAATATCACTTTGGGCATAACTAAACCAACTAACGCTGTGTAATCTTTTTTGTCAACACAGTCATCAGCTTTGGAGGATAAGTCCAAGTCATATTTAACATCAATTTTGGTCTTTGGTCATTCTGCTTTTCCTAGCTTTATCTTATCCAGCAATTCACAAATAGAAGTAGTGCAGGAAAAGGTACAGTAGACTGAATGGCAGTTGTGCCATTTCTGCTATGTGATCAATTAAATATGTCCAAGCCTGATCATCATGATTGACTTAAATTTCATCACGATCACGATTTGTGAATGATTCAATCGCCCAGCCCTAGGCTGAGGTCTAGTCCAAGCTTGCTAGATTGTGCAAACAGGCTAGACAAGAAGGAATTCATATTGGATTTGTGTTCAGCCAAGCACTTTTTGGGCTTTCTGAGCTGGTGATCATCAAGTGCGTCACAGTCCTTCAGTCCTTCCCCTTGAGGGGATGACACTTTCAAACAGCTGATGGAGACGGTTAAGATCAAAATGCCCAACCGTCCAGACTGAGAAAAACCCGTTTGCAAGCAAAGTACCACAGAACCAATAGCTCTGGTGTGTGCCATCAGTTTTATAAGCAGTGGACTTACTTCAGATGGAAGTTATGCGAGGATTTGACCGAGTCAAATTGAAATTATCTGCACAAGAAGCAACTATTCTTGTCGCTGCAGCAATCCAAAATTGGTCGAAACTGAATGAAGAAGTGCACCTTCTGGAAAAGCTTGATCGATCATACATACAAATGCAACTTACTTTATTGAGCAATTTACCTAAGGAGACAAGGTTTAGTACAGTCATTAAGGTTGCTGAATTTAGCCCATCATTACATCCCGAAAACAGAGAGCTGTTTAAGGAAACTGAGGCATTTGTTGAACATGTATGTGTCTACCGGTCAGCTGTCCCATCAGAAGAATCATTCTTGGTCCTCAGATGACTGACAACCTGGAACCGAAGTACCACAGGCCTGAAGAGGTTGACAATCTTGCCCTAATCCACATTGACTTTTAGGACAGATTGGATATACCATCCTTTGTTAGGAGCTTGGTTAGCAACACACCTGAAGGCAAGACCATGTTTGGTGTACTGTAAATTGAGGTAAGAGATGGTTTTAAATCCCATGCACTGTCAGTGAGCATTATGCGTTTAGTCTTTTGAACAACATCCTGTGGCTGAGGTAAACTAGCTGCACATCAATAAAAAATTAGACGGAGTTTGGTCTGGTAAACCTCACATAGACAGGAAGTTCTCAGAGGAGGGATCAACGGACTTCTTTCAAATGCCCTAGTGTAGTACTCGACAAAGCTATCAGACCACTGACTCCGATGATGTACTGTATGTGTAGCGTTTGTTTTTTACTGGTTCCGGATTTTTCCAGACCAGGAAGAACTGAGAATAGGCAGGTTTGCATGGCTGACTTAAGTGCGAAATTCAATGTAGCGCCACAGACAGTATGGGCAGGCTCAGGCTACTTAGCTTATGTTACATGTGTACAATATGGCTGTGTTCTTAAGTGATAAATATGTCTATTTGGATCCTGGAGACTGCAACAGCAGTGTTCTAAAAACAGCGGCTACAACACAACTGTGTGACATCTCATATTTACCAACCAAGTCCTGAACCCCCACTTACCCCATATCAAACAGTTTTCAGCACACCTGGTTAACAATGAGAATTTTTAAATGTATTTTTTATATGTAGAAAACCCATACCTTATTTGTGGGATACAAATTTCAGATGTAAAGGAGCCACCAACAATGTCTGCAGAGTTAGCCCATGTTTTGCCATGTGCAGTTTCAATTAATTAAACCAAAACTCAGCTAGATATACTGTAGTTCTAAAAGAATTTGGCTGGTGAAGAGAAGCCAGCAACATCTAACCAATACAGCAACAAAAAATAATCACAGGCCTGTGGTCTAAATACCCCTACATCAAATGCTGAACACTTTTGCGGTGTGTTTGAAGCTTAAAGTCAATTTAATTTTAATGTGAAGTTAACTTTGCTTGCTGTGAGAAATGTGTTAGGTCCTAAGGAGAACAGGAATAGCCTTGGACCTGATGTCTGGTGCCTAGCTATGTGGGCACAACTGACAGGTTGGTGGAACCTCCTCTGGATATGATCTATTGTTAATTTTTTCCTTGGAGAACAAAATCTAAGAGCTTTGTTTTGAACTGCTGTCTAGTGCTGCGTTCTTCCTGCAATACTCTCTCATCCAGTGGTGCACCTCCGTAAACATGGAGGTGTCTGCCTCTGGTCTCACACAGCTCTGTAATGAAGTGTTCCTAAACAATGCAAGCAATGGGCAAACAATACAAGAGTGTTAAAACAGTGTCAAGTGTACGTCTTTAAAATTTGCGACTGTTATATATTTGATTCATCACGCATTCTTTGACCAGCTCTGACATCATTTTCGTCAATTGGTTCCTTGAGTACCAGATTCTTAATTAACAGGCTAAATTCACCGCACAATATTGCACAATCACACACACACACACACACACACACACACACACACACACACAAACACAAACACACACTGGTTTGAGCTATTGGTTTGAGCAGTGGTTCTTGGAAAGATCACAGTTGTGTAGCCATATCATTCGAACTGGAGTGAGACCCTGAAAATGACAAAGCTTTACAACAAGCTCGGAAAGTCAAGGCCTTGGTGAGTTTTAAACTTCAAAATGTCTTCTGCTCAAAATGTATTTTTGTTAGTTGGTATAACTTTTAATTCTTACATGCTTACTGTTTCTTTACCTGCTGCTGTGTCACGAATAGCTGATTTTGTTTCCAGTTTCAGCAGATGTTTGGTCAAAAATCTTGAACTATACTGACCCAGGTAAGTGAAGAAATTGTGTGAAACATGGTTGGCACATGTCAACCATCACATCCTTCCTGGTACATTAAATGAAGTCAATCCATATAGTCCTTCGCACATGGTAACTACAGTGTACATGCTGGTCAGTGCAGCTGACCACTGAGCGTCTGTGTCAACTTACTTTATGGTACAATACTGACAATGAAACAAGGCAGATATTTGTAAATATATGGGCAATTCTGGGTGGAGACATCAGATGCCATGGAAGGTCTACACACTTTATATGCTCCAAGGTTTATTAAATAGACAAAAAACAAGGCAACATTTCAACCACATGGTCTTTGTCAAGCAACTGAGAACATTGAGACACAAGATGACCATGATTGGTTGATATCAATGTTGATATACCGTTAAGGGTGGGATCATTATTGTGATTGTTCTTTTAACTTCACAAGGGAGCAGCGATTTCATCTGACCATGGCCAGAATCTATTTGTTATCAAGAAGCTTCTCATAACACAGGACCTTTAAAAATGTGGTCACTTTCAAACAAACCAGGACAATGCTTTTAATGTTGAAGATATATTTATATTGAGTACAAATGATGTATCTTGGCCTACAACTGCCCTATCAGACATTGATATCAAGCTATGTTTATGGATATTTATTTATTACACAGTTGACTTTTTACATTAATAAAAAGTCTAAAAGCATATGTTGTAATATGACAATGTTGTTTGGTGTTTATCAAGATTTGTGGAACAAACATCGCAGACCTCAGTGTTTGTGGTAGCCTTTGCCTTTTTTTTTTACTGAAATTATTAAATGTAACTGGATATGAATACATGTCTCATATATTCATATTCACTAGCCACAGTATAAGAGACTTGCTATGCCATTTCGTGTGCATCTTGACGACCCAATGTTTTCCCCAGTCAGCCCTCTTAGGTCTTAAGTTATTTGTCCTGATTTTAGCAGACTGCTTACACGCACTAACACGGACAACCGCATTTTACATGGGAAATGCTCCAGCCGATAATGGATTCAAAGGCGCAAGGTGTGGACAGCATGCGTCCTGCTTTCATTCCGCTCAGTCACCCTCACAAAAGTTTCCGCTACTCACCCTTTTGCCATCCAACGTGTAGCGATCAGCAACGTACCCGTACCTCTCCACAACCCAATGCATGCATGCTACTTCCCTAACACACACACACGCTGACAGCACCATAGACAGTACAGCAGTCACTTCCTGGTTCTTACAACTTTGTTTTCCCAAGGAACACGAACTCCTTTGACCCAAGTAGGCTAATTTGTACCTAGAATGGGATGAGAGAAAGTGACTTGTTTAGTCTGAGGGTCAATCCATGTGCTTCGCATGGAAGGTATTTGTATGTATTTTGCTTTATTTGCTCTAGAGGGAGCATAAGTAATTTACCTAATATTGTTATAATTATTCAGTTGGGTACATACAATGTTAGAATGTGCATATTAAAATGTAACCTAAAAACAACCTACAGTACCCTCTAATGTAAATATAACTGAACGTTATAAAGTTGCAATACCTCACACGTCCATTGGGAGCTGGCTGCAGAAGCGAGGAACCTCCTTTAGACTCCCGTGTTAAAAAGTCAATTTTCACATGAAAAATACGTTTGAACACCTGGTTTTGGTATGTTTTCCGGTCCATGTCAACTCTGTGGGGGTGATTTTTTAGAATTCATTAGTTTAATCCTCAGAATTTACATTGACATTAATAGAATAAATTGGGAAAGATGGGCGTGCCTGGAGCCTTCAATTTAAGCTTCATCTGGTCTGTGTGAAAGTCCAGTTCTCTTAGTCTATGATTATGACAGACTGTCTTCAGACTGTTTCACATATAGACTGGTTTACATGCCAATCAATTTACCCCTACTTACACCACACACGCACACACACACACACACACACACACACACACACTCTAATAACCTTTTTATAAATAACATTTGTTGACACCATGGAGGTTGCCTAGAATTGGAAACAGTGATAGTCCTCCGTTCATTTTGATTCATTTCATTTCCCTAGCTCATTGAATGGCTCATATACTTTAAATACAACATTTTCAGGAGTTTTAAGGCTTAAATTTCTTTCATCATCAGCTAAACATGTGTAAAGTTACTGATGGAAGTCACTTAGACCACAACCCTATGTCCAGGGTGCACAGTGGACATTCTCACAAGAAAAAAAAAGATCATAATGTTGTTCAGGGATGTGCATTTTGCTCATGCCATGTCCAAAACCACATGCCCATGGTCTTACTGGCTCAATTACTGCGTGGCTCGTCATTAACTGCAACCTATACACCAGGGGTCCCCAAACATTTTTTCTGAGGAGTGCCGAATCATTGTGGTTGGGTCTTTTCAGAGGACTGTATGGGTAGACACAGGCCTATGTCAGTAACAGCAAATACGCCTACTATGCTACTGTGAACAACAGGCCTAACTGGTTGAATTTTAGCACATTAAATGTATTCATATAGCAGTGTATTACCACTGCAATCTGATACTTTGTTAACTGTTATTTCATAGAGGAAATGTTTGTGTTCCATTGTCTTCCATAGACATCTTCACCATGAATATGCACGTATGAGGTATGTGTGTGCACAACATGAAATGGAAGCATCCGTCAATCAGCGACAAGTAAATGTGTTGCTAATTGGCTGAAGCTTACCAGCCCAATCCTGACCCCCTGGTTGGAAGCAGGTCATTTAACACAACACAGTCCCAGCCAGCAAGTTACTTTTTTACACAGAACATAAAGATCTACAAAAATGTACCTGCATAAAAATATCAAAGGAAATGTAGCCTTGTAAATTTTCCACATAGACATAATACATAGGAAATCATGACAGCAGGTCAGTGAATGGAGTAAGTAAAAGCAGCATATGACATCATGACCAGACTGATGCTAAACTTTACTTCATATTATGCATTCTATGCATTTTACTTTTACTTACATTTTACTTACTTTATTTATTTCATGCTAATTTATGCTATTTTTAGTTCAGGTTTAGTAACAGGAGCAAAACTTTTGTGGCAGAGAGGTAGAGTTTACAGACCAGACTCATGAACAAGAAGACAGGGAGCCAGATGAGATGTTCCTTAATAACCATGAAAGCATGGAAGCATGGAAGCATGAAAGCAATAAACATTGCAAGAGGTTTATGCAAGAAAGGAAAGTATTTTCCCTGATTTAAAGTTCCCCTGTGTGAACTGATAAACAGCACACAATTACTTGATTTTAGTCATTGTAATGAGAGCTATTCGCACAGTACAGCCAATATGGTGCATTGGGAGGCCAATTAGGTAATAGATACCTGCACATATTTGTGAATAAACTGAAGTAACTTTCATTTAAATGAAGACCTTGGTCAAAGGCAATTCATGCAAATTCTTTAGGAAAGATATGGCCTTATTCATACCAGCTGTACCTGCAGGCATGTCTATTGTGATGGTATATGTCCTTGCCATATCGGAAAAAATACATTAACAAATGGGTAGATTCGTTGTAAATCCATCCAGGTCTGCAATTTCAAATTCAAGTTTAAATTTTATTGCCATATGTACAGTAAGAAAACATGTTTCCCTGCACAGTAAAATTCTTTTTTGCTCTCCTCTTGAATGCCACACATAATGGAGACATTAAGACATAATAAAATCCACAGGTCACTGAGGATAACAGAGGTTTGTATTTCATGCAGTACATTGCTGTAGTTGTGCATTGCATGCACTCTTTTTAGCATCTTGTTGACATGAAATAGCTGGTAACAAATTCCTTTATTATCGTTATGTATTTCCACAACATACAACTTAGTAATATATACTGTAAGTATGATAATATAACATTTTTCACTCACTGAACTGATCTTGAGGTGGACTAGACAAGACAAAATGAAGTAAAAAAGTTTTCATAAAGCTTCTTCTTTAATTCAGTGAATTTGAGAAAAGACCTGACTTAGGACCTCTCAGGGTGATACAGATTTATATTCACAGATACACACAGAAAAACACAAACACACACACACACACACACACACACACACACACACACACACACACACACACACACACACACACTTTACCATCAGGTGTTCTCAACGTTTGTGCTACAATCTATGACGATTAGACTCCACATTCCACAGAGCACAATTGTGGTGATTGATGTACCTTTCAGTTCCCCAAAATTAAAATGTCATGTCAAAAACATATTTTCAGGGTCAAAATTGGGCCCTAAATCAATCCTTTGCACCATTCTCAAACCTGAGCTCAATTATGAGCAACACTGACATCATAGGAAAATCTGCTCGTATTTTTTCCTCCACTGACACATGGAGAATCTTGCCACCCAACATTCTTGAATGTGTTTAATAAATGTAATACAACCTATAGAGCACTGAAGAAAGGAGCCTAAAGTAGGACCATCTGTCAGAACACTGCAGCAATCTTCAAATGGCCAACGGTAAAGGATCAGTTTAATGCCATTCACCATCTGGAATTTGCCAGTATGCAGCAAAACTTCACTGTATCTTGGACAGTTTAGGATGTAAAGTATTCCTCTTCTACCGAATGAACCATGACCACATGTTACTGGACATTAATTTATGACTTGAAATTTTCAGTGTGTCCTAACATATGAAAACAATAAAAAGATCCATGTGATTCGGGAATATGGCCTTTCATGTTTTATCCTAAAAATCCCAGGCAAAAATTAGCACATCAATTATGTCATGGCTTTTGATGGTGTTACTTGAAGAAATCATTATTCCCTTAAAAGTGTAAATGGTGAAAGTACATCATTAGTGGCACAAAGGAACTTCATCTTGCAAATTGATACCTCAAATGTGTTGGCAGATTTGTTATCCAAACCAATAGTAGAGTATACACGCTTTTCCTACATAGTGGTTCATGTAACAGCGTCTTAAGATTTCAGCTCTTGGGACTTACCAGCTGTTCTGTGGTGTATCTTACAAGACATGACATGAACTGGGGCATAACACCTCCTCTCTTTCCGAAAAAAAAAAAAAAAAAAAAAAAAAACATTTTATTACCTGAGCTCACTAAGGACATTCAGCAGTAAGTGAAAAAAAAAAACATTCGGTTCCACTTTATTTTCCTGTCCCTGCTACAGTTTGTAACAGTATATAATATTATGTAGGCCTACCTTAGTTTTAGGGTTGAATTAGAGTTAGTGTTAGGTATGTACACTGTAAGTATATAATAATACATGTTGTTACAACTAAAATAAAGTGCTACCAATCTTTCATGTTGAATGTGACTGGCAGTGATATTATTAACTTAAATTAGGTGCAACTTTTTAAGGACTGTAGATTATTTTAACTTTGTATGCTTATCACTGCTGCCCTGACACAATTGAGAATGAATTTGCATGTGCTAACATTAATCATTAATCAATATTATCAGCCATTTATTTTTGAAGATGATTGGAAAGTTTTTAGAGCTCGACCATTTTGCACTCATATACTAGTCAGCTAGTGTTACATCTCCTGTGAGTAATATCCACACAAGGACACAACAATTGGATAATCGCTTGAATTTGGTATCGTCAGTGGTAAAAGTAGTTTTAAATTGTTGCTGGTACTCAGAGGTGTAACCGTTCCTATATACACCGAGATGGGGTGGGCGGCAGGGGTGTAGTATAAAAAGGAGTGTATGTAGTAAAATAAGAGGAAAGTAAGAAATCTGTGATCATGGTGGGTTGGATGTTCTATGCAGCATTAGATGACTTAAGAAGATGAATAAGTTATCTTATGATGATAGAGTAATATTGCATTCAATTCAGTGCTTTGAAAGTAAAGACAATTTAATGAGCAGTTAATAGCTTGGCATGACTAAAAGGTTTGGCTACAATTTTATTTGCAACTTAAACACAAAACTAGTTAATAGGGGGTAGCCTATTTAATTCCCATATAATTATGGCACCACTGTACTCTTCTTAGTTTTTCCAATATCTACTAACAAATGAGAACATTATGGGACATATAGGTATGCTAAATGTAAGCATAATACAAATATAAACTACCGGTCAAAAGTTTTAGAGCACCCCAACTTTTCAGTTTTTTTGAAAGTCATGCAGTTCAAAAATACATTGTACTCTGAAATGACAACAAAGAACAAATGAACAACTGCAGTAAAAAAAAATGAAATGATGGAATCCATTTATAAACCAAAATGTATTCTGAACGTTTGACTAATCAAATTAGTCCCCTTTTGCAGATATACCAGCTGAACACCCGTGTGGCATTCTTTCTGCAATGGAAATCATATCTATTAGAAATTTCCCATGTGTGGCACTTGTAGGTTGCTTTGTTTTAACTGTGTCATCCCAGTTCATCCCAAATCAGCTTCATGGGGTCTGAAAACTGTGCTGTCCATTCAGTGTTTCAGCAGGGGGATGATGAAGCTGATGGGGTGTGGAAAGCCAGTAGGGTGAATTAAGAGGATGGAGTGGCTAAAGGTGGAGCATGAGCAGGCATCTGCCTACAGGTGAGGTTTGAGATTGTGGGCCTACCCTGTAGGAAGGGGGCCAGGAACCCTGGCATTTATGTGCTTTTGTGCCAAGTTGAAATGCCTATTAGTGTATCATTTAATTTTGTCAGGTATGATAACCTAGCCAGAGTTGCTATCTTATAATGAAAGTTCTAGAATAACGGTAAAACAAGTAAGATAATAATAATAATAATAATAATAATAATAATAATAATAATAATTCTTCCTCATCCTCTTCTTTTTCTTCTTATTATTATTAGAATATGAATATGTCTTATTCATAAAGCACCTTTCAAGACAGCCAGGGCACTTCAGAAACAACCGAGCACAGACATTTTTTGGCCTGTCTATAAATGATCGAATTAATTTTAGAAGAGACACGCACACACACACATTTTTGTGTGTCGGCAGTTTTTGAACATTTTTTGGGCTTAAAACCATCATCAGTATCTGGCAACAGCTGGAAAGCAGGACCACTGTCTGGCTAAAGTTTAGTCTAGCAGCGACAGAGTTAATAGAATGCTTTCGCCCAATGAAGGAGGAGCGGGTACATGAACCCGGAAGTAGGCATAGCTCATTGACAACGATGCAGGTTGAACTGTAATAGACAACGTCGACTGTAATTTAGTGTTGCAAGAATGGCCTCCTTACCGTACTGTAGAAATAAATACAAACAACCGGTTTTAATGTTATAACGTAAATCCACTATCTGCAGCCACAGTAGGCCTAACATGTCGTAGCTTAGCCTAGAATAAGGTCGCATATGGAGCCAAACTTATTCTGATTTTTACAAATCCTGGTTGAGGCTACATACTAAGGTGCATTAACCGCTGGGTTATCCATCTTTAAATGCAGATAAGACCATCTTATCTGAGTTGTAGACAGCCGCGTGCTGTCTTTGTTTCATTTCTAAGATTAAAACAAAGGGTGATGCGTGTGATTTGCTCCGAGATAAAACAGTCAGCCGCGAATTAGAGTAAGGTGCTTTCTCTCTAGGTCGAGGTTACTTCATGTGGCTACCTCCTACATCTTTTGTGTGTAGTGTGCTTCAGCGACGATGTCACTGGGACAACTGTCTGAGATTTGGTTTCCAACGCAAGTGCAGGTGACAGTAATCAGAGCAACAGATTTACACCCAAAGGGCAAGAATAGGACTAACGACGTTTATACCATTATCCAGATAGGCAAAGAAAAATATTCAACTTCTGTGGCTGAGAAAACTTTAAACCCTGTTTGGAAAGAGGAGGCTTCATTTGAGCTACCAGGACTGCTTCTTGAGGGCAACACAGAAGTGGTCCAACTGTGCTTGGTGGTCATGCACAGGTCTTTGGTTGGCTTGGATAAATTTTTGGGCCAGAAGATCATCAATCTCAGTGATTTTTTTGATAACAAGGAGAAAATGAGAACTGTGTAAGTGTTATTTTACTGAACTTGTAAAACATGGAAACCAACATATCAGTAGGCTGTTAATGTATTCTGTTATTACAAAAGTCTGGTTTGGGAAATATGGTTATTTTCTTTCACTGTGAAGTCTCCAGACTTTGTGTAGATCAAATTTGATTGACATTTACCTCAAGCAGTCAGGGGTGATGAATTAAGCGTCTTTCAGATTTAAACAACACAAATTTTTTAGCAGTTTAGATCCAGACTTTTGTTGGAGTTCACTCTTCACACTTGAGTGGCACAGCTGGAAATTTAAGTTTCTCCGTAGGCTTTAAAAACCTAGGCCTATATAATTTTGGGAAAGAGGTGGTGCTTGGGTAATTTTGGGCAACACCTAATGTAAATCATACTGCAGAAAACACTGTTTTCTTTACACCACATTGAAGATAGTGTTAAGTTGAGTGGTGTGTGTTGCCGTGGTTACATTTCTTTGAAAATGTACATAAATAAGCAATTTTGCAAAAGGTCAACTACCTGTGCCTTAGTTGTTGCATTTCGAACCTCCTGTTGATGGTTATAATCTAGTCATAGGCTAAATGGTCTGAGTGTCTTGCCGTCCTTTTTAATTGATTGTCAGAAAGTACATCATGCACAAACCCACCCACTATTTTTACCTATCAGCCTATTACCAAATTTCGAGCCAAGAAAAAAATTGCAAAAGGTTGGGAAGAACTTTTCCAATGGTTTGCTTTTACACACACAGCACCTTTGGGGGGACACATAAGGCTTTAGGCTAAGGGATAACTCCAAGTAATGCCAACATAACTTCTGCTGCCATCATCTCCACTTAGTACATTCCACTCTTTTCTATCTTTACGTTCCCATAGACTCATCCATGGCAGTAGCCCAGAGAAAGGTAGATTCTGACTGGCAGTTGTTATGCCGTTGCTGCCATGTGACCAGTTAATATACCCAAGGCTGATCATCATCATTTACTTGAACTTTATCACAATCACAGATTGCGATCGATTAATCACCTGGCCCTACCCTAACACTCTTTTTAACCCTACATCTTTTGGGCGAAATGTATGGAAAATGTCAGAAGTTTACACTACAGTGGTATTATATCATGAAAGTAGGGCATTTAAGTAGAAGCATGCAATGGTGATTTCCTCATCTCAAACTGTTTATTAAAACAAAAGCCAACAACAGTGGTGTTGTGCATTTTGCTGTTAAACTTGTTACAAAACAGCAAAATGTGCAAAAACTCCTGAAACACAATTGTGTACAAATTTAGAGAAGGTTACATTACATTTAGAGAAGGTTACATTAAGTTCATTTGTAGGTTTTAGTGCATTTTTGCATTTAGTGCATATCACCTTCAGTGTTTCAGGACTATTTGCACATCCTGTTGTTTGATTCATGAACTGACTAATAAATGGTTTTGTTCAAATATAATTGGTATTTTGTTCAAATATAATTGGTATATACAGCCCTCCCTATCATTCTGTGCACATATTGACATCATAAGACCAAGAAGCACCTAAAAATTGACAAGTTATTGAGACATTGTTTTTTGTCACCCATCCACCACTGTTGTTGGCTTTTGTTTCATAAATTGTTTGATGAGGAAATTACCATTGCATACCTCTACTTAAATCCCCTACTTTCATGGTATAATACCACTGCAGTGTGAAGTTTTGATATTTCCACAAATTTTACCAGAAAACCAAATATCCCCAACTTTTTGTGAGTCGTGTATGTAAATATAGCCAGATTGGATTAATCAGTGTTGCACCATAGGAATCTGTGAAGATATGTTTGGTAAACTGTCCAACAGTTACACTGAGGTCCAAATCTTTCTCCACAGCTGGTACTCTTTGGATTCCAAACCAGGGAAGAAAAGCAAAGAAAGAGGCAGGATCCAGGTTAGCATCCAGTTCACACGCAACAGCAAGACCAGCAGCATGTTTGAACTCTCTGTGCAATCTAAGCCTCGCTCACCCTTCTTCAAGCTCAAGGACAAGCTGAAGGGCTGCAAGCAGCATAGCGGAAACTTCTCTGACTCGTCTTCAGTTGTTTTGCCTTCCTTTGGACTGTCTAGTGCCATTGCCAAGCCGCAGCGCCGTGCCTCAGCCCATCCGACTCAATCTCAGCCTGAACCTAAGGTTATGAGATCGTTGCTAGTCAGCAAACACAAACTTTCAGCTGCCCAATCCTTGTCAGATCTCCCGGGCTCCAACTTCTGCTCTAAAACGGATTCCAAGAGTGGTAAGGCCCATTCTGACTTTTGTTTAAATTTAAATGATTGTTTGGACTGTGTACAAATTTACAAAATATGTGTATCATTCCAATCCCAGCATAAGTATCAGCGGCTGTTGATAAATATGCCACCTGAAAACGGGTTTAATTTAAATGTCATGCCTAAATATTTTCTCAATTCAGAAGCATTGCCCTTAACATTTTCGACATAAAGTTTCATAGACTTTTTCTGGTAGAGATAGTGACAGTGACGTTTTAGCACCATCTGATCCGATTAGCTTTGACAGGTGGCGTCAAAAGAAGAAGGGAAAGCTGGGAATATTAAAAACAGACTTAATTTTACAGAAAGGACAGGGAATTGGGAAACATAGTTTTACACCTGAGCTATGTCTGCTTTACTTTTACAAGATGTGGCATTCTAGCCTGGCTGTGGCACCAAGCTCGTAGACAGAGCTTGGTCTGGCAAACCTTCTTTGGGAAAAGAAACACCTGAGAATAGGCAGGTTGGCCAGACTGACTTGAATGCGAAATTCAATGTAGCACCACAGGCAGTATTGGCAGGCCCAGGCTAGTGGCATTCAGCTTTTGTGTAAACTGTAAAGCACCTTCCCATTGTTAGTGAATACTGTGTGAAGGTTGCCTAACATTTCAGAAGGTGATAAATGTAACCAAATACACTACAATTGAA
Organism: Setipinna tenuifilis; assembly: GCA_030347295.1. Classification (NCBI taxonomy): domain Eukaryota; kingdom Metazoa; phylum Chordata; class Actinopteri; order Clupeiformes; family Engraulidae; genus Setipinna; species Setipinna tenuifilis. The sequence goes on from CM059286.1 coordinate 7,334,404, forward strand.
AAATAAGTCACATCGGTACAACATAATTTGACTGTCAAACTCTTGTGACACTCAAATAGCTGCAGCTTGTGACACTACCTGCCGAGGTTTTAGGGTTGTAGCTGAATGATTTTGCATCTCTTCTGTGTACTTGCATCTTCTATCTGGCTCTGCTTTGTCTCTGTATTACACATCTTTCAGTTGCTGAAGTTAGATGTATGTGGGGAAGAGTCATACACTCCACACACATTGTGCTCTGTGGCATCATGATAAGCTCTCTGCCCAGCTCCTTAGACTTAATAATCAGGGTGTTGAAAAGTGCTGATGTTATAGGCATTAAAGGAGGTTACATCCAACACATTGGACAAGAATACAGCAGGCCATTCAGGTCAAAAAAGATGACCATGTTGAAAAATCTATGGATTACAACAGTGTAAAGAAAACACCTGAAGTGATCCAGTTCCATGACAAAAAAAAGAGAAACCGACAAAGTGGTAGAGCAAATTGCTCAGTAGAAAACATAAAGACAACCTACAGGTGCTGGTCATATAATTAGAATATCGTTTTATATTGTATTCATTCATTACACACAGACTCAATGTTTCTTTAATTTTGATGATTATAACTGAAAACTAATTACAATCCCAAATTCAGTATCTCAGAAAATTAGATTAAGACCGATACAAAAAAAAAAGAATTATGGAATAGTTGGCCAACTGAAAAAGTTACTCAATACTTAGTTGCACTCAATACTTAGTTGGGGCTCCTTTTGCCTGAATTGGCATGGGGTCGATCAGTCTTTGGCACTGCTGAGGTGTTATGAGAGCCCAGGTTGCTCTGATAGTGGCCTTCAGCTCATCTGCATTGTTTGGTCTGGCGTATCGCATTTTCCTCTTCACAACACCCCATAGATTTTCTATGGGTTTAAGGTCAGGCGAGTTTGCTGGCCAATTAAGAACAGGGATACTATGATCCTTAAACCAGGTACTGGTAGCTTTGGAACTGTGTGCAGGTGCCAAGTCCTGTTGGAAAATCAAATCTGCATTTTCATAAAGTTGGTCAGCCGCAGGAAGCATGAAGTGCTCTACAATTTCCTGGTAGATGGCTGTGTTGACCTTGGACTTAGGAAAACACAGTGGACCAACACCAGCAGATGACATGGCACCCCAAACCATCACTGACTGTGGAAACTTCACACTCCTCAAGCAATGTGAATTCTGTGCGTCTTCTCTCTTCCTCCACACTCTGGGACCTTGATTTCCAAAGGACATGCAAAATTTATTTTCATCAGAGAACATAACCTGTGGACCACTCAGCAGCAGTCCAGTCCTTTTTGTCTTTAGCCCAGTCCAGACACTTCTGACGCCGTCTCTTTTTCAAGAGTGGCTTGATCAGCCAGCCTCTTTAACAACGATCCTTTGTGTCTTGATCTCCTTGTACAAGGTGCCAATCATCTTTTGGACAACTCTGAGGTCAGCAGTTTTTGCCATGATTGTGTAGCCTACCAAACTAGACTGAGAGACCATTTAAAGGTCTTTGCAGGTGTTTTGAGTTAATTAGCTAATGAGAGTGTGGCACCAGGGGTCTTCAAAATTGAACCTTTCCACAATATTCTAATTCTGGGATACTCAATTTGGGATTTTCATTAGTTGTCAGTTATAATCATCAGTATTAAAAGAAATAAACACTTGAAATAAATCAACTTTTTATGATATTCTAATTATACCAGCACCTGTATGTTACTCTGGTTCAAAGTGCTGGGTGCTGTCACTCAGTGTCCATACCAACTTAACCTCAGCTGGGACAAATTGGTATTGAATGCATCAACACTTATTTCAGTAACAGTATTTCCAATTGGATTATCAGTATTGACATGAAGTTTTTGATAGACACGTTGACACATTCAGTACTTCTCCTCACTCTAGGTGGTGTAAAAGCAGATGTTTGACCCAGATGTCTGTAAAATGAACAGGCCTATACTAATGCAAAATATTGGTCATTGTACACAGACTTAAAAATAAAAGGTCATGGAAAATAAGGGAGAACCAGGCATAGTCACAATTTTTTTTTTCAAGTTACTCCCCCTATTGGTTGCATTAAAACCCAAGTTTTTCCAAAACAATCCTGTGAATAAACAAGCCTACCATAGTCTCGAGTGAGAAACATCTTTAAAGAGTATTTACTTATAAAATCAGAAATCAAGTTAATAAACTACATTTTCTCAGTTTCTGTGTTTTGTGACTATGCCCGTTTTTCGCGTGGGCTCCTCAAATATCAACAAATGAAATGATGAATACTAAAAGTAGACATAATAGTTGATCTAACTGCATAGTTGTCCACTGTAAAACTAAACAACCTCATGCAAACCTGTCGTTTTTGTCCACAGGAAATGCTTCACATCCGTGGTACTCTCAGAGTCAAGCAGAAGGCTCAGACAGAATGAGCAATGATCCTGTCAGGGACTGTATGCCTCAGAAGTATGCTACACTTCCACGAAGTCACAACCCATTTGAAGTAGATCAGAATGGATTCTGGGAGCAGAGTGAGAGGGAAGAAGTCCAGGAGCAAAAGGCTTGGAAGAAGGGAGGGAAGAACGTCAGTGGTTATGGGTTTTCAGGCAATCCCTTTAGCTCATACCACAAAAGCAGGTACACAACTCACATACTGTAATTTTTTCATTTTAGTGGTGATTACATTTTTGTAGATATCTGTACAAAGGAAACCCTAGTTAAAACAGTCAACATACCATAATAACATAAACATTAATACATACTGCAAATGTGGTATCACAAAAGAGCCCTTTGTAGAGCGGACATATGTGACAAGGGAAAACTACATTTCAAAGGAGAAACTGTATGTTTTTCTTTTTTTCTCATTTTAGTGAGTTGTGTAGCTTTTCTGTAAATGGCATGCAATGTTACAGTTGTAATGTGCTTCGTGTGTGTTAATCAATTTTAGTATGCATCAAAATATAAGATTATCCAGGACATGGTAGTCATAGATCCAGGTGGTCCAGGAAGTTTAGTGGAAGAGATCTGGCTTGAGTTTTTGCAGGATTGTTGCTCCTTACCCTTGGTATGTTTTACTTACTGTGCCTGCACATGACATTGGAGACTTTGTGCAAAATGTTAGAAGGTAGAAGTGTTGTCAGTTCTTGAAGCATCTACAACTAAGAAAGACATTCCATAGATAATGTTTATGGATACAGGGTAACATGGGTAAAAGTGAGGCTATTTCAGATTTAAATGTCTTGCCATATATGCATGATGAGAAACACCAAAAATTACGTAATCTCTGTGGCGCCCTGTATTGACCAAATATTGTGTCAAGCACCAAACTGTGCAAAACTGAATTTCCATAAGTTCCAAATTCTCCCGAAATCCTCAGCAACATTCTTTTTGTTTCTGGGATGACACCGTGACAAACATTGGTTGAAAACCTTATGTTAAAGCTTGACACACCTTTGGAATCCACCTCTATACTGTTCCCAATTTGTAGCTATTGGCTATACTTTATCAGGAGTACAGCACTCCTGATGGTAGAATATAGAACGCCAACGCGCATTGACACAGCTGGAAAAAAAGTATGCAATGCACTCACACAGCCGTTGGTTTGGAAGTATGTAAAAGCCTTTATGCTAGCTGTTCTAAGCGAGCTCCAGGTTGGCTAGACCAGGAATTCTCTAAACATTTGGAGTCAAGGGCCCCTTAATGGGCAAAACAAATGTAACTATATGCATACTGTGTGTACTTTTAGATGCAACTGAAGTTATTCTTTAAAAAATTATATTGAGTATTTTATTAGCACACATAATGTAGTGCATTTTGACTGAGCCTGACTATGAGGGCTTTTAAGGTAGTTAAACAATTGTAGGTCTGTAAAACTGTGGGTCATCAGTATTCTTTATTTTCTGCCACCAAAGTATGATGAACATCATATTACTTTTCCATGCATTTCAATTGACAGCCCTAAAATACTATTAAATTAATTCTGTCCTGATGCATTTTACCTAAACAAAATTGAAACCAGTTTTATCGATTCTAAGTGTTTTCGGCAGCAAATTTAACAAATGTCATTACTGTGTCTTTATGCAGTGAGAATATGAGAATGCCTGTCAGCAACCCTGACCTCAGTGCCAAGCAGACCTTACTTGGAAAGACAGGAATCGTCCAGAACCAAGTAAGTAATATGATGTGCTTTGCATTTACATGATCTGATGTATGCCCATGGCTTCATTACTGCACAACATATTGTTTTGTTGTGGTCTTTGTTGTGTTTTGTTCCTCTTCAAAAGGTAAAGAATTTAGAGTTAGTTTCTAAAGCATCAAAAACTTTTAATTGGCTCTTTGTGGCCATTTTACTAGAAGCTGCAGTCAGAGATGTTCATATTAAATGATGTCAGATTGTGTGCTATTAATTTAACCACAAAAATAGTTGTTCATTGTCTTTGATCTGCCTGTAATTTGAGATGGTGTGAAATTATTAGTGGTTTTCCATTATTTTGTGAGAAGGGGCCATATTATTGTTCTGGTACAGTAATTGCAATGCATATGAACTAAAGGTGAGATTACAATTTTCCAGAACACTAACCTTTTTTAAAATTATACTGTGTAATAATCTGTCATCATAGCATATCATAAAAGATTATGCTATTGTAATTGTGGTTTAAATTCCAAACATATTTCACAAAATGATCTTTGATGAGGAATCAAGTATAATTCCACAGGTTTGTCAAGATAATGATGTGGTTGGTACTGTACATAGTGAAATATTCCATTAGAGAAGTTAATGAGACAGCTGGAAAATACCAAGTCGTTACCTAACCTTTACTGCTGTGCAGAGAATGATCTTCTTTACTTAAGCAGTTAAAACAGTTTCATAGTTCACCAGCAGAATAGTTCTGCTGTTCTGTTGTTGATTGTCTTCTGTGAGTCAATGTTCTGTGAGTCAATTAGTTTATTAGTGTACATATATATTAATATTTTTGCATGAGGTAAAGCTTCTGATCTACTATCTACTGGAGTCAGATGTAACTTAGTCTGAAAACTGTGGGAAATGAAATACAGGCAAATCCATCACTTGGCATTCTTTTGTTATGTTGACTCTGGATGAAAACTCGTGTAATTAGCCTGGTCCTGAAATAGTCATCAGCAAATGTTAGCATCTTGTACATTTGCCTTGCTAACCAATTGTCCATAGGAAATGTCAAACCACAATCCACACACTAAACACTCCTTCAATCCATTTGCCACAATAACTTGCAACCTGCAGCATTAATTAATGGGTCATTGTACAGCTTGTCTGTGGAGGCAGGGAGGCCAGTTTGAATCCTGAATACATTTACTTAATAACTTAGTATCCCCTCCCACTATATAAAACTGAATGACCACTATTGAAAGTGAAGAGAGCAGTCAATAGTTCAGTAGTTCAACTTCAATAGTGTAACTGGATATACCACATAGCGGTACATGGTATGACTGCCCCAGTGTGCTGTGAAGTTCAGCACTAAGGGAATTCTAGTACCCATATAGAATAAATATCCGTTTTGTAGTTATAAGCCAAAAGTTTTTTTTTTTGCGTCCCCAATGGAACAAATTTTACAAAACATGCTGTGGTCTTAAAGAACGTTATGCCCATTGAGTATGGGAGGTTTAATGAAATTTGGACAATTACAAAGCAAGATGTTGAGTGTAGTGCAATTACAAGCTATGTTTCAAATATTGATTGGTGTGTAACTTCATAACACTTTAACTTGTAAAAGGTTTTATAACATTTTTTAAAGGCATTGTCTACAGAGGACATGCGGCAAATGTGACCATTGGATAAATGTCCTTGGAGAAGTTAATTTACTTTTGCTTTCAGTACATTACAATTGCATAAAATGTGGCCAACAGAAAGGGACGGGGCCTAATGCCGGTCATCTCAGGGAATGTGGGAAAACAAGAATTGTGTTTCTATAAGCTATCATTTTGTGGTTATTAGTCAAAACATAATTTATGGGAATTATAGCCCCCCCTATGGAACAAAGTTTGTAAAACAGGTTGGTGTAGTGATCTTACAGTAGGCCTACATGGCAAACTTGATGCAAAAATGACTTTCTCTGGCCAAGGTACTGGCGGTTTTTACATGTACAATATTTACTTGGTGGCACTACACAGCAAAATGACCATTTATGGAGTAAATGAATAAGCCTTGTCGAGCACAAGGTACAAATAAATCTTGGTCTTAACTACCAGTTGGCAAGTTAATCTGCGACAAATAATTTCAGCCTTTCTGCTTTTTTTGGGGGCTGGGACAGCACAGAGGGGGCCTGGCAGGTTTTGTGTTTCCTGGTCTTTCAGTGTTCCAGGAATCCTTAACACAAAAAAAAAAAAAAACGGTGCAAAAAAAAAAAAGCTAAACCTATATGACTATGCTAATGCTATGCTAGTGGTGGTCATAATAAATAATGTTCTGTTTTAAAATTAAAAAAATAAAATAAAATTTCCAAATTATTGTCAGTGTAATTTTTATTTTAGGAAATTCCAAATTGCTGTTACCGTATTTTCATTTTAAGATTTTCGGTTTGCATTTGGGTGGGTGGTGTGGCATGGGTTGGTATTAATGGCATTATCAAATATTAGCTGTGGGGGTGTGGGCTTCGATTATCTCTCTCTTTTTTTGACCATACCTCTGTTTGCATCCCTGATTGAGACAAAGCTCAAAGACGACTGGTTTAGATGATGATTTCTGATGGAGCATCAGACAAGGTGCAGGTCTGGCATCAATACTAGATTTAAATCCGGATTTCCAAAACTAAAAACCATTCACTTTATAGCTCACAGATTGGAATTGGCTGTCCATGACTCAATGAAATTCCTGACCACCTGCAATCATTTTGAAATGTTCATCTCTAAACTGTAGTTTGTTTAATCAATCCCACAAACTTGCCCGATTGCTACAATAAGTAGCAGATGAGCTCATTATTCAGATTCTAAAGATAGGGGAGATATTTACTATCAGATGGGTTGTCACTGGGTTAACACTGTGAGAGCTGTATGAAAAAAATGCCCTGCTGGCTAGCTATTTTCAGATTGAGAGTGAAATGCAGCTAACCCTGATAAAGTGAGGAAAAAGACTACTGAAGACTACTGAAGTAACTTAGCAATGCCAGCTTTGTGCATGATTTAGCCTGCAAAGACATCTTACGTGAACTGAAGAGCATGTCACTGAAACTACAAAAATGGGTGACAATGATTTTTCAGTTTCCACCACATCAAACAGACAGAAATTCTAAATACCATGTGAGTGCAAGGTGAAAAGTCTGTCGCAAAGGCACAACAAAGCTTGTCAGCTGGTGTTTTTAAGGTGGTAAACATTGCTGATTACAGAACAGAAAAAAAGATCAATAGGCAACAATTCTATCAAGTGGTAGTGGACAATCTGACAGCCCGAATGCCAGACCTCATTTGCATCCTCCAGCTACTTGAGAAGTCCAGCTGGCCAGAAAAATGTGAGGACCTAGTGCTGTTTGGAGAGACTGAGGTCCATACATTTGCAAAGCTCATTGGGGAGCCAGGCAGAGAAGCAGTGGAGGAGTTCAGACATTTCAAATTACAAGGGACACTGGAGGGAGAGACACTGAAAAAACATATCATTGCAATCCAGACTTACTTGGCCACTTGCTGAATGTGAGAGAGGATTTTCAGCAGTAAATGATACAGATAGAAAAACGTGCAACAAGCTGCGTGCCAAAAGTCTGTCTTCTCTTCTTTTTGTGGACCTTAATGGGCCTCTTTTGGAGGTCTTTAACCCCACTCCATTTGTGATGTCCTGGGTGAAGGCAGGGTATCACCTTTCAAAATCATGGGTGCCAGCGAGAAAAAGGAAAGAGCAAATCCAGACCTCTGTGGTCAGTATTTTAAAACAACACTGCTTTGCTGCATAGATTTAAAATATCCCATTTACAACAGTATTCAGTATTCTTAAGAACACTAATAAAAATAGTTGTGTTGATCACATGGTCAAAAGCTGTATTGCACACAAACAGACTAAAGTAGGAATTAATTATAAAAAAGATGTTTCTAATATTTATATTATATAATTTCTCCAAATCAAAGTAAAACTGTATATATCATTCACCCTTTCACACATAGTCATATATATTATTTTATGTCGGATTTTCTGAGATTCAGTTGAATCTACTGTAGTCAGTCAAGTTATTCAGTCAAGTTACCAGTGTAGCATTGAATCTACGGAGACTTTTATTTTGAAAGGAGGGAATATAGGTTGGTACGGAAATGAGGCTCCTGTTGCAGGTCAATGAGTTGTTGAGTTTTTGGTTAGAGGGTTCAGTGAAAGACAGAGGACAGTTAGAGCGGTAGTGGTGAGCAGCTCAGTAGTTCATGTTGGCAGTGGAAATTAGATAAAGTACTTTCCTGCACTGAAGAGCCAACCAAGTTCGTGTGAGCATGAGTGAACGAACCGTCTTAAGGTGAGAATGACAATAAGGTGGAAACGTAAGCTGCCTTGGCGGAGGTCTGTGCTCTCTGAGTGCTTTTCTAGTTATAATAATAATATTGTGGAAAGGTTCAATATTGAAGACACCTGATGTCACATTCTAATCAGCTAATTAACTCAAAACACCTGCAAAGGCCTTTGTTTGAATGAAAGAGACTACTTCTTATACACAGCGTTTTCAGCCAAGACACTGAGGAAGTAATGTATAGTGCCTATAATGCCTATGCACGACAACCACAGTAACAAACATCTTGTTAGATTTTGGTTTTCAGTTCAGAAGGTGTGTGTCCAGTGTTCACGGAAACCCCCAAAAGGCCTCCCAAATCAAAATATCTGTAGATATTCTTATCGTCTCTCTCAATAAAGACATATCTATACATCTGACTCAACTGATCTCTTTTTGATGTGCCCTGTGTGATATTCATAATTATAGAAAAAAAAAACGAAGAACTCTTAATCTCCTCTTGGATGATGGTCTTCACTCAATTCATTAATCGAATAATCTCATTTTGGATAGTAAGGCTTAAATATTTCATAGAACCTTGTGGTTGCTCATCTATTTTTTTTAACACTGGGTCATAACACGCCAACAGCTCTGTTATACTAAATTTCCGCTTTGAAACGTATTTTGTATTTCTCCCTGAAAAGCAGGTTGCAAGTTGCCAGGGTGATGGTCACATACCACTTTCCTCCAGCAATTGGCAACATTCCTTGCTTTTCTCTCCATATCTTGATCCTGCTTTTCTTTCATTGATCATATATCACATGTGCGCCAACATGAGTCTTGGTGGGCTTCAATGAACCTGTGGCTACAACATAGATCTTTACCGTAGTGTCTGGGACCTCAGCATCATAGAGTCCCTGTGAAAGGGCGAACTTCTCCGTCACCCCCTTTCACCGTTTTTAACTGTTTGAACCGCACGAACTTTGTACACCTGCACACACACGCATCCGCAACCATCATACCAGCCACAATACAAATTGAACTGTGCAAACCCATTTATTTTATGAACATCTCCGTCATGAGTGAGGTACCCACTCATGTCGTATTCACAACATTTACCGGTTAAATACATGGTTCAAACACTCCCGACATACATCCTCATCTCCTGGACACTGCTGCTATGCGGGAAGCGCGCCCCGCTTCGGTAGTGGGCTATTTTTAGAACATTGGTTGGGAGTGGGGATTCATAATGTGGTGGAGGGGTGTTTGTGTTAAATTGGTTTGGTGTTGTGTGTGAAGTTTGAATGGTAACTATGATTTTGTATTATGTGTGGTGTGTATATCTACTTTATATAGGATGGTATTATTGTTGGGTGTGCAAATTATGTCTAGCTGTGTGTGTATGCGTGTTTAGGATCACTTGGTGGTGGGGTGGCCCAATCATCCAATGATTGGGCCAATTTCCGTTAAGGGTGTTCTCTATTTAAAAGAGTCTCAGTTTTACGAGAAAAGAGACCGAGAGAGACACAGGAACGAACGAACAGAGAGAACGAGAGACGACACGAGCAAAGAGAAAGAAACAGAGCTGAGTAGTAAGGCGCTGCGAAATACCTGGGGGTAGCAGTGAGCCCAAAGGCTTTGTTTAAGTTTTCTTTGTGTTTAGTATAAATTTATTTTCGGATTAAGTGTCGTTAATTTTCGTTATTTATGGTTTATTTGTGCACGGGGTTTTCTTTGTATAGAAAATAAAAAGACGACATATTTTTCTATATACGTTCGTGGACTTTTGAGGTTTTTGCACCACTTCACCCCAACTTCCAGTCACCGCTCGCATCCTACACGAAGGAGCCTTCACCGGCTTTTTCACATTTGGTGTCAGAAGTGGGATGCGACGCCGAAGAGAAGCTGGAGGCCACGGGGAGAAGCGGCGATTGACCCGACACGAGTTGGCGTACAGACGGCCGAACCGAGGCACGTCGAGGAACAGAGAAAAGAGTCTGGAAAGGAGCCGAGGAGACCGGAGAGTCAGGCTCGTGGGACTCGAAAGAGGGCGATCCAGGAACGGTGGATTTTAAGGCAATAAAGGAGACCAGCAGAAGCGGAAGGGGTAGGAGAGTCAGCTACGGAATCAGCAGGTATTTTGGAAGACGACCGGAGCGTGTTGTCACAATATTGGTCCGGAAGAGGGCAGCGGCTGCCCTGGACCCGGTGCCCGGTGAGGGGCACAGTGCAAGATTGACGCTGATAGTTTAAGCTCCGAGTCCCCTCTGCTGGTCTGGGAGGATGGAATGGCAACTGAAAAACCGGAGGGTGAGTTGTCGAATTTGTTGGACTCCTGGTATCGTCTGTATGGACATGCTCGGTGGTTCTGGGCACTGTAGTGCCAGGCCGCTAAAGACATTGGCCGTTTTTGTCTCACCACCGGGTGGTGAGACTTGAGAGGGGGGAGGAAGTGTGAAAGGGCGAACTTCTCCGTCACCCCCTTTCACCGTTTTTAACTGTTTGAACCGCACGAACTTTGTACACCTGCACACACACGCATCCGCAACCATCATACCAGCCACAATACAAATTGAACTGTGCAAACCCATTTATTTTATGAACATCTCCGTCATGAGTGAGGTACCCACTCATGTCGTATTCACAACATTTACCGGTTAAATACATGGTTCAAACACTCCCGACATACATCCTCATCTCCTGGACACTGCTGCTATGCGGGAAGCGCGCCCCGCTTCGGTAGTGGGCTATTTTTAGAACATTGGTTGGGAGTGGGGATTCATAATGTGGTGGAGGGGTGTTTGTGTTAAATTGGTTTGGTGTTGTGTGTGAAGTTTGAATGGTAACTATGATTTTGTATTATGTGTGGTGTGTATATCTACTTTATATAGGATGGTATTATTGTTGGGTGTGCAAATTATGTCTAGCTGTGTGTGTATGCGTGTTTAGGATCACTTGGTGGTGGGGTGGCCCAATCATCCAATGATTGGGCCAATTTCCGTTAAGGGTGTTCTCTATTTAAAAGAGTCTCAGTTTTACGAGAAAAGAGACCGAGAGAGACACAGGAACGAACGAACAGAGAGAACGAGAGACGACACGAGCAAAGAGAAAGAAACAGAGCTGAGTAGTAAGGCGCTGCGAAATACCTGGGGGTAGCAGTGAGCCCAAAGGCTTTGTTTAAGTTTTCTTTGTGTTTAGTATAAATTTATTTTCGGATTAAGTGTCGTTAATTTTCGTTATTTATGGTTTATTTGTGCACGGGGTTTTCTTTGTATAGAAAATAAAAAGACGACATATTTTTCTATATACGTTCGTGGACTTTTGAGGTTTTTGCACCACTTCACCCCAACTTCCAGTCACCGCTCGCATCCTACACGAAGGAGCCTTCACCGGCTTTTTCACAGTCCCCTATCAGTAGACGGAACACTCGGAGCAGTAGCTTTACTGGGCACATTACGTTTTAGCATTCCAGATCTACACAAACGTAATTTCTGATGCTTTGTCTTATCTGCAGTGTGGTCCTCAGGCTTCCCCCCCCCTCTGTTAAAGTAATGTGTAACATCTCTTTTTTTGTCATTCAACTACTTATGCTACTTTGTAATATGAAGAGTTATTTTGGTTGTGTGCAGAGACAGCACTTGACCACTACGTTCTTGTCCCTCTCCCTGACGAACTGAAAACAGTAAGAGTATAATCACCTTGCAAATGTGCCATCTTCTGCTATAATTTAACCTGTGCGTTTTAGCTTCAGGAAATTGTTACCTGCAATTTTTTTTCTTGTGATAATAAAGGTCAAACTGTGTTGACAGTTTTAAACAAAACACCAGTTTGACTTGCGTTAAAAGTGTGTTGTGATGTACATCACTGAAAGGTGTAACGAGTATAATATTACTGTAATTATATTACTTTTGTAATGCGTTATACCACATCCTGTAGCCCAACAGGGAGTTTGCCTTTTAAAAGTCAGGTATTTTAACAGGTGTAGCATTGCACGTTTAACTAAAAATCTTTTTGATATGTCCTTTCTTTTACCACAGGAATCAAGTCCAGCCCCAGGTGCATGTTACAGCAACCTGACATTCGATGAAGTTGTGCAGGAACTTCTAAAACAGAAAGAAGTAGTGAGAAAGAAGGATGCACACATACGGGAGCTTGAAGACTACATTGATGACTTGCTAGTCAGAGTCATGGAGGAGACTCCTAGCATCCTCAGAACACCATACGAACCAAAGAGAAAAGCTGAGAAGATCCGCAAATGAACTTAAAAAAGATCAGACAGGAATAGTTCTACCCTTACTCTGAGCATGACAAAATGGCTCTTATTCCAACACTGTGTACAAAATGAAAATCCTTAAACGTAAAGGAAAACAGAAGTCTCTAGCAAAGAAGTTTGCATCTTACACAGGTTGCAGAAATATTCTGATATGTTTCATGCACATTGCTATGCACCAGATTCAAGCATATAAACAGAAGCTTTGGACAACCACATTTGTTACATTTGTTGTCAGAGACGCTGGCAGTATGTCTTTTTAAAGACTCAAAGAGCATATTGCTTTTCTGTTATTTACTGACAGGTTGAAAACAATGAAGCCTTTGTTTTGCAACACATGTAGTATGTTGACTGATTTTTTCCATAGTACAGAATGTTTAAAATAAATCTAGACAATATCAAAGTTACTGCATTATTTCTGGTGATGTGTGAAAACAACAATTTGTGATGTGCTAAGAAGCTCACGACTGACTCATGTTTACAGGACCCCCTGAGTAAAACGATTCAAAGCTTTAACAGGAGGCCACGAATCCCAATGTGTGCCATTATGTTGTTGATATCAAGTGTGTTTTATTCAAGAAATTAGCAAGGCTTAACTCAGGCTTAACTGCCATTAAGTTTCTGTAGCCTGGGCAGTGTCCTTAGTGGTTAAGGTAGACGATCACGTCAAAGAGCATAAACGAATGCTGTATTTTTTATTGGTGAGGTTGGAGTATGTTGTTTGAGGTTGTTTATGGCAAGAAAGACATGTAGACCATCAGTTGAGTGCTACATTTGTGACTAGGTCATGGCTCGGCAACCTGCGGCTCCAGGGCTGCATGTGGATCTGCCATTCATTTGCTGCAGCTCCCTGTGATTTTGGAAAATAAATGAGTACTTAAATTAAATTTACCTTTTTCTTAGTTTGTTATTTTTTTTAAATGTTAATCCCTATTGAATATGACTGCATTTGTAGATGTAAGACAAACCAATCTTGAGCTGGAACTAGACTATAATATCGCCGACAAAGATATATTGTGGTGCATTTCAGGCTTTACCACAGCGACAGTCTTAAACACCAGTGTGTAGCCCCAGTCTTCAATTTCCATTAGGTAGAGCACTAGGGAAATTAGCTAACTATGCTGGAAACTTCCAAGCACCAAGTGTTATTTTTTTTCAAAGTTCAAAATGTTTTTTTTTTCTTGTTTTTTTTTTTTTTTTTTTCTGTAGCAGGCAGTTCATTGATTTCATAAGTGCAACACACTAAAGCTATTTATATATAGCACAAGGGTAAAAAAGTATCCAATGTAATTTTTTTTTAGATGTTACAAGGGTTTCATGGCTCCAAATGTTTTCTTTTCTGTACAAAACGGGTCCAAATAGCTCTTTAAGTATTTAAGGTTGCGGACCCCTGGACTAGGTGAACCAATGTTACAGCTAGCAATTAACGTTAAATTGTGTGATTTACTGTTAGATAATGTATACTTAAGTATGTTATCAGAGGTAGTGTATCCTACAAACAACATACATGGCCCTTACATTTTTTCCAATTTAGAGATCAGCCTTTGAATACACCTTTGACCTTAAATCAACTTACAACCTGAAGCTAGGAACGGATGATGTAATAAGTCAACTCATAGAAATTTGTCGAAACGGTCTACAGCAGTAATCCATTCAGCACTGCTTTATTGTCAAATCCATATTATTCACGTGTAATTCAGCTGCAAATATATGAATGTAATTCAGACTTAATTTTGTTTGATCTTCACTGTTAGTTAAGGTCATTCCAGATAGAGTACGTCTGCACTGACAGTACTTAATTTGACTACCAGTTATGAGAATGTGCAGTGTCCTGAATGTACCCAGATGGTGCACTTATAATGGTCAAAACGTCAAGTGTGGAACGGGTGGAATTCTCTAACAGTAGTTGCCATTTTGGCTACGTAATGGAAGGAGATATTGACAATCTGTTTTTTTAACTTATGGACACAACAATACGATATTAGATGGCCACACAATGATGTATTTCTCTTAAATGCACTATGCTGTAATTTGGTGTCAAACAGCAGTCAAATATTGTTTGTCATTCATATAGGTGCAAACAACCTGTGTGTTCAAAGTAAGACAGTGAAATCCAAGCAGAATGCTTGTAAGTACATTGTGCACACAGTAATTAAGTATACTATGGGTGGAAAACATTATCTGCCCAGTTTAGGCTCTGTTGTTTTTCATGACTATCTTTGCATATATAAATATAAGTAGTCTTTTCCTCTCTAAATCATTCACTATGCAACCATAAAGTTACTTGACTGATACAGCTCAGCCTATACAACTCATACTCCATACTCCAATTAACATTTGTTCATTTTAATGCATGCCACAGCCGATGTTCTATGATGTTACCATCACCGTGATGTTCTATGCTGTAATGTGTTAACATATAAAAACACACAAAAACGGTTTAACCAGTCAACTTGTGCTTTGTGTGTCAGAGTGTGAATATGAGTATTTCTTCCTTGCCTCTTTTTATTGATTATGGTTATAACTGTTTAAACAAAATGAACATTATCAAAAACAATTCCTTAAGCTCATCTTACATCAGAATTATTTTGCTACAAGCAGAAACAGCAAGAATGACAGGAGCAGTAAGGGCCTTTACCTGCAGCAGGGTCCTGCATGTGGACTCACATTGGCTACATTCATCTAGAGCTTGCCTCTGCTGTGGCTGTCTTCCTAGTTCCACCCCTAACATCTGTTTAAATTTGTACTGATGTTACCATGGCAGCCAACATCTGTAGTGATAAGGCCGTGTGCCATTCTTTAGCATAGGCATTCTTTTTGGCAAGGGAATCCAGCTGTACCTAATTTTTCTAAATTGGGCAATAGGGTCTTGGGTTGCCTATCCAGCCTCAGTGCTTGGCCCCTAAAAATTAAGAATGTGTGCCTACCCAGTGTCCTGCTTGGCCCCCAAAATTGTAGCAACATGATGTATGTCTTTACAGCTTTGCTGTGTGGTCCCCATTATTGATTAGAAGGTGAAACGGTAGAAACACAATGATAGGCTGCCTTTGCAGGTACACAGCTTCACTCCTTGGCCTCCAAATATAGCAGCAAGCAGCAATCAGGGGGTCAAGCATACTGCCTTTTTGTAGTTATTAGATGCATTTTCCTGCACAATGCTAACAGGATGAGACTCTGTGTGCAGTTTTGTCAGCACACATCAAAGCTTTGATGAGACATGACCTCACTTCCTATTTCATGGTTTTGCTCTTTAGTGCCACTCTTTAGTTCCTATCATTTCTTATCCTGAATGTTTTTTTCCTCCAGTTGTATCAATTTCCCACTAGCACTAACCCAATAATACTGCCCATTGTCAGCTGTAAACACTAAACTCTTATGACTACAGTCTAACTAATTGGGCTACTAATTCACTGTTAGTTTTCATTAGTCTTATACCTTAATAGCTAATTAACTGATTATTCGCCCAAGTTTAGTTATTAGCATGTGTGCCAGGAGCAGTGCAAAGAGGACTGAGTGCGCTGAGTTACTCAAAGAAAATATTACCTCAACCGTATCAGAGGTCAAAAAGGCACACCAGTTCATTATACTTGCATGACATAACAAGGATTCCACCCATGGAGAAAATGTCATAGATGTCATGAAATCAATGCACAAAACACACACACACACACACCGCATTACCCTGAAGAGAAAGGAAAGGATGCCAGAGCTGGGGCTTACCTGTGGGAAAGGCAGGTCACCATAGGCCAGGAGGATCCCAAGGAAACCACCCACTCACATGTGAACACACACACAGAAAAAAGATTAAATTCTAGGAGCATACATGAGCATAGGATCCTGGAAGGGGACACCACCACATCAGGGACATCACTCCCTCACCACTTTTGGCTCTCAACTCCTACAGGAAAATCACCATCAACTATTGTTGATTCAGGGAAAATTGACTGAGCATGAAGCTATTTTACAGCAATGCCCTGAGTTTACTATTTATAAAATAAAAATAAATAACAAAACAATAAAGAAAACAAGTAAAGGTACACTAAATGAATGAATAAATGCATGAATTAATAGAAGAAAAAAGAAAAACTAATAACTCTAAAGTAAAAACTCACATCAAATCAATTAAAACAAGAACACCATGCAATAGACGTGTCATCCTAAAAGACAAAGTGGTCAATGACACAAGCTGGTCTAATGGAAGTAGTTCTTGTAATCTGCTCCATTATAGGTTAGAGATAAACAGTTACAGTCTGTAAGAGTATGTTATGATTGCTGTGCTTAACTTTTAAAAGTGAGCTAAGATAAGGTGTAATGAGTGAGGAGGCACTGTCTTTCCCTCCTACCATGAAGAGACCAGCTAACATTCTGGTAAAGGTTCTGAAACCATCACCAGTAACAAATCGTAAAGCACTGTGGTACATCTCATCAAGTGATTTCAAAGTGGAAGGGCATGCATACACAAAACACTGCCATAGTCTAACACTGACATTATACAGTACTTGTACAGTACAGTAGCAGTACAGTACTGTAGTTGATTGAACAATGGACATTCTGTTCTGTAGAGAGAAACATGCCCTTATCCTGTATAAATCACCAAATTTAATTTTTGCCTTCTTTGCGTGTTCAGCTACATGTGTTTTAAAAGACCACTTGTCATCTAACCAGATGTTAAGATATTTGTATTGAGCAACTTGCTTTGTGTCCCATTTAGAGAGTAAATTCTGATGGCATGAGAATCACACTTTATTAATTTAGGAAAAATTATGAACTTGGTTGATTTAATAGTAGATTTATTTAAAACCAACCTGATACTTTTCAAGGAGTTCTGAACACAGTCAAATGGACATTGAAGATTTGATACTGCTTGCTCTGTGGATGGTCCAGAAGAATACAGAATGGTATCATGCATAAAAATGGACTTACATGTCATTTATTAAACAATAAGGGGCCTTAATGTCTCTGAAGTCAAACCAGTCACATTAACACACTGTGTTCTGTTAGAGGGATAATCATGAACCATCTAAAGGAAGCTTCATCAAAACCCTAAAAGGAAAGGTTTTCGAAAGGGAGAGCATGATTGACAGTGTCAAATGCCATTGATAAGTCAATAAATTAAGCTGCACATTTTTTCTTTTTCTTTTGCTGGCTCCACACTTCCTTTAAACAATCGCTACTGCTTGTTACATTAAGCTTTTACCAAAACCCGTAGAAAGTAGACCAATAACGTCTTTCCGCTCCATAAAATTCCTCAAGCATTCTTCTTATTCTGCAGTCTTTATAATTGTTGAAATCGTTTACATCTCCGTTATGTAGATGGGTTGCTGATGCTGTTTTCCAGACTATAGGAGTAGAACCAGAGAGAAGTGATACATTAAAACTGTGTCACTGTGTACTATTGGTAGAAAAAAGAAAGAGAAAGGTTGATGCAACATAGACCGAATAATAAACTGGATGCTAACACTAACTAAATAGGGCACAGAACTTTGTGTTTTTCTATGCCCCATTCTGTTAGTGTTTTAACAACATGACAGCCAATATCTTGTCTTCTATCTCTCCAAATCTCAGAAAAATTGGCATACTCAATGCACACAACATTCTTTGGCACCACACCATACTGTGTGACAATTCATCTACTGTATAGGGAGTATGGTTAAGCTGTGGGCCCGGGTGCCCCTGCTTATCAGAAAATGTTTGTGTGCACCAGAAACATTTCAGTTTTCCTTATTTCCCTGTGCGCATTTAGCGGCTCTGTAGTCTACCTGTTGCTGCTAAAATTCATTTTAAACACCTCACCATTACCTTCGAGACTACAAGATTGGCACTGTCATTCTTAACTACATGATTCAGCTTTTTTTCTCCCTATCACTCTCTTTGTTTCTTGGATCGGTGGCTACTGTCTGCATTCTGTCAGCAGACAGAGATTGCAGTCTTAATTGAATCGCTGGTGACTACTCAATGGTATAATGGCCTACCAAATGCCTCTGAACTCAACCTTTTACAATTCACCTGTCTCATTACTTCCTTAAATTACATTGCCGTACAATTTACGTTGTTATTGTCAATAGGTAATGTGGTATTATTTTGCAGTGGTAATTTTTGTATGGTGGTTTATTGCAATCCAAATGTTATTGCTTTTGAAATTCCAGTAATGTAAGTGGCTTTGTATAAAAGTATCTGCTATTTACCAAAACACATAATAAGTGTTGTGTAGTTTATTACAGTTGTTAAAATAGCTTAATATATTTACGTGATCAAGCAGCATTTTATAAAGCACTGGTAATTATTCATTTGTAATAGCACTGAATTGTAGTGCCAGCAGCATAGGAACTGAACTCTTGAAAGTAACACTCAAACACAAAGAGGGGCAAATCTAAGAAAACCCCAAAGCAGTCTGATGATTCAACATTATAGAGGAAAGCATTCCGTCATTATGTTAAGATGTTAAGAGCATCCAGTCATTATGTTAAAATGTAAATACAAGTCTCGCCAGCTTTACTCCAAAATTGCTATCTACCAGGTTTTCACAAAGTCAGAGTAGGGCAAATAACAAAGATAATTAAAGATTGACATAACAAAGGCTTAATATAAAATCCCATACCCATGTTCCGACACCTATATTTGTACACAGCACATTGGAACACATAACTAAGCATCTCTTTCATGGAAGTGATTCTAGTATAAATGTGAATCTGGGGAAGGGGGCATAACTGTAAACGATATAATGTGTCACCTTCACAAGGCATGCACAAGTTCTGAAAAAGCAACATCATTGCTAGAGGCAGGTTTTAGAGTGTGAGTAATGATAATTATCTAAGTGGCATACTCATTAATTGATCAAAACAAACACTAACATAAATTTCATGGATATTCCAAATACTGTTTGTATAAAAGCTTTACCCGAGGGCATATTTTGTTGGAAAACATCCATATAATTTTCTTTTTTTTAAGGTGTAACAGTTATTAGTGGATAGGTAGGATCTTTTGAGGATATAAGCGCTACTCTGAAATGTATCATTGTATTTACATTGTAGGTATCTTTTAGGGTTCACTCACACCAGAGATGAATAACATTTTCTGCAGGAGTTTAAGAGTCTTTTTTCAACCCTCCATTTCAACATGTAACACTATATCAGAGTAGTAAGGTTAGCATTGTCTCACATCTCATTAAGCCACTTAATGCACGCATCAAAAAGACAGGTAGATAAAGTTTTGTAATTCTAGAGACAACTGTACAATTAAATTGCTCCGAGGGCTTGAAGGTTGCATTCTCTAGTGTGCCTTGATTTTAAAGAATTTACAGTCTGTGTAGGCTTGTTGTTTTTCCCTTCATGTGCTGCTCCAGGCAGCTTTTTATTTTTCTAAATAATACACCAAGTATCAGGAACACTCGTATGCAACAAAGGACTTTGAGTCACAGCATGGTAAAAAGAGAGCATAATTTTGTTTCCCCCTCTGCAAGCATACTATTAATTGGATTTAGATATTTGCAAAATGGTCCATTTAATGGGATTACCACTTGTATAATGATCTTATTTGTAAAGGATGCTATCCAGGCTTTGAGGCAGATAGATAATTCATTTCCAGTCCTTTGGTAGTTAATGTTGTGTTACGGGTGCAGATAAAACTTGAGGCCCATTTTGCAGGCAGAGGTAAGTTACACAGCTGTAATGGAGCATTGACAGGTCAGATCGGCTTGAGTGGTCCTGCTCTCACATTCCAGGGGCCTGTCAAGGCTGTGCAGAGGGCCCCACTGAACCTCTGACTTTCAAAGTAGACAGTCACGGGGGCACAAGCGAAGACGAGGGCTGGATGGAGTTATACCCACATAATGGCCCATTGTTTTGTCTTTATCCATGCTGATATCTCCCCACAGCTTTTACAGGACCCATATCCACTTAAAGTGTTTGGATCACGTGTTCTTTCCTCGTCATTTACTAACAGATACATTCATCAGTTTTAAATGTTAGGCCTAAGGTTTCTATCACTGACCAACAAAGGTAAGTACTGATCCCTTAGGAGGACAAATAAGAAATGGGCAGATATGTTTACAGCCTCTTAGGAATTAGCATTATCGGACCATAATGTTAAACCTTGTGGGGATTTCTTTTCGCTCATGTGGATGTATGCTTGACTTGTACTTGAAAATAATTGATGTCTACTTCACAGGGGGAAAAACATATAAATAGATCAAATTTCAGTACACAGCAGTTGTACAAATGCATTTCAGAAATTCTTCATAATCTTTTCCTTGGTTCATGTGAATGCAGTTAAATGTGATTATGCTAATGACTTTAATTTGCATAAAGTAGGAGAGACATTAAACCAGATTAAAATGTATCAAATATTTATAGACATTCTGTATACATTGCATTTATTTGTGAATTATTAAAGAAATGTAGTTTCAACACTTAAATTATAAATGCATTCGCATTTACAACTGCTTGGTTTGTCACAGTTTGTATTGTCATGATTACATGTGACTCTTTTTACATAAAAGACATTAAATATATATTCACAAAGTTGTGTAGTAGTATACTTTTGTCCATATTTTTTGGATTCATTTTTACTAGTGCATTACGCAGAAGATCACCGTTGCTATTTGCCATTAGGTGATGTGAGCTGGATAAGAGACTGGAGATGAGACGAGCTGAAATTAATCTTTAGCCCTCAGTAGCTTAAGCAAAGGGCATTATGTGAAACCACTGATACCACTGAGCCAAACAGATGGTCTTTTTCAGGCAATAATCTACAAACAAATGTTGTTTTGTATCCCAGCCGTTTTTTTTATTGCCATTAATTTAGTACCTGTATTAAGTGGCACGGGTCATATCGGGTTCCATACCATTCCTTCCCTTTTATCTATTAGTCTTCAGTGTTTTTATCATTGCAGTTGCTGGATTGGATAACTATACCACTCACTTCCCCACAATGTCAATTACATAAAAGTGAACATAAGTATACAGCTGTTGTTAAAAAAATCAGTTTTGACTAGTCAAACTTAAAGCCGTGAAGGCAAAAAAGCTTTATAAACTTTGTTACACTGAATTGCGTTCTACATTCCCAATGAATTATTTAAAACAGGCAAGCAAATTACTACATGTGCAAAAAAACGATATTATCCAGTCAGCTATGATAAAAGCAGTGAAAGTCAATCACATCCTGACTTTGGAGTAGACTATCCTAATGCTTTTGACCTGTCAAGGTCACTTTTTAGAGCTCACAGAATTCACTCGTTTTGTCTTTCTGCTAACCATCCATATCTAACACAACATTTTCATGTTTCCACGCACTGTAAAACTATCCCTCTGCATGTTTGATTCAAAAGCACATTATGTAGCATTTTACTGTTTTTGGAAAATGTTTGTGAATGACTTACACAGACTTATACTTGTGCGTAAATTCATGTTGATGGTGATAACAGGTGTAATACACCTTGTCACTAAGCTGATTCACTTCAGATTCATGGCGCCATGCAAATGAACAACCTTTCCAACATAATGTTACCCAATTTGATGCACTGTTGCATTGTTCTGATTCTGTTGTTGTTGTGTCCAGCATAACTGCTGTTTTAAGTGAGTATAATGTCCTCATCAACAGTGTTTGGGCTTGAGTCTGGCCAAAGTAATTTACTGATCCCACCCCAGAACATTATGCCTCTCACTTCATCCCTGCAGTGATCAGCAACATGGATTCAGGGGCTATAGTGTAGTACATATTCCAAATCACCTGTTTCTACCTGTGCACTCAGTACAGATGATTTCACTGACTTAAGAGCTGCGCTGAGTAGAATCAACTAATTTAGTGTATGACTGGAACAAATATGTGGTCTTGGATGGTACAGCCTCGGAACCCATGTTGCCCATCATTGTCTATCTGATTAAAGGCCAAAAAGCAACAAAAAAAAATCTAAACACTTTAAAAGGAGTTCAACTAGTGAGTTCAATAAGGTAGGCAGAGTAAGGTAATTTGTAAAACATGATTACCCAAATGATTTGGCAAATGATTACCCAAAGGCCTGCATCTGAATATTATCAAGTGAGTAATTACACAAACTAGTGTGTTGGGTTTTAAAGTGCACATTCCATAATCAGGAAGCTCCAAGGACAACAAATCAGCTGCTACCAACGAGAGCAAACTCACCACAGAACATGCAGCTACATTTGCCTGGCAAGCAATTAAAGTGGTTTTCATTTTTTCCCCAGTTATGAATATTCTCCCTCAGGATGCTCATTCATGCCTACAGCATTTAGCTTCAGAATGGGGATGGGCTCCTGTGAGAGTTGCGATTTGTTTTAAATAGAAGAAAACTGGGTCACACCCTTTAGTTTGGCTGTGGGAAACATGGACTTCAGCAATAACCTTGTGAATACTATTAAAAATAACTATAAATCAGACCAAGTTTTCAAAATGAAACCAACTACAGAGCTGCATTACAAATAGTGCAATAGCACAATAGTGACAAATAACACAAAACATATTTGTTTCCATGTTTCATGCTACCATCACTTAAACCAAATAATGTAGTATATTAGCCAACAATGTCATGTGTGCTCATAAAAACATGTTGAATGTCTTAAGACATTCCACTACTGACAAAATGTATATAAGAATTCATAATTTCATTTAAAGCTAAGTAATCTATTGTAAACACTAATTCATAACCAAGTAATCAAACATCTTTCCACTTGATGTATACCCCCTGTTCAGAGGTCTTTGAAGACAGACTTTTTATTTCATTTTTCAGGTATTTCTTTCGTGATGGAGGCTAAAGCTTAGTTTAATACAGTTTAAGTTTATTAATTATTAAGTCGAGTCATTTTGTTTATATAGCACATTTTAAAAAACAGAGTTGCCCCAAAGTGCTTTACAACACAAACAAGAAAATAAAACTGCAAAAGCCATAAACAAAGACCTGTTTAAAACAGTTCCTTATGAACAGTATCAGTTTCTGAATCAGACCTGCCTTTACAGTAATTGGGTTTTGGATGAGAAGCAGTTATATCTTAAGTTTTAGTAGGTTTTACTATTGCTTTAGTATATGACAGCTTGGCAGTTCACAAGCAAATGGAGGATTTAAATATAAACTAATGAGTGGACAAAGCATGGGTGAAAGTTGTTCAGACTGGTAATCTTCTTTCCTATTTGGAGATAGACCCACTCTCAATGATATAATGCCCTTCAAGGAGCCTATTTCATGCAGTGTATGGAAAGCCATGTGAAGTGCCAGGCTCCCTCAGTGATTCCAGTGCCGGCTACTTCCAAAAGAATGGCCTATACACATATTCTTTAAGAATTTGAGCAACCATGTCCGCAACACTATAAGCTATGTACCGGCAGTCACTCTCAACAAATCTATCACTGATCTATCTTAGTTCACAATGTTCAAGCCTATGCCCATACTTAATGTTTTTGCACAATAAGTTGTAGGTAGTTGCTCAGGTGGCGCTGGGTCCTCTGAGTGGTCACTATTCTAGTTTGTTTTAATTCTCACAGCATCACTTCTACTTTGCCACAAAGCATCATTCTTTTTCCTTGAGCCTATTGGGGGAGTTAATCACTCATGCATCTCACATCAATAACAACCCTCTGACCACCTGTTCAGAAGTACACATTTGTCAGTAGCCAAATATACAACTCACTGGTCCAACTACTTTTATAGACTCAACTGACCTAAACTTAATACAGAATCGATGCGGTATTCTCAAGGGGAAGATGGAGACAGGTGAAAGCCACTGCCAAAGCAGCCTCGGCAGTGCCACATTGATGCCATGACTTATACAAAAGGAGGCATTTCTGTTTTTAAAAAATCCTTTTTTACCAGTCTGGTGATATATTTTTATTTTCTGAGATACAAATTTTTGGATTTTCATCAGTTGTAATAAGTAATTATCAAAATAAAAACAAATACAGGGCCCTAGGTTAAAAGTCAAATTCAATCTTATGTTAACACATATTATGGCACATGATCGTTGATGGTCCTGCAGAGGTCACAGGCTTGTTCTCTTCCCGGTCACTAGTGTAGGTTGCGGGAGCAGGGTAAGGTATCATAAGTTGTCTGGATGAGAAAACTGAGGCTAGCTTATGGCATCTTCCACAGATCTGCCCAGCTAATCAACCAAAGAATACTGAATTACCCATAATATTTAAGGTGTTTCCATTTCATTCCATTCCATCAAAATCTCTCACAAGGACAGGTTATAAAAAGGCTGAGGAGCTTATGACTTCTGGTTATACACACAAACACATGCACACACAAGCAGCCTTGTTTCCATCTAAAGGACTTCATATGTGTCTCCAATAATCGAGACACATTTATGAAACAAAGTAAATGAAACATAATGTGCTTACACAGGTTGGAGTAGTGGTCCTACATATCAAATTTGATGTGATGTCTTTCTCTACCCAAGACACTGGCAATAGAAGATCACAATTTTGACATTTACAAATTCTACTAGGTGGCAGTATACTGCAAATGACCATTTATAGACGGTCTGGTCATGGGTGGGTAGTGCTACTGTATATCGAGAGAAGTTGGTTATGACAAGAATATAAGGATAAATGTTTGCTGGTCTCCCCAACACCAAGTAGTACAGCCCTAGTATTTCAAAGGGATACGTACTTTGAATGAACTGCAGGGGAGGTCTCACCTCAGGGCTGGCTTTACTCATAGCACAGTCCACGCAGTCCTTGATTCAGACACTGCTCGCCATCCCTGGCCAGAAAAACCTCCGTCACAGGAGGCTCAGGGTCCGCTCACTGCTGGCATGTCCAGCCACCCAATGGTACTGGGCCTACACCCCCCGTGCCTCCCTCTCTGGCACCAGGACTTGGTAGGCATCCACCACATGTCGGGTTCCTTTGTCCGCTGCACCAGGACCCCATTTTGAATCTCGATCAGCTCCCATTTAGCAAGCAGCCTCTGCACCTGACGTCATTGGTGGAGTTCTGCTTCTTCCAGTCATACAGCTACTGAAAAGCAGAGTCTGGTCACTGTACATCCCTCCACTAACCGGCCTGGATGTCTGTGGATCACCCTGGCCTCCCATGGGAGGTGGGACAAGGCACCTCCATTCTAGGGACGCAATGGTACAGTGTGGCCATGGTTTGATTTACATTAGGTTTTTTATCAATACATTATATTGTATCAATACAATATTATCTTAGCTCTAACATGCAGTAGGTTCTCTGCTCTTTCTATTTGAAAACAACAAGGTGCAACAATATTAAATGAAAAATGTAAAAAGATTAAAGGCACTGATAAAGTCAAATTGCTTGTCATACTTTCCCTCATAAACAGGCAATACATCTTAAATACAGTAAAGTGCATTAATGTAATGTAAAAATGTAAACATGAACATTATCTAGTCAACTGAAACAACAAATATTGTCATACACACACCTTAAGAAAATACTGAACTGTTATAAATGAAAAGTAACACTGTCAAAAAACAATGGAACAAAAAAATGATCACACATAAATCACAAAATATACCACAGAAAGCGGTCGACAATTGTCAAACTGAAAGGTAAATTTGCAATAAAGTGCAATATCTAGTGAATACCCTATGGATGATCTATTCCCTTTTATATGTTATTCTGTAAAAAGATAAGCATGTCAATATTTTCAGGGGAAAGATGAGAAAGACTATCACCTGCAGTGGAGAAAACTCTCACTTGCAACAAAGGTTCCAGGAACACAGAGATACTTTTGTGTATGCTTTAAGACATGGGGAACCTTGTAATGATTTATTTTCCACCACTGAAAAGGATCATTGTCCACATGAAGGTAATCTGCTGCTTTGTATAAGGACACCTCCTCCTCAATGGTTGTTGGAAGTGGTTTGGTCTGCTGCTCATCTGTTTCTTTGAAAAGGTCCCAACTAAATCTGATATGGCAGTCTTCTTCTGGGGAGGGGACGCTGAAGATGGCTGCTTTTCCTCTGTGGATGGTCCTGATTGCACAGCTCAATCTGCAAGAAAATTATTATTAACATTATCAATAATCAGTATTTTTTTCCTTCTTTAATACAACAACTTGTTTAAAATAGACCAAATACCTGATGTTTATGCTCCACAACTTCTGTTGAGACCCTTGAAGACCTTGTCACAGGCAGCTCCATCAAGAAAAGGTAATGACTTGAACCTGGGGTCGGGAGCTGTAGTCCTATGCAAGTAGTCTATTAGATCTGGGTCTGTATATCTGTTCTTCAAGTCCTTTGTGATGGTTAGCTGGTCTTCCCTGATAGTTAGACTGTCCTGTGCATTTGGTGTCGTGCATCTTAGAGTCCTTGTCTTAAGTAGGAGAATCATGAATGAAGTGGCAGTTGATTAACTGCTCATCAGAGTTGTCATTATTTCACTGGGTTAAGCAACTGAATTAGTCTCTCTTTCAGCTTCAGGTCACTGTTAGTGAGCATGGGTATGTCTTTGTCTGTCTTTTTTACAGTCCTGTTTACCATGGCAGAAAATATGGCTGGTTGCTGATCCACATACCAGCTTGCATTAGTTCTTGTGCCAAATGTATGACTCTGAACTGAACAAGTTTGCAGCATGTATCCTTTCATCTCCCAGTCTGCTACGAAGTGAACTGTCACTATGAGGTAGCTGGTTGTTGCTCTAGATGTCCAACTACCAGTAAAAAGAGCGAGGAATTGTGTTTGTCTCAATTTGTAAAGTTCTGCAACTACTTTGCTGATGAAATTTGTGCAGGAGGGGATAGTATACCATGGTTTGATCAACTTAATTATATAACAGAATTCTGTGCCAGAAACCAAAGTATGGCTGAATATCTTTGGCTATGTAGACACCAACTGGAAGGCTGCTGCAATGGATGGTTGTGGTTAAGTTGTAGAACCAACTCTCTGTGCTGCTTCACTTCAGTGCGCCAACATGTTTGAAGTGTTACCTGAGGAGTAGCCCATCATTGTAAAGTGTTGGCAGGCTGTTGGTGCCTTGTCTTGCTCATTATATTCCACACTGAAATAAAAATGTGCGTCTTCAAATTTCCTTTTCTCTGTATCTTCCCCAATCACCATGGCCATGCGATTGTGAAAGATTTTTGCATATTCCTCACTTCTCCAGTGTCTTCTTCATAACGTTGATAGGCTTATGGGAAATTCAGGAAAATTCTGATTGGCTGTTGCTTATTATGGACAGAGCTAAAGAAAAAACACTTCCACCAGGTCCTAAGCAGTCCTGAATATCGCCCACTACACAGAATGCATATACAATGACCTTGTATTAAAAATTCAAGTGTAATGTCACGCATACTGAAATATTGCATCCTTACTGCATTTCCATTCTTGGCAGCTGGGCAATACTTAAGGATATAGCGGTAGTTGGCCAATCATGCGCTATCATTGCATTCTGCAAGGTGCAAGCTGCAGATCGCATAGGATCGCATCTTGGACTTAGTATGGCAACAGTATGGCACACAATCCATCCAGGCTAGTGTGGCAGTAGTGCTGCCAATTTGGTGACCGCCCCTGGTGCGTGTTTAGAAGTGAACGGCACTTTAACGACTGCCCCTTAAAGGTGACTTACCTGGACTCATGATTGGGCGACTGATGGCCACATCGGCATAAAGCCAGTTGGTATCGACGCTCTCGGCTTTTGCTGAGAGTTACCTGTCCTGCTGTGTTTCATTTCTTCGTGTGTTTTTCCTTGGTTTGCTGTGTATTCATTGCTTGCTTATTTTCATTTGTTTGCTTAATTGTTTCACTATTTCATTGCTTGCTTATTTTCATTTGTCTGTTTAATTGTTTCACTATTTCATTGCTTGCTTATTTTCATTTGTTTGCTTATTTGATTTTCATTTGCTGTGATTTATTTTTGTTGCTGTTTCATTGGTTTGCAGTGTGTTTTGTAAATTTTATGTTTACAGCAGCACCTCAGGTCTGCTCAGGGTACCCTCCATTGGGGCACGGCCCCACCAGTAACCCAGTGTGTGTGTGGTTGTGTGATTGTGTATGTGTGGGGTTGGTGTGTATGTGCGTACGTATGTGCGAGGTGGTCTGCCACAGCAATTTTAAGTATTGTGATTATTAAACTAAAATAAAATTTTGTATGTTAGTCACAGAATTCATGCCTCGGTCGTTACTACCCTCCCACCTGTGTGACTTAAACTGGTACTATTACAGTAGCTCCACATGTAGCCAGAATAGGAACTTTAAATCTGTATAAGCCAGAATCGGGGGTATAAACAGCATTGCCTTCAACTGGTCCAAGGCAGCTTGTGACGATCAGCCCCACAACGCATTATCACGGCGTCCTAATTACGGCCGCCATTGAACACGTGAGACGCCAGACCCTCATGCAAACTTTTTCCCTGGCTGTGTTAGGTGTTTGTTGAGTGTGGTAACTAACTCTTGTGTGTATTTGTTCACCTTTGTAAGGGGGTTATGTGTTGTCTGAGTTATGAGTGTACACATTAGTTAAGTTCACTAACATTAAGTTCACTAACATTCCCCACGCATAACATTCTACACACGTATGCAAACAAACACAACACAGAAACAGCGTTTTACCACCGTACCTGTTTATTGATGCACAGTGTCTAGGTACAACACGTATCTTTGTGAATACGACTGAGTGGTTTGGTAAAATGTGTTAGAGCATTGACCAGTGTTTATTTAGCACTTAAACTGTAACTTACCAGCATTGTAGCAGCGTTGTAGCGTAGGAGCACGAGCCCGAACAGAGAGGGCTATATTCCGAGGCACGTTCGCGTGTGCTCGTTCTCCTGCCCTTGGAAAAGCAATTAAGGGTTGTAGCGATTTATTTGCTAATATTTGTACTTGCAGTGGCGGTTCTATAGTGTTTTACGCCACGGGCGAGACCTCCTCTCAGCAACCCCCCCCAGGCAGAGAGACGCGCTGCTTGTGTGCATGGCACCTTCTCAGCAAGAAGGGCGCCTGCAGTTCAGCAGTTCACCAGGGGGGCGCCAATGTGCCGATTGCAGCGATATGACACACGGAGCGTTTTTATTTTATTTTTATTTTTTTCCCCCAAGCGCTCGTGGCGCCCCCCATGAAATGCCTTGCCTAAAGTGTGCCTAAAACCGCTACTGTGTACTTGCACATGTGAATGATGATTATGTATTACGCCTGATATAATTTGTTAAATGGTGGTGTCATTTTAAATGTTCTTATTAATTGTTGTTGCTGGAAACACCCCTGTATTGCGCATGTAATGGAATAGTCCATGTGAACGGTGTGCACAGGTACCCTTTATAACAGGGAGGATTTTCAGTTGACGAGAGAGAGAGTTGTTTGCCAACCGCCAATTAAAAGAAGAAGAAGAAGAAGAAGGAGAAGGTGACATTGACGTTGACGTTGACGAGAGAGCTGCGTAGTGGAAAGACGTGTGTCTAATCCCTCTGATACCCTCAGTTATGCGAGTTGGTTGTGTATGAGCTATTGCTGTGTGAGCCTTTGGCTATTTACATGTTTCTTTTGGCTTCTCCTAGCCTGTTTATTTTTGTAAATCATGTATAGAAATATATTTTTCTACATTTTTGTTTGGGTTTACATTTTTGTTTGTCACTGGCTCACTGTTTTTTCACCATGGTGCAAAATAAAAAAGGCAAAACTTCATCTCCTGCCTGTGCTGGATCTGTGTGCCGTGGCCTCAACACTCTTCTCCTTAACACAGTTCTCAGTCCACTGGACTGCTGCAGATTTGGACTCAGCTGTGCCCTCGAGCAGGCGGTGGAGAGGGGCAGCGATCTTGAAGAACCTAGAATAAACTGCTAGTAATGCTCAGTGAACCCCAGAAATGACCACACTTGCTTCACGGTGCTAGGCACACATCACTCTTGGACCGTGCCAGTCTTCGGTGGCTACTCTGTGTCAACTAACCACATAGCCCATGTAACTAACCTGTCACCGAAAAGGATGGCATTTCTGAGGGTACAGCTTGAGCCCATGGGCTCAGAGGCATTCAAACACCTGCTTGAGGTGGCCCAGATGGTTATCGAAGAAGGTATAGAAGCCAAGATATGATCAAGATAGACCAATAAAAATTTGTTTACTTGGTTGCCAAGACAATGGTGCATTAGGAGCTAAAATATAGCAGGAGCATTGTACAAGCCAAGACCATCCTCTCAAACTGGTACAAGCTCAGTGGTATGGTAAACACTGTCTTCTCTTGGTCCCTAGGATCCACTTCAACCTGCCAATACCCACACGCCAGATTCAGGGTGGAATACCAGGCTGCCTTCTTCATCATAGTAAGAGCACTTATGGTAATCGATGCAGAACTAGCACTCTCCATCACAACCCCACTCTCCAACATACGCGTGCAGCTCAGGATATAAAGTCGGTGAGATGAGATGATGGTGCTCTCGTACTGGGGGAGCGTTGCCTCTTGGTATCCCAAAATCGTCCCCTCTCCCACAGTAAAGCAGTCAGCCAGCTCTGTTGGTCTAGGGTCAGGCCCCCTCCCTTGCAAGGCTAAGACAGGATGATCAGGTTGCACTGCAACCTCTATCAGGGTGGGCTCTGGATTGGATAACACCATCTCACTCCGTCCCTGCACATCCTCAGTACCACTGCCGGAAGTTGGACCAGAAAGAGATTGGAGTTGCAGAATCAGACAACATGCCCTTGACACAGCCAGCTTACAATCCTCGCCACCTGCCACTCATGGTCGCTGTCCACCAAAACCTCCATCAGCACAAAGCAGTTCGGGTGACCGCTGCCTCAGGCGACCTTGGTCCACAACATCACTTCCATCCCTGGGGGTAGGATGACTGGGGGCTGAGGTTCCAGCTTGATGGCCCCCTGGAAATGCAGCCCTGGTCCAGGTATGAGAGTGTGGCAGCAAGTGGCAAATGCTTGGGCCCATACAGCTCCAACAGTCAGGCTGTTGGTCTATCGGAACGCAGCCTCACCAGGGTGCATTCCTTGGAATACCTGTTGCCAACAGTCAGAAATGATATTCATTTCCAGTAACCCACAATCAGAACTCAGACTTAAAACCTTCACAATAACCACACTACAATCTACCAGTAGGACCCCTCCAACTTCAAAATCTAAAATAGTATAGCCCACATAGGAAATATTCAATCCAATAGCTGCATTGAACTTCCAGCTTGAAAGACTTCTTCCACTGCTGCCAGCTGGAGTTGACTACGGAGGTTGGGACAGGCCCTGGAACACTCTCTCTGGCAGACCTGGACCGCCCCCTGATATATCTCCCTTTTGAGGGCCTTGACTTCTAAGCAGATCACGGTAAATGGCATTTCCAGCCTTCGCCACAACTGGTGCTGTAACTCCTGTTGAATGCGGCTTGGTCGAAGGCCCATTGCAAACTGGGACTGAAGCATCTCATCATTTCTCCCCGGTGGTCCTGGGTCTGCAGTTTGCTACCGGTCGTGTAATCCATGGAGCCGCAGTATGAAGGCCCCCATGCCCTGAACTATGGATGTTGTCCTTCCATACAGGCCCTTTAGCTCCCTTACCACTAAGGTCCATCCAAGGCCCCACCATAAACCACACTATCATGCCTGCATTTAATGTACCGGCCTCTGATCTAGATTGAGACATGGTTGCATCACCTTTGTTGACCCCTGACCCAGTAGCTGTGTACATGTTGTAGGTGGAGCTGGGTTCCTGCAGACTATGCCAAAAGTGGGTTTCGCCTTATGGTGGGCCAACTGAAATAAACTAACAGCAGGGCAGCAGAGCCACAGAGCAGTGGAGTGGTGGAGGCAGCAGACCAGCAACGACAGTGGAGCAGTGGGACAACAGGTCAGCAGAGCCACAGAGCAGTGGCGACAGCAGAGGCACAGGACAGCGGCAGCCGGGACAGTGGAGCAGCAACACCAATGTCAGTGGGTAATCCAGCCAGGGACTTGGCCGTAAACTACTCGTCCTCAGCAACTCTCCCCACCAAGCCCAGGTAAGTCCTCTTATTGCTGCATCAATTGTGACCCAGCCAATCCGTGGATTAGGGCACCTAATCACATGAACGCCCGCAGCTGTGTCTCATTGCAGCTCCATTACCAGCAATCAGCGGTGGGCCTGGTCATCAGGAAACACACACAAACACAAACCCATTCCTCGGCATTAAACAGCTTAAGCCCCCTCCCTGATTGTAAACCTCATTTCAACAGCCAATTAACCAATCATTTAAATAACCATTTGTAAATCTTTTCTTCAATAAGACGTCCCCAATAAGATACACTGGCCACACAACATAAACAATTAGCCTTAAGCCATAGGTGTAAGTAGTCATCATTAACACATGCCCGCATAATGGCACACCAAGTATACTTTGCTTGCCAATTTTTTGTCCAAGAGGCACAGTTGCAAAAACTGCTTATGGCATTACTATTTAGGCAGGTATCATATGCTTCAAGTTCTCTAACTACTGTAGTAACCAAGCAAGCAATTTGGATACCACGCTGGGCATTGCTGCCTCGAGCGTTTTCAGTTAGGCAAAAGTGTGATGTTGCCAAATCATCAAAAAATATACCAAAACAAAATTAACAAGCATAAAATTATAAAAGTATTATTAATAAAGTAATAATGCTAATGCCATGTTAATACACAGTTAGGGTAGCCTATTGTGATATCAATATAACAAGTACTTTTTTGATGAAAAAGGACATATTAGAAAGGGTAAAAATACAAAGAGTAAATAAATAAATAAATGCAACACCATTGCAAAAGTAAAATTATGTGTTTTTATTCTTAGTATGATGTACTAAGAGAAATGTATATTGTATAATAACCTATTTCATGTAATACTAAAAATGTACAATGTACAAATGTACAAATGTACGTACAGGCATATAAATGACAAATGACAGTGATAATGTTTTATGTAGTAGTTGCACAGCATTGCACCACATACGGTAATATGTTCAAGTTCAGTTAAGAGTAACAGGCAGAGAATTTGCCACCAACACCCTAACACACTTTATTCATCCAAAAGGTTACTGTTTGATTTCTTACTATGCACTACCTATAAACATGTATATTCCTTTTTACAAATATTAGTTATAAACTTGCTTACTGATTACACTTTTATATGATGTAACTTAACATTTTGGAATGAATGACATCTTGGATGTCGCCCCACATTATATTTCATAAATGTGACACCCGCAGAAAGTTTGTTTGTATATTATGATATAGGCATACCGATGCTGTGTAATTTTGTACAGAGCTACAAAACAGTTTTGAAAAGCAAGCCAAAAGGGTGGCAAATATATTTGAATAGATTTAGCATAAATATAAAT
This sequence comes from Setipinna tenuifilis, assembly GCA_030347295.1. Taxonomy (NCBI): domain Eukaryota; kingdom Metazoa; phylum Chordata; class Actinopteri; order Clupeiformes; family Engraulidae; genus Setipinna; species Setipinna tenuifilis. The sequence goes on from CM059286.1 coordinate 7,368,343, forward strand.
CAGGTGACAAAAAAAGCAGTCATGGGCAGACAGTTACACCACATGATATTTTGACGCTTAACATGTTGAAAAATACCTAATGATTTCTTAGAAGTTAAAGTTGTTACAAATTCAGGAGTAATGTCCTATTTGTATGGTGTGTCTTTATGCTTTGAAACTTTTTTCTTGAAACACCTGATTTTCTTATGTAAATTCAGTATATAACATTTTATTCATCATTTTATCATCAAAAAAGATCTGCCACCTTTCTGCATGACTGCCTTTTAGTGACAGTTTTGTGTTTACTCTTTTACTGCACTTTGTGGTATGGAAGCACTTTTTCATTTTTCAGTTTTTGTAATCAATTCATGAGGCTGTCACAGTTTCAAACACTAGGGCTTAACTCCATTGTCACACTCTATTAACATCACTCAATGATGTATTTCTGTCTGTTCTTGTGAGACTACTTCAATTAGTAAAAAGGGCAAATGAAACTAAAACAACTGTCTTTCTCAAAAGCCTCAATATGGTCCCCTATAGGTTTTAACTGGTCTGGACAACAAACACAGGTTCTGAGAGAATTCAGCTTCACAAATATTCACATCATGAATAGGGTCATTGCATATGACAACCTATGTGTCCCCATTCCTTATTCTCCCATCTCAATGGCCTCCCCTCTCCCAGCAGTCTTCTATCTGCTTACATTTTCATTTGGACAAGGACTGAGGAAAAAAGGCGAGGAAAACCAATTTACCAACACAGCGACATCATCTGTCTTCGCGTTTATCTCTGACGCAGCACTCCTCAGTCCAGTGTTGACAGTACATGATATTCCATTAATCTATCTAATGAAAATTTAAGCAGTGTTATAAACAAATAATTGGCCATTATCCTTTCAAAGATCCAGAATAAATTACTTGGGGATGATATTTTTTGTCTGCAAAAGGGATGAGCCAGACCTTCCACATTGATGTCGAAATAAATGCAGAGTACCATCGCTGTGAGTAGGTCTCGGCTTAGCCTGTGATTGACTTAATGAGAGCCTTTGGGGTAAGTAAATGTTCCAAATTGTTCAGTCATTAGCTTTCACACGGCTGTCTGAAGATACTAGCAGATCTGCAGTGGCTGATTTGTTCCTCTTGTACTATTCCGCCTGCAATTACATTTTCATTTAGAGCAAGCCTCTGAAGTCCGATAGCCAGCACTCTTTTCATTACTCTGGCCTCCTTTTTCTTTTTATCTAAATGGTGTGAAATGTCTCTTCATTTAGACCAATTAAAGTTTAAACGATGGCCCTGTAATGAATTATCATACAAATTATTTATATAATACCATAATCTTCCCTCTGTAAGAAAAGGAGGGGGAGGGTTAAGGGACAATGGCATTGCAGTCATACTAACTGAAGACACAGAAAAAAGACTGCATGTATTGGTTACTTTCCTTTTTTAAATGCTTCTTCTACATTTATTTTAGCTTTGTGAAAAACAACTACTACTCTATCACACCAGAGGTAGAAAATGCAGAAGTAGACATTATATGGCCGAAACATATTGCAGGAATTACAGTTCAAATTAACCTCCTTTAATTAGTAGACTATTCTGATTTAAACCCTAGCTAATTGCTGGAGCAAGTCTCTCTCACATGTCCCCTTACAGAATGTTTGGAAAAGAATATCGGCAGTCGTATCCATTTTTTTTTTCTATGACTCTCAGACTGCCTCTTACATGTGTGTGTATTCTTCTCTCCATTTTCCCGCTTCAGCCTGACCAGCTATTTACACCTGTCATATTTGACTTAAGCTTCACTGACGTTATAAGCTGCACTCGTATCATTTTTGAACGCAATGCTGTTTAGACATGATTATGGTAAAAGTAGGGTAAATACAACAGAGCGAAATATGCTGAGATGTCTTTGTCCTGTGCCAAATTGACATGCTGCCAACTTATGTTGGTTGAAACTGATGTTGGTTAAGTGGTATATCACCATGGAGACGGAGGCTGCTGAGTTTTACTCGGCCTAAGACAACAGTGTTGGCTGGTAAGATAGGGCTAACGCAGATGCTTGCCCTCTAGCTATGGCTGTTATAAAAAAAATCTTTTTATGTGTAATTACTCTTCAGTTTTCAATGACATAATTACATGCATAATTTAATATATATAATATATTGCGTGGATGAATTTATTCTGATTACAAAATGCAAATTGTATTATTGGGCTTATGTGAAAATGCGTTTCACTGACAGTTGTGCAGTTATGGCACACTACATAATTTGAGATGGTATTGTACATTTTCCTTAGGAATTTTAAATGCAGTTTGAAGGTAAAAACTGATTACCAAGGCAATTGGACAGATGTTTTCTACATACATTGTAAATACAGACTAATCTACCAGTTGTTACAAGGTTTTATCTAGTCTCAACTGGTCCTGTTAGAATGACTATATGATAAGGGTCAGCACCTCAGTTTAAACTGAGCATGATTTGTGACTTTGTTAAGATCTCGTCTAAAACTTGACAACGGGAATCTGATCTATTAACCAGATTTCAGCCTAAATGTAACTTTATTTCTGTATATGAAGAATGAAGCAGACAGTAAGTATATGGAAGATAAATACTTTTACAAGGTAGGTTGTGTGTAGGTGTAACAAAACCACACAGATGTTTTCATAATAAACACATCATCATTAATTGAAAAAAAAAACTAAGAAAATGACCATAATGTCCTAGGCTTTAAAAAATTAAGCCATATTAATGACAAGTCTGTCATATAACAAGGGGAAAGTAAAAATGATGAGGCCCTCTGCAATTATAATATTACAGTTAACAACATTTATGTGCTTCACATGTTAATTAATTTCTAAATTACCACAAAGAAAAGATTTTCTCTACATGTGGTTTACTAATGGCATGGTGTATTTTTATTTGTGATAGAACCTTGTCTCTCAAGGACCCTCTGCCTTTGTCATGTTTTGGATACTGATGAGAAATAGAACGAGTAAGACGCTGTTTACATAAACTCCTGGTAGGACCTCCTATGAGAGCCTTTTATTGGGTTCAGAGAAACAAGGCGACTCGTGTCATATTCAGGTCAAGTTCTGTGCATTCAGTACCCACCCCACCACCAAGAAAGCAAAAACCCTGAACAGCCTAAAATAGAAACAAAGCCCCGACCCCCACCCCTCCGTTTGGGCTCTATACGAACATAGCAAAACAGGTTACTGAAATTGTGACTTACATTGCTATTCTTTTCAAAGAATGTGGATGTCACATTGTAAAAATGTGAGTATGATTAAAAGTTACTTAAAGCATGTTCCAAATCACCCTCATACGCTCAATCGAATATGGCCTTAGATTAAAGAATATTGTGATGTACAAAGACACATGGAGATATAAAATATTCTAAGCTGCGCAGAAAAATAACATTATTATTTTATAGTCATATTAGAATTGTCTAACATTTTGCCACTCTCTGTACATGGCTGTATTAAGTTAAAGATGATGGCGGCATTATAGTTATTGCAGCTTAAGTGTCTCTCTGTAAATATAAAATATTTTAAGGATTAGTGGAGTAGAGATTTATTTAATGCACGATTGTGGAATATAGTTGGAAATCTATTTCAGGAATGTAAGCCTTGAAAACTTTAAACCTCATAATATTTGCCTGCCACAGTTTATCATAAGAGGTCCTAGACCTCATGTTAGAACTGCATGAGCAAGAGAAAATCACTCAGTCTAGAAGAAGTCTTAGCAAGAGCTGCTAGTATTTCCCCAAAAGGCACATAGTCCTTTGCTAAATCCTGCCTTCCCTGTCCAACCCTAACTTGATATTCTTAGTGCATTATCCCATGGCCACAATGTATTTAGTTCAACATGTTATACAGAGATTGTTGGTAATATCTAAGTGTTTATCTATTTCTTCAGTTGTGCAAGATGATTGTAATTAATCTTGTAAACACCTATGGGAGTACAGGAAGTCATCTCGTATCTTGATGCTTTTGCTATAAAACGATTAGAATACCTAATACTTCAATACCGAAACATTTTCCCAGATGCCCAAAAACAATTACAAATTAAGCTGACTATTATTTATAAGTGAATGTGTGTGTGTGTTAAGAAGCCATGTTCTGGTCTAATTCAGAATTCAAGTTACCATATTGATCAACACTTTCACTGTATTCATTTAGGAATCATCACATCTGTCCTCATTAAGAAAAAATGTGTGAAATATTATAAAACTGTAGCATTACAATTTTAACTTCACATTTCTTTATACACATTTACGCAGTTACAGGCCGGTTCATCGTGGTCACCATCACGTCTAAAAGATATACTGCTTTACCACATTATACAACGCTACACTACACCAATAAATGCCATTAGCAGCAGACTTCTCAGTATGATAATGATCAGTACAATAAGCCTGTGTTGTTTGAAGAACCCCAGGGTTTGAGCTGGGGTATGTAAATGCCTCATCTGAGTCTCTGCCTCATCTCCAGTCCTGTTTGTCCCCCTCCCCTCCCACTACAGGGCCTTTGTAGGCTTTTTTTGCCACCAAAATTTCAGGTACTTGGAGCTCTGGCCTTGGGCTCTGTAAATAGCCTTAAAATAATGTCAGTTGTTAAATATACATGATAAATGCTTATACAATATAAGGTATAGCAACTGACTCTACAATAACACAATCATAACTTATTTCTGTTTGAATTTTGTTTTTTGTTTTTTTTACACATTAAAGCAATATTAGCTTTTATGAATTTGAAACATTTCCCTATTTACAAAATATGTGTTAAATTGGGAGATGACAAATTGCACTTTGTAAAAGTCCCAAAACAAAAAAAAACATTTGGCTTTATTATCCTGCTCTTTTTCCTGTTCAACTAGAACTCGCACACACAAGTATGGTAGGATACCATTCACCCAGTACCTTGGGCCGGGCCCATGCGGTGCCCTGCCCAGTGCCTCCAGACTAAGATACAGTGAGGAGCCATGTGGGGAACGTGACCTTTGCTGCTAGGTTGCCCCACGGAAGACAAAGAACACACTGCACAGGGAACTAATTCTTGTGGTCATGTGGCTGTACCTTAGCATAGAAAACAATGTCTGGAGCAGAACAATTGGAAATATGTTAGGCATATTTATTTAAATGCAAACAGAAAAATCCATTTATATGTATTTATTCTAAAATAATGGAGGCATAGTTCATACTCCAAGGATTGGAATTTCTAGTTTATACATGTACCGCAAGCAAAGAGCAAAAGTAATTTTGATTTGCTTGACAGAATCGACTACTGTATGGTTTGCCTGTAACTTTACTTTGAAAGGTTTAGTTCTGTTTTATAGGGAAGTACCATTAGAGAAGATTTAAAAAGTACCATACTTCGCAGGTGCAGTTTAACAACACAAAATGATTTATTTATTAATAGTTTTTATATTAGAAGTGTGCTTGTCTATCATACAAACAATCATACACAGAAATTGTGTGCTGTAAAACAGCCATGATATATTGAAAGTAGCCTCAAAATGTGAATAATTAGGTATGTGGTGATTAGACTTTCTTACTAGTCTGTTTAATGTAAATTAAACTTGGATTTGGTTTATCCAACATTCTAAATGTTACGGTATTCTTCCAGTGGTCATTCATCAATAAAACTAGTTCTGTGTTATTATTGTGTCAGTCACTGTGAAAGTATGTCCGTACATTAAAGATTTTTTGTGAAGTTTTTGTGCTTATCCAATTTTAAATGAGTTGTTGCATTTGACCAAACTAAATATATTACATTCTAAATATGATCCAGTATCGTAATCTTATGTGTGATATTTATATATATAAAGTCTGCAATATCATCAATGCTATTATCTTACCCATATTCTGGAAGGGTTCCTTTAAGTTTGTCAAAATAGTGCTGAAATGAGGAAGCACATAGTCAATCAATTAGTCAGTGATTATTATAACTTGTGTTGTTTTTACTAGTCTAAGCAGTCATAGTGTTATGGTAACCCTACACAGAGCTCAAGACACTAATCTCTGCCCCTTCCCTCACCTCAACCTTTACACTTTTAATCAACATCATATTGAGAAGAGAGGGGGCAAAATATTTTCATGTTATTTTGTTGTGTCTTTAGTGAAAACCAGACCTCAGCACATGTTGAGACCGTGCATGTGAGATAGCATGAGGAGTGTATGTGTTTCTTCTTTGCAGAGTGAAACCTTTTCCTTATTGGTTGCTAGCACAGACTCACACATGTATCATAATACAAGTGTTCACATATAGATGATGTTACAGTTGTGTGTGTGTGTGTGTATGTGTGCGTGTGTGTGTGTGTGCGTGCGTGTGTGTGTGTGTGTATGTGAGTGTGTATGTGTGCGTGCGTGTGTGTGTGTGTGTATGTGAGTGTGTGTGTGTGTATGTGTGTGTGTGTGTGTGTGTGTGTGTGTGTGTGTGTGTGTGTGTGTGCGCATGTGATATTAGCCTGCACTGCCCATTGCTACTAATCATAGCTTTAAAAATAAACACTGAGGCACATGGTATGGCCACCACATGGTTCTGTGATGTGCTGTCCAAACCAAGTAAAGTACAGTAACTGATTGACTTGTGTGCCCTTACTTATCCAAAACAGTCTTAAATCAAGTGGTGTTTTGGAAGTTTATCACACTCTTCTTGTGGATTTGTTGTAAATATCTAGTCAAGTTTATTTATAAAGCACATTTAAAAACTACAACTGTTGACCAGCGTGCTCCATAAGCAAAATAAGATGTCCTAATAGATATGTATAAGTAATAAAAAGTAATAAAACAATAATGATGTAAGAACAATAAAATACATAAAATATTCATACTGTATTAAAAGCCAGGGAGCAGAGAGGAGTTTTGAGATGTTAAAAAAGCCAAGTAAGGAGCAAGCCTTATAATATCCATCCCATTCCAGAGGTTATGGCCAATCACTGCAAAGGCCTAGTCTGAACCTATATCTTACTGTTAGAGATCTTTCTATACAGTATGTAGCCCAAATATGAAGAAATATCCAAGTTATGTTGATAGGGATTTCACGGTAAATGTGCGACTGAGTCTTTAGGCAGCTATAAAACAAAGCTATTTTGGCAGATATCTAACGTCAAAGTAGACAACAATTTTGTGCTTCTAAGAAGCTATGCATCTCTTTGTAAGCCCTGTGGAATGCAAACAGGAGACTTATGGACATAACACTATGCCTGTCTAACTCATTAGTGGTTAAAAAAACTGCATAAAACGAGAGTGTTGTTTCATTCCTATCTGGACCACCGTGTCTGTTAAAGTCCAAAACAGTACACTGTCGAACTCACTGATGAAAAATGTCCCATCATTTTGGACTTTTATGGATGTGGGCGAACTCAACAGAGGAATGGCACAGTGTTCTGATCAACTTTTTTTTTTTTAGAACATTCTTCCACAATGTTTTAAGTAATTTTGCTAATAAGGGGTGCTATTCCTCAGAAAGCTGTGAGGATGAAGGCACTTTTTATGTATTTAGACCCAAGACCACAATATTTTCATGGTGAGGCGGTATCGACCTAAACCATAAATAGTTATTTTGTAGTCTGGTTGAGCAAGTGGGGTGAGGACACTCTAGGTTGAGAGACCACTGGGACACTTCAGTGGGGAGACAATGGGGAGCAGGTAGACCACGGTCAGATGGTTGGGAAGTTGGCAGAAGGACACAGGCAAGGAGGATCCAGTAAGCCACTGATTGGCATGTATTTGTGACACAAGTAGGCAGAAGGATATTAAATGCAGGCAATACTGTGTGGGTAGGTATGTTGGTGTGTGTGCAGGTAATTACCGCTCAACCAGAAAGGTTTTATCTCCTCCCTACTCATTGGCAACAGGTGTGCAGGTTACGTGAGTGTGTCAGGTTGATGAGAAGATGTGAGCCAACGTTGTGGCAATTTAGTGCAACTAATAGGGAAGTGCGGGACGCGAGTGAGGCTTTTGTACACTGGTGCTACCTACGGAAAAAAATTAAATATCAAAATTCAAAATTCTAGTCCATGAAACACAAAAGTTGGGAAGTTTGGAAAAAGAAAATTGACTTTTTAACATGGGAGTCTATAGCAATGCTCACTCCATAGATGGCCCCCTGTGGACATCTGAGGTCCTGCAACTTTAGAACGTTGAGTTTTGGCTTGATTGTTCAGCTTTAAATGTTGCTGCTTAGTTACATCTAATTTAGCTAATATGCTGCGTCAGAGAATCTGAGCAGTGTGGAGCCATGAGAATTTCTGCTATTCGCTCATGAAGTTGTTAGCCCTGCTTGCTCACTCAAAGTTACACAAGGACACTTTACCCATTACCACATCCCGCTCCAATGTGGATGGCTCCGCACTCACCTCAACAAGGCCTGTAGTTAGCCTTTAGCATAAACCAAAGTATTATACATCTGAAAGAACTATAGAGCAACAAATATATTTCCCAAACAGAAAATAGTTCAAGCCACTCTTAGCAAAGAATACAACACAAAACATTCTAGTAAAATCATCAATGCTAGAAATTTGGCTAAGACGTTATTGGAATTTTATCTTTTATTAAGAGTCCTGTGCACTTGGATTTTGGCAGGTTGCTAGTAAGGAGGTCAGCAACATGAATCCCTCATGGATCATGGAGCAAAATCTGCAACATTTTCAACATGGCCGATTTGGAAACCTGATAGCTATTCATTAGCAATATAGCCCCAACTCACCAATCCAAGTGATGGCAATGCCTCCAACATCCCTGTCCTTTCACCAGCCCCTCCCTTTCAGGCCTTCAGGAAGCTTTCATCAAAAATGTGAAGTGGGTGTGTTTAGGTGTTACTCTTTAATGTTACAATTTAATTCATTGTCTGTGTCATCTGACATGGAAAATACACATTCAGTAGAAATTGAGAGCACAACTCACAACTTGACAACTTGAGTGTAGGTTCTGTGGTGTTTCATATTCCAGTAGTTACTGGCTACTATACAACTGGACTTTTTTTTTTAAAATTAATTTTGTATAACATCTGATCACATCAACTTTGACAGCCCAATTCCATTCCTTAATGACTTTGCTTTTAAAGGCATATCTTATCTTTGTTGTTTTTATTATTCACTAGTAAAATATGCGTATACTGATAATTACCTGTTCCATATAGCATGATGAACAAAGTCAGTATTATTACTGGTACTACTGTACTAAGAACTCTTTGTTTGGGGAGCATAACACAGCTTAAGACAATTACAGTCATATACTGCATATGCATAATCAAGAGTTTGTTTCAAAAACATACTTCTGGGTGAATCCAACATTTTAGATGTAGCAGTATTGATGATCAACACAGACATATTCAGCAAGAAGATATCTCTTTTATCTGTTGTCTGCAGTGTCAACATTAACTTTTTTCTGGTTTCCAAAAATGTTCCGCCTAGTTATTGTTAGTGCCTAATTGAAGTGCTTACAGTATCATTACCATATTCATCATAAGATAGAGTTTCCTTGTAATATGGCTAACAGTGAATGCAGTATGTCAGGGGTCAAAGACAGTGTTTCAGCCCTCCGGGCTTGAACAATATGCGATATTTGTGTAATTTGATCCTTTGTGTCTACACGCGTCAAGTAATGGCATAGCCGCTGTTGGTTCATCAAACAGAAGGTTTGTTCAGCAGAGGGCACGTGTGCAAGCAGTGGACCACACACGGGTCACAAGTAGTCATCATCAATAATGAACGTGTGTCACAGCGAGGGATCAGTGTCACCTTGCACGCGTTCATAGAGGAAGAAAATGACAAATTTACCAGATGGATGGTTGGGCAGGTGCATTTGAAAAGAGATTCCTAACCTGCCTCTTTAGAACAAGGCATATTAATGAATATGCGTCAGATGTCACAGTTTTCTCTGACACAGAGTCCACCTGTTTCACTGGGGACAGTAAGTTAATCTGTTCAAGTACCTTCTTTATGACACCTCATGAAAGTAGGTGTCAAATGAGCCTCTCACCACAGAAAAAGCCAGCGTGTCCCTTTTGTCTGTGTCTGATTGCTGCCACGTGTAGAGGATCAAATGAACAATTGCGAAAATGACACCCATGGTTCGAAAAATCATGCCAAAGGGAGACACGGGGAGGGACGGGAAAGGGCAATGTGAAAGTCAAAGCTGTTTATAAAAAAAGCAATTTAAAGTTCAAAGACCAGCCATCTATCTATGCATTGAAATATTGCAGCATTATCTCTAAATCAAGTACAGTTGATGGGATTACATTTTACTTTATGGTCCTTGTTACAGCGTAGGCCTATCTACATTATGAACAGTGTAACAATATATAACATTATGTACTTACACTGTACCATAAGGTTAGGGTTAGTGTTAGGTATGTACAGTGTAAGTATATGATATTAAATGTTGTTACATCCAGATACACTGCAAAAAGAACTGTAAAATAAAGTGTTACGATTGATGTACAGGTTACTTTGGACTGATTTAAAAGAAATATTTTTAAACACTGTATTACATGGCACTCTTGAGCTAATTGAAGTGTAATGGGCATGCTTCCAGGATCATGGGTAGTGAAGGGGATAAAAACAAGGAACAATGGTAGCAGATGCTCTATCTGTCTCTCTTTCATCTGTCCACAGAAAAAAAAAGTTTACAGTTGACGCAACAGTGTGCACGTGGGTTTGGCACAGCAAAGTTTGGTGTGGTCATCAAATACAAAAGGCTAGAAAAAATAGTCCTTGTTTCATACTGCCTACAACGAGCGTTCATGACACCTATGTCAGCCTACCTGTTTATTTTTGGCTTGTGCCTGCATGAGAAGCAGTCTGCGATATTAATGATGTTGCAAAAATAATTTCTGTATGTTTTTAACAACTCTTAGGTAGACTTAAACAAATTTAGGAATAATGAAAAGATTAGTTCATAATAAAGCAGTTTAGCACAGAAAGTCAATACTGTTAACATACTCAAAACAAAAGGAAAATGTTATCAACATGAACCTTAAGAAAACATGGCCATTGCTGTAGTAAAATATGTTTATGCACTTGATATGTCTTCTGTAACTTTTATTTTATTGTTTAAGTTCCCAACAGTCTTATGTGACAGAAAAAAACATTCCAATGACCTGTATATTGCCTCACACCAAAATAAATGAATTATAATTTGGTTAGTATTTATGAAACTCATGCCAAATAAGCCTTGTAAGGTAGATATTTTCTGCTTGCTGAATGCAACATGAGTGTTCACTATTTCATAGCTACTTATCCCTTTCACTATCCAAGTAGTGTCACATTAATAATTATTTGTTCCAAAACGAATGTGGGCAGGGTTTAGGAGTCAGAATGACCACAGTATGACCACAGACTGCTACTGGTCTTTAAATCATTTGCACTTCTACTCCAGGTTGCTCATAAAAACAAGTCTCAGATACACATCAGATGCCATTAGCATCTGTTCCACCACTTCAGTGAAACCCATTCTCTTAAAGGGCCAGTGCAGCATTTGTCTCTGCCATGGGTATTCCTGCTCCTTGTACTGAGCCTTCAGCTCAGCCCACCAAGAGGAGCCGGCCCTTTCGGCTCCCAAATGGCTTTTCATTTCACCGCTTGTGCCGTGCCTTTTATAGTTCAGCAAAACATAGTGTTGTTTTGACCAATGATTAGTAGTTTGACCTATATTAGTGTGCACATATATCACTGAAATTATTCAATGTAATTATAGTACACCCTGTAATTTCCATTATGTTTGGTGTAAAAATATTACATGATGACTCATCAAGCAGTGCTACACTTATATTAACATTTTATTTATCCAAACAAAAACATCCAAACACTATAAAAATAGACATGCAGTTAACCATGCAGTTAAGTTGCATTGATTACATGGAGTTGGTCCCACCTACTTAATTTAAATCTCCTACATTCCTACATTTTTGTTCATTTTTATAGCATACATATGAACTTTCTGATGCCAATGTGACTTGTTACAGTTAGTGCATAGAGTGCCTGCCAATGTCATAGGGAAGATCACCTTATCATTCTGCCTTGTATTTATTTAAAAAAAAAGACTCCCATATCTTGTCTAAAAGAGCCAGCTCATTGTACCGGCTCATTCACAACCAACACATCAGTACTGTGCAATATTAGAGGCAATGCTGTGGCAATGCTCTGGCATTAATCTGTCATTACCACCACCACCTGTCAAGGGTTCAAACCTCCTCTACAGTGAAGTGAGGAAGTAGCAAGTGAAGATCATGACAGTCTACTCATGTCTACTTCGCATTCTGTATAGCCTTGCTTTTGCATGCAAGCACCAGCTACTTGCTGGTTTAATTCATTGTAGTAAAGTTGACTGTGAAATTTAATGTAGAAAAAAAGTCTGTATGCTATGCTGAGGTTGAATCATTCTGTGTGGTTTGCCATGTGTTAATTAACATTAAAATTTGTCAAGATAATTGAAATGTTAAAGCAGCAGCAAACCCAGAAATAATAGCCATTACAGTGTGCCTGTGGGATTTCAGATGGACCTGAAGCAAAGTATTATCAGAGAAAAAAAAAACAATAGTTTTAACTCATATTTCAAGATCTCTTATATTGTAGGTCTAAACCCATATTCAAAGTAATGGGTAATATGATTATCCATGTATCCATGTGTCCATGTAAATTGGTCAGGCGTTCAGGTTTAATTTGTGCTTTCTATCACTGTCAATCTATCACAAAAGTGAATTGGTTTTAAATACATACTTAATAGGTGTAAAGTGTGTTTATAGCTCTTAGCTCAGGATTTAGTATAGTCAAACCTATTACACTTATCACTAAGGTCAATGACACTGGGCTGAATACATCTCTTTGTGAGTGGATTCTTAAATTCCAGACTTTAAGTGGTGTAGGTGAGAGGCTGTACCTCCTTCCCTTGTCAACGCTGAGCAGAGTTGTGTTCTAAATTATATAGATCTGACTGTGAAGCCACACAATTTGAGCATCATTCTCAATGGTTTGCTTATGCCACAACAGTGGTTAGACAGTGGTTTCTGACGTCAATGAGCTGGGTTCATTGGATGAGCTAGTTTGAGTCAAGCTGTTTTGTCCAGACTTACAGTTTTTTTGGTGCAAAGCCATTGGAAAGGGTGCTTCGGACCATAGTTTGGACCAAATGGTCGTGGTGGATGGTAGTCTTGATCTAGATCAAGGGCTTTTTTTGTTTGCAGTGTGAAAACACATTTTTGGAATGGGTCAGACTTTTGGACCAATTATGAGAAGTTGAGACAAGAATTCGTCAACAGGTAAACAGTAGAGATAAAAAAAGAAATATTAAAAACAAACAGTTAATATCATAAAGAAACAGTGGTAGGTCATAAATCTGATTAAATGCTAAGTTAGGTTATTACTGTAGCTCGACTTTCCTATGCATGTAAATGTTGCTTAATGAGACATGGAAGCACCTAGGAAGGGGTCTTCGGAAATTAAGAAAGTGGACATAAGGTCAACTAAAAAGATGCACAAAAATAATGAAATGTAGTCCAAAAACTTTTCTGCAAGAATAACAGAAAAAATATGAACAGACATATAATGCTTTGTCAAGATAAAGAAACTGTGCAGTAAAGATGTGTGTTGATGAATCTACAAATGGGAGGGACGGCTTATGCACAATAACAGTAGGCTTGCTGCAATCTTTTCATTTATGTTTTATCCATTTACAAACCAACATTAAATGCACACCTGTCTGTCATAGCTACTTAGATATAACCTATGCAAATTATTACAGGATATAGGTATGTAATGCAAAATATATTAAATGTGATTGCTAAATTGCAATGTTAAACCAAGACAAACTGGAAAAAAACTGTGGACAGTGTAACAAAAACATTAATGTCCGAACGGTCCGACCCTTGGTACAGATGTTTAGGTGTGAAAATGTCCTTACACACTAGTGCCAGGACAACAACCTTCTTGTTAGTGTTAATAAGACTAAGGACATCTTTATAGACTTCAGGCAAAACCAGCAGAAGGTTTACTATTTCCTTCACATTAATAGCTCTCAGGGGGACTGGGTAGTGTTGTTAATTTGTTGGTGGTCCATATTACTGAAGACCTGACATGGACCCAGCATACTAATTCAGCAGTGAGAGAGGCACAACAGCGGCTTTTCATCTTAGGTGCTTCAAGTGCTTTAAACTACAGGTTCACCAGTGAGAGTGTTCTCACAAGGAGCATAATGGAGTATAATGGGCTGGTATGGAAAACAGCACTCAGCAAGACTGTAAAGCCCTGCAGGGAGTGGAGAGGTTAGCAGAAAGACCCACCAGGAGTACACTACCCAAACTGCAGGACATTTACACCAGGAGATGTCAGTCCAGAGCCAAGAAAATAAGACACCAGTCATCTAAGCAACCGCTTCTTTACAGTGTTACAGTCTTGGAAACATTACTGTTGCCTGACAACAAGTACTGAGAGACTATGGAAAAGCTTTTGTACTCAGTTTCTTCACATCTTTCATAAGGACCGTAGTTTAAATACATCACACAATGATAATCCATCATGCACTTTAGATATGCTCATCAACTTATATAAACACAATATAAACATAATTATATTTGTTTGACATTTATTCATGCTTACACTTTTATATACAGTCCCACATTTTCTTCTTGTTAACGTTCTCTATCTTCTTTATCTATCCTTATATATTTAAATCAATATAGGCTATACACAGACTGTCAGACCAGGCATTTCCTTTGTATTGTATGATTGTGACCAAATTTGATTTGATTTCTAATTGTAGAAGATAACCTAAGGCTGTGTGTAATTTTTCGTTTAGTTTCAGCAGAGTGCGCTATAGCTTGGCCTATAACCGTTTCTATTTCCAATTTGTAACAATTTCTAAAACGTTGACAAAGGCTTTGAGCGATATTCTACTGATCTGGCATGGCCGTAGGAGACCATGATGATCAGTGGTTTAGAGCAAGCAAGAGATGTCTGTAGGTACCATGTTTGTGAACTCGCAGAGAATAAACTTAATATTACATCACTGCTGGAGTTAATTGCATTAATTATAGCATGCAGTAATGGGACACCAGCTAACTATGCAGCTATTTTTATAAATGTTTACACTAGATGTGCCTGCTTGAGGTGCCACAGGCAAACCCAGCTACACTAAACTGCGATCTGTGATGCTTGTCTGATTTTGTGTGTTTCCTCTGCAGAGCAAAACTTTTGATTGTGCCTGGAAAATGTACCCATAAATAAGTGATCCATCCACACCTGGTTTTAAAGGGGGTGAGGGGCAGCAGTCTAACTCTGTTTATTGCATGTTATGTCATGTGTAATTAACTCTGCAAATAAGACATCTAGCACTTTGGTTATTTTTTCTACCCCATTTGAAAATAGCAAAAGGGGATGAGGCGTGACCAAAATTTACCTATGCTATAAGTTTCAACCACTCAGATAGTGAAAACAAAGTATTTCCACTTCATTTCCTAAAACTACTTAAATGGTTTTGACAATTGGGCCCTGAAATATGGCAACGAAAATCGGCCCTAAAAATTCTTCCATAATTGTGGAATTTGGGACCTAAACCTACCTCCCTGCACCTCCCTTAGAGTGCCTATCAAAGCCGATACCTGCTGGAACCTTTAGCTATAACAATGGCGTTTCAGCTCAGCCAACAAATGTCATGCTGTAAGACTATATACACCTTCAATGTAAAAAATTGTTAGCATCCATTGTAGTATAGTGACCGATCCATCTGTGTAACATATTCCCTGATTTATTTCTCCAATACTGAGCTGTTATATTTCCTCAAGTAATATGCATTTATGTATTTTACAATAACATCATTGTCTGGCACCCTAATGGTTTCTAAAGTGGCCTGTGCGGTGTAATCTAAACAATCAGTGGAGAAAGGTGGGGGTTATCGTTAAGCAAGCTATCTGTCACTCAGACCAGCAGTAGCCAACACAACACACAAGGCATTTAATTAGGCCTGCTGCTCCTCTCTGGTGAGAAAGGCTCTCAGCCCCCTTTGACTCCCCATTGCTCTCTCAGCAGGAAGTGGTTGGTGATAATTGACATAGGATTTCCTTGTTAACCAGCAGCAGACTCAGTGGATTAAAGTGACAGAGATCTATCAGAGAGAGGCGAACTGATAAGGGGAGGGGTTATTGAGGGTGTGGATAGGGAAGAATTGGGGGTGAGGGGGAAAATTGAGCAGGGCTGAGAGCGGTTTCTATTTACCACTCCGAAGAACCTAGCAAGAAAATAGTAATACCAAGTGGGTCATGTAGTCATGCAATGAGTTGTTGCTCCCACTTATCTTAGTTATTTCAGCTTGGCTGATCAAAGATTAACTTTTCCTGAGTACAACTTAGGGGTCAGGAATTGAGTGCATGGCTTCAGAAATTTTGACTCCTCTCAAAGTCATTATGGCTTTTCACCTTGGACAAAAATAATCATTTATGTATTTTTACTCGTGTATTTGTGTAATTATGTTTAGTGTATATATAAAATGGAATGGCCATACACTACAAATGGCATTTTCTTCTGCATACCTGCTGGATTATGATCCCTAATGAAAACATTATCAACCCAAGAGGCTAGAGATTGTGCCAGCTCGGGGCAAACAGCACATCCAAAGCATCTAATCCTCTTCATTTATTTCAAACCATTTTCATTTTTTTTCCAGACAGATCCAGATTAAACGTACACACTCGCACACGAGTGCACACACACAGATACAGACACACACACATACTACTATCTCTATGGAGTTTCATTTTATGTTTTGATTTGAAGTGAGAAGATAGCAACTAAAGAAAAATCAGTGAATTTGTTACCGCTTGTGGTGTATCAACACAGGTTTCTCTTGTTCCCAAAGTACAGGATAGACATAGCATGTTACACTTTCAGTCAACATGCATTCAATGATTTTGACCTAACTACAGTGCACAGGGATCCAATGTTAATTTGTGTGATAATATAAAATGGATTATCTCTGTCAGAGCTTGTTCTTTTTCAGCAAATTGGTACTTGCATAGCTGATGCAACTGATGTCAAAATATCATCTGCTTAGTGTCGCCTATATTGCTGATACAGTGTATGGATGAGAGAGAGCTATTCTTTATCGCTGTAACTTTTAAAAAAAGTCAAAACTGCATTAACTATACACACTGAAGATTAATGTCTTTAAAATGCTTATAAACATATTTTTTCTTCTATATTGTTGCTAAAATTTATAGAGCATATATTAGAGCATATAGTTTGTTTTACGGACCAATAGCACATCTCCAGACATTAATCTCAGTGTCAGGCCTTTTGCCACCTTTATGGTTGTAATCTACAGTTACATATTGTCCTAACTATAGAGATGATCCCAGCATATAATACTATACCATAATAGGAGACCACCTTTATAGGTCACACTGGGCACCACTGAAGTAATGCCTGTATATATGGTGGACTATTAGGGCTGACAAGGCCTTTTCTGCACATCTTAATATTTTCAAATTGAAAAAAAGTGGCCCAATATTGGAATTTTCCATTTTGTTTTTTCACCTCTAACCGTCATGCTCATTTGCAAATGAGTTTATATACTAGGCTAGCAAGCGGAGTGTATTACTAAGCTAAGCTAGTTCATTGTTTTACTGACTGGGGCAGGTGCTTTCTCAAGCTCCAACAGTAACATTAGTCACCAAAATGTTGCAAGAGTCGAAATTTAAATGCTAACATGTTTATTTTTGATCAGTAAGATCCATCTTGCCTTCCTGACATTAGACAAATTATCTTCGAAGGCCTAATCATAAAAACAGTGGTCCACCACTGAAATAAATTAAAAAGTAAAAAAAAGTTAACAAGTAAGTAAAAATAATAATAATAATAATAATAATAAAGCGACAAAAGGTTGACCTAACAGGTTGGTGGAATATCCATTGTCTACATTTAAAAAAAAGAGTGAAAAGAGTGTACTTGCTTGGGTAATGAGACATTCAATGTAAATGTTCTTTCTTAAGATGAATACAACTATATGGTCACCTTTGTTTTTGTCTCTATAGTCCAACATTGCTTTTTAACTGCAGAAGTGACCAGTATGAGGAGGTATGTGATGGCATACCTTCCTCCACACACTGTCTGACCAAGCCAGAAGAGCTTGTCAGCATTTCAATGGGTAGAGTGGTGTGTCAACAGAAACCTTTGATTTGTAGCTGAAGCGGTTATGCCTACAAGCCTTTACGCAAATATTGATATTGAATTTTGGTCAGTACAGATATAAAAACACTCCTACTAAATGACTGATTTTATTGTCTTATTACAACATCTAAGCTAATTTTCGGTGACCTCCGATTGGGAGGAGGACATACTACCACGTACGCTACAAGCTGGGCTACTTAGCAATGTCAGTACCACAGTGTTGGAAGGGAGGTTTACTAAAGTCTCTAAAGTCACTAAAGCAAGATGCCATGTACGTAAAACTGAACTTCCGTAAAGTTCCAAGTTCTCAATGCGAACATGATGTGTCAAACACTAACCACTAATACACAATTGAGTTACTATTTGATCCAAATATCCAGGAGGTGAAAAAACTGTTACATGAGACTTATTGAGGTGGCACAGTAAATAAAGTCTTCTAATTCTCAGTTCTAAATGAGAGTTAGACTCATAAGTTTGTTCGACTGATATGTGTGCACTTTACTTTTATGAGAACAGTAGTATTTCATGTATTGCAAACACAATCAAAATTGAACTGTGGGAAGATGAGGCTAGGAAGGTCAGTTAACTAATGTTGATTGTACAAACTCAGTGCTTGCCGTTGATGGAATACTAGCGTTCTCACAAAACTAAAGTTCATACATATCAGTCAAACAAATCTATTTTACGTGCACTCTGGCTTAATAGAGAACCAATTGCCATGCCAAAGATAAGTGGCTAAGACGTGAAGATTAGCTAATCCAAACTTTTCATCTGCTCAGACATTGCTTGAGCAGATTACACCCTGTAGTAGTGCACACCTCATTTGATGTATAGATACAGTGCATCCAAATCTCTTCGTACAACTGAGTTGTTCAACTTTTTATTTTTATTCATTTAATTCCTTCAATCCATGTTTGCGATGGGAGAAACACACTACCTGCAAAAACACATGTGAATAGACATTTAAGGAAGCATCTATATATGTCTACATCACCTTAGGAAATATGCTGCAAATACATGAAATATATATTATGTTGCTACAACATAAACTGAATTGCACTGAATAAACTCCCTCAGACTAGGTTGTTTAAATAAAATATGGTGACTAGAAATGGGTGTGGCCTTATATGTGTAATGTGAATTGTCTGCGGGTTCTATGTTCTAAACCATATGGATATGAGGTTCAAAAACGAATTCTTTAAAGTTGGTCTCTAAAATAGGGGGCAATAAATCTGCCCTTCAATTTCAACTTCGGCTAACTTCAACGTCTTCATCACTGTGATATGTTGCAGAACTGCAACTGTCACAGCAGCCAGACAGTAAACAATACAATGCAATACAATAAATCCAGCAGTCAGTGACAGTGATGAGACCTTCACAGCAACAATGAAGAAAGTGCATAGCCAAGGTTTAATCACATTGCACATACACACACACACACGTACATACATATTGCACATTTCTGGGAGGTTTAAGCAGAAGCGTATGGCACAGGACTGGTCATATTGCACAGCTGCAGACATTTGGAGAACGTCAGTTATTAGAGGTCAATTCTGTAATACCGCTTGGATAAAAACTGTTTTTAAGTCTGGAAGTGCAAGTTTGTATGGACGTTAAACACCTCCCAAAGGGTGACAAACTGAAAGAATGGTGTCGAGGGTGTGATGAGTTCCTTATGATGTGTACTGTGCATGTTGTGCTGTAGATGTGTGTAGCTGAGGGCCTGTGATTTAGTGCGATGTTTTGATATGATGACTTTTAATGATGATTTGACTAAGAATCTTTTCAATGGAACAGTGACAGAATGAAAGTAGCAGCTTTTGTTATAATTCAAGCTTTTTAAATTTCTAAATAAATCACTGCTTAACTTTCTTCAACCGTGATGTTTGTGGTTGATGTGAAATCGTGTGTAATGTGCATACCCAGGATCTTAAAGGAGATCATTCTATCAACAACATCATCCCTACAGTGTGAGGGAACAAAGTCCTCCCTTCTTCATCTCCTGAAATCAATAATCACCATGTCTTGGAGATAGAGAACACCTGTCTGTCAGTCTGTGGACTTCGATCCTTGTACTCAAATTCATTACCAGTGTGGATCAGTCCGACAACAGTGGTGTCATCTGCTAATTTAATGATGGTGTCTGTGTTGTGAGTTGGTGGGTGTATTTGACTGTAATATTTTTTTCTGTACCTCAATTACAGATTTTTTTTGTGAAAAGAGTTACCAAAAGATTTGTATTTCATTAAACTATTTTTAAGTATTTCACATTAGCTAATACATACAGTATGTACATATTAGTGTACATATTAATAATTGTACATATAATTACTAATGAAACTTTACTTTGGTTAAGTATCACTAACATATTTTACAGAATGGCATATTACCTGCAAAGCATGCTAGTAGATTTTCTACGTATGTGCTAAGAAATTTGATTAGCGCCCAACTAGCAAAAATGAAAGTTTGTTTAAAGGCATCAAAGGTCTCAGGATCCACTAAAATTAAAAATGGCAAAAAATATGTTAAGTAAAACATCATGCTATGTCATTACTGATTGAATTGGATAGATATTATTACAGTGCATGCAGATGCTATGTGCTGTTATTTAAAGACTTCTTATTCTCTATTATTATTATCTTTCTATGCACGTAAAGTAGCAAAATAGTCTCAGAACTGCAAAATAGTCACACCTGCATTAGTGGAGTAAAACACAAAATGAAAGCATTAACAGAATTTATGGTCTGTAAATTAATTAATTAAAGTTTTAAAATGCAAATATTCTGTCTGTACTGTTGTTGTCAGTGAAATCAGTGTTTAAATGTAACATGTTTTCATCAATCCTTGGTGACATATCAGTTGTTTACTTACTACATTTCTTACATATAGCACCTTTATTCAGTTATAACTTACATATGGTCTTTGTTGTGTGCTCATGGTTCATTTTTTGCTCTCCTATCAGGAAATCCTAATCCTTGTTGAGGGCATTATTTATTAGTGAGAACAACGTGAAAAGTTATGTTGAGTTAATAACCATTTGTTAAAAAAAAAAACACAAGAAACCATAAATTCATAAACTAATGGAGACCCCTTGTGTGAAGTCATTTACCATCTTACTCCCACATCAGTGGTCTTTCACTGACGGCTGTATTTTTCTTTCCTCTGCCGTTTGCCCTAAAATATTTTCACTTCCTTATCTCCCGGCAACATAGCTTACACTGTTCCCTATACCAGAGGGAGTAATTATAAGTTCTTCTTGTTCATATGGGACTTGGCGCTTCTTGAAGTGACCAAACATATGTCTTGCCCAGGTTTTTAGTTCTGCTGCCCCTGAACACCAGATTTTCCTTGAACTTTACTTGTCTGCTGTCAACATGTTAGGACTATAGCACAAAATGATCCACCAAAACTTATTTTAAAACTAATTGAATGTCAGACTGTGTTGCTGATCTTAATTGAAATGCAACTGGCTGACTTCCAAAACATTGTCATGCAGCTGGATATGGTAGGATGTTTTATACTGAGGCTAACAACACCTGTTAGATATTATTATTCCTCTTTATGGTATATTTCACATTCCTGAAGTCACTTTACCCTTTGATTTATCCTACTTGAGACAAGTTGCAATAAAAATGGTTTAAAATCTCTTATAAATATCATGCACTTGAGGTTTTCCCACATGCGCACACTGAATGAGGGCAACATTTGTATTCATCCTGAGCAATGGCACCGAACAGAGACAACTTTGGGAATCACTGTAATTATTTACAGCTGTTCGGTTGGGGTTCATCATCTGTGAATGATTCCAGGTTAGGGGCTGAGCTATTTCATGTGTGAAAGATGCTTTTCATGAAGAGTTGTCAGGCTGGGTGTCTACTTGCTACAGACTGGGAAATAATTTGCAAAGTGTTCCAGCTCTGAAACATACTGATGTCATTATTAAAGCTCGGTTGATCTGCATACCACACAGTGCATAACACTGGTGGTAGACAGTGGTGTTTTCCCTTCCATGTGACAAACTGTGGCAAACTCGACACATCAACAAATACTACTCTGCATATCCACTTTAGTACAAATAATAAAAAAGGGAAAGCACATATTATCGTTTTGTCTTTCAGCAGAATCTTTATGAGTCCCTTTCTTTCTCAGCAGGGGTGGGTATAAAAATAGGGTCACCCTTCCCCCTACATCAACCTTGCCATAACCCCAGGCTCCTGAAGTCACTTGTACATTTTAGGCCTTGATAATAAACCAACATCTGCAGAACTTACAAGTGCTTTAGCAGAGTTAATTGAGTAAATTGAAGCAAGCTGTGGCATAGCGGTGATCTATGAGCCCTGGTGCTAGGCCCAGAAGGGAGACAACAGATTTACTGCTGAAGACGGTGGGCGGCCTTTTGTTCTGTCCGTGGTTCATGGGAAGTTTGAGGTCAGAAAGGATTAAAATATCTCAGTGAACAAATAGAGTAATTTGAGTGTAATAGAAGTACCCCTGTGCCACTTTCTAAAGGGGATTCAATTGTGATTTACTCAATTTAAAGTCCATTAAACATTTTTCATCCCACTAAAAAGTGAACAAACACTATACTCTTGGATCCTATATTTGGGACTTTATTGCCCCTTGTAGTGTGTAACTGCCTTAGTTAAGTAACACATTTCATTTTATGCTGACATAAGCAGTGGGAATATACCATAAAGTGTTTGCATTAAATGTCATGAAATCCTCCAAGATTCACTGCTTTTCATTAATATTTAAAGATATTTTTTTCTCAGTAAATTACTGCTGTTGCACATTGATTGATTAAATTACAGCAAGCACCTTTAAAATGCACCGTGCTGGTGTGTGTGTGTGCGCACACATGTTTTCTGATATTTATTAATTTATCATAGTCTATAACTATTATTATTTTGTTTTTATTTTGAATTTAAATCATGTATCTCATTTGTTTTTGAGATATTGGTGTGACTTTTTTTTCCAACAAATGTGATTATTTTTTCCAGAGGATAACCCTATAATGTTTATATGTTTCATGTATGCATTATATGTCTCTGTTTCATCACATAAATGCATTTTCATTGTATTTTACTGTCAGCCCTAATATATATGGTGTCAAAAGTAATATACAGCCTGCAGCTCTTTTTAAACTTGGACCCAAGATCTTTCATTGCACTCTATGCGTGTATTTTGGACCTACAGGTGACCATCCAGTGCCCTGTCCTGGACTCATGTCTTTGTCAGATGTAGTACATGTTTAGCATGTCATTGCCTGCAGTGGTAGATACTTCAAAAATGAAATTTTACTGAAACACCAAATAGAAGAATAATATGATATAACATAGTACCAGTTGAATTAGTGTACCTATATAGTGAATCATTTGTTGTGGATTGTCTTTGTACATTTTAACTGCTAATAAACTGATCAGGCACACTTTATATGAATAGAATTATCTATGAATAGAACTGATGGTCTTTCATCAGTATCATAAGTAACTATGAACCAGCTGAGCGGAGCCTAAATTGGTCCTACATTTCCAATTAATCGGTCTGTAACTTCATACGATAACACACGTGGGCGGTCATCATTTATTTGCCCTCTATATTTACACATTCTCTGTTTTAGATCTCAACGCAAGACAAGGCCCCTATAGCCGATTCAGTCTGAGAGAACACACACTTCCCAGCATTTCACATTAATGCTTGGGCAGCTACCGTGGCAGTTAAAACTTTATCATACTCCTCTTCAGTCACAATACAGAGGAGATCACACATGGAGGAGGGATGGGGGAAAGGGGGCAGAAAGCCAAACTCGTTTTCCGCTTGATTGGTTAGAAGCAGAGAATGTGCCTTCTCGAGGTATATGATTAAGGTGAGTGTGTGGGGGGCTTAACTGCACTGCCATTATGCACTTCAAAGGCTCACCCCGTCAGGTTCAATGAAAAGCAAATGTGTTGCCCCGCTGCTCAAATACCTCAAATGTTTTAGCAGGTGCAAGCAATGAGAGCGGAGGGCAGAGACTGTGGCTGCACCTTGCTAGGGGAGAGCTCCTCCAGTCCTGCCCTTTGGTGAGATATGGGGGAGAGCTGACAGTGCAAAGGGTCAACCCCAGCCTCTGCCATCTATCAGCGCCGTGGTCAGATGGCAGCTTTCTGGCTCATGTTAGAGGCCAGGAAAAGGTTAGCAGAGTGTGTGTCAGGGTATAGTAAAATTAAAAACAACTAAAATAAAACACATGCCACTTTTAATGTTTTAAAAAATGAGACACTACAATTATACACAGAAAAAAAATTGTCTGCATGTTTTTCTGGTTTATCACAACATCATAACAGTATATTTTAAACAGTGTAATTTTTCAGTGTCAACACATCTTGCTGTCACAAGTTGAGATTTCAATTATGGTCAGTGATAAATAAAATAATAAAAAGCATTTTATGGCAAATGGAGAGCTACACATGGACATTACCCATGACGTGACAACTGAACTACTGGATGGCTGCATTATGCGTGCAAAAGAAAGAAGCATGACACCTGACTTTACATGTCCCATTTCAAGTACCATTTAGGTACAGCTATACTGATTCTGTGAAGGGGATATAGCTATATAAAGTAGCTATGTCAATGGATGTGGATCACATAACACAACACAAGTTTTGGCGTTATAATGTGTACAAAGTATTCTTATTCAAACAGTAAAGTAACTGCACTGAATCATAACTTAGTATACTTTTAATTTATAGTACTGTTCCTCATGTCTATAGCACTTCAAAAGTGAAATTGTTTTTGTGGTTTCCCTTTGAATAACATACAATTGCTGCAATCCTTTTGAACCTGAATTATTACTTCCGCCATGCTCTTTACAGTAAATAAACTAATATAATGTGCTAAAGTGAAGTTCAGGAGGAGCAATAACTAGTTTGCCACTGCCCTCTCATATCAATCTCCCTCACTTAAGTAAGCAGCCTGTGATTCAGTTTCACAAAAGGCTGTTGACATTTGAGCTCTGCTAATCAAATTACACCCCTCTCTTCTGTGCTAATAAAGAATGTGTGGTGTGGATTGTTTATAGCTCATTCTGGGCCACTTATTCTAGTTTTGACATTTTAATCTTTTTTGTACCAAGTTTGTGTTACTGCTTTTAGCTACTTTTACATATGCAACTTCAGCTTTTTTGAATTGACTAGTCATACTCTGATACTCATGCTGAGGTATCATGTGGAGAGGCTTGGTTTATAGGAGCTAAAAAGTGTGATGAAAGTGTGGAATAGAAGACATAACATATTATGATTTTCCATAATTTTGGTAAAATGGACTCATTAGAGAAATGGAAATGGGAATGGAAAAGTACATGAGAAATGGCAAACAACAGTCAGTAGTCATGCAGTTCTATTTATTTTTTGTATGAAAACAACATCGACATTCAATTCGTTTTTTATGTTTTAAAGGGGTCCTTGCATCGTTACTTTTATTCATATTTCTGTGTCGCCACTATGGTTGAATGCATTGTGCGTCATTTCTGTGAAAAATTATGTCCTAGTTCTCTTGTTTGACGCTGTTTTCTGTAAGCTGGAACAGGTCTAGTGGTTGAACAACTGGCTTTTCCGGTGTCCCACGTGAATATCCATGACGTGTCAATAAGGCACCTCTGATTGGGCAAATTCGCTGTCTTTCGCTCACCTAGTTTCTGTCCACTGTTCTTCCTCTGGGATGTGAGCGTGCCATACATGGCTCTGGGCCGGGCTTACAACCTAGTGACGTAGATAGGTTTATCCTGCTCGTTTTGGTTAGCTTGACCCTTCAATGACCAGTAAAACCATGAGGATCGAATTTCACGTCTTGGAATGCTACGTGCATATACTGCTTGTTGTGACCCACCACATTGTAAATAGAGCTACTAAAAGTGTTTTTTGACGGAAGGCCCCTTTAATGTTTTTGAAATTTCAGATCAACTTATTGTTTTCACTGCTGAGTTTTTTAGTCAACATGTGAGCAGTAATTTACTGAGAAAAGAGTGTGAAAGAGGGAAAATAGTGTGAGAGATTAGAATCGTGCAGCATCTACAGCTTTATACAATTCTCCTCTTCAGCTGTACTTTCAACACAGTTTGGAGCCCTTTGTCTCCTTTCAGACCCAAGGCTATAGCTTGGATACGTACTGCACAATTGTGTTTGTTTTTAGTATCAGCTCTATACACTTGCTAATTTGTGCATTGAGAAACAGTGCAAATCTAGCCATGTTTGTCTAGCTTGGTGTTTGCCTGCATTCTTGGCTAACTTCACCTCTGCCAAGTTAGCCCCTCCAGCTCCATGATCTAATGGATTGTGCTTTTGTTACTTGTTTTTATGGTTGCAGTATATATATATGGGATTAACACTACTCTCGGGGCATTTTTTCACCTCCTGTGAGTTATTTTTTAACCTCACCTTTCTAATTTGAATTTGCATGTGTTTCCCACAAGTCAGCCTATCCTACTCCTCATTGACTTACTGTTAACTTAACAAGTTATGGATTGCCCTTACCTCTTCACCTTGACAGTCACCATCAATGTTTCTATACTACTAACTTCCTAGGCTTGTGTTTTTTCAATGGCCAGCATGCTATCTTGGGCTGCTGAGCTGCCTCCTTCCTCTGTGGTGGCTGTGTTGCTACTTCTTCCCTTCCCCCATCCCAACCCCTTGTCCAGCCAGTGATTCATTGGTTTTTTCCTCTTTCCAGGGAGCTGTGCTGCCATCTTATCTACTAACTACTAGTGTTAACTGTGCCATATCCTCCAAAGTGCATATCTTTGATGAACCAAATGTTGTGTGCTTAAGTGTTTGGGGCTACATATTTGCTCCTGTAATAAATAAATAATCAAAAATACTACTACTACTACTGCTGCTGCTACCATTAATATTAATATAAACAACAACATGTTGTGTTCTTTCACATTTAGTCTTTGTGTGCTAATCCACAAGTCATTGCAGAATTCAGATATATATTGTGTGGTTTGGTATCAGTTGTTAGTGTGAACAAAGGAAAAAGGGGAAAAAATGTTTTGATTGCAGAGATCAAGTTCATATCATTTCATATTTCATGATTTCCTCACTCACCAAGGAGACTACAGCCCTGAGTATGATCACACATTTGTGATTAAAACATTGGCAAAATTTTGAGTTCCCACTATGATGTAACAAATACTCTGAAGGATTTTTAACACAGAGTTCTATGACAGGTATAGAATGTTTGTGTAGAATACTAGAAAGACAGGGAAAAATAATTCACTCCTCAACAGGTGAGTCAACTATTTTTTTGCTATTTGTTTATTCCCCGTATAATTTTCAGTATTTCCCACTAATGTTTCACTCCTGCCAGCCTACCTATGTTCACGTAACTGAACAGCTCTTAAGTCCTTTCTTTTTTAACATTGCTTTGTCCTATTCGGCACCAGCATATGTTGTAGGTATGATGTTATGGTGCTTGTGTGTCCCTAAGTTATGATGTTGAATCTTGTATGTATTGTGTAAATTTGGAACTGAAGCTCTAGAATTGTAACCACCACCCTATTTAAACTCAGTTAGCCACTCTGATGGTGGCACCTGCTCACAGACCACCCGCCCCACCCCCACCAAACCCACCCCACACCGACCCCCTATTACACTCAGGGGGTCAGGATTCAAAGGGTTAGCTTCACCCAATCAGCACTTAAAGCAGTGTAAGTACTTAGGTGTACTTCCGCCATCATTTCTACAGACGTGAATTGGTAGACTTTTCAACAGCTCCTGCACAATGTCAATGTCAGGCACAAAAAAGCTCCGTCACACATGCATATTAGCAATGTAGCCTGTCTCTTACTAAAATGCAACACAGAACTTTGCTTTGCATGTGTACTATCACCACTGCTGTTTTACAGGAGGTGAATATATGAAAATCAATATAGAAACATTATGAGTATTAATAACAAAGCTTTTGTTATTTGACCTAGTCACAGTTATTTCAGTCATAGTGACTATGTGAAAAATACCATAGGGATAGCTTACTTAAATATATAAAAAATACAAATGTTGTCTTAAAGCTATAAATGTTGTGAATTTTGCCAGATTAATTTTAAAAGTGGATTTTATTTGCCAATTAATACAGTTAGTAATACACAGTTATGAAATTTGCAGTCAGAATAATATCACTCTGCAGGATGTACACAGTGCAGGCACAATACACCTAATCACAATATATGTATTAATTACATACAGCCTATATGCTCCAATGCAGTTGTTTTAATTGATTACTGCACCACAAATTGGGCCTTTTTCTCAACTAATCCGCATAGCCACACACTCATTGGATTATTCATCATAATTTGCCGAAAATGATGGCAGAACAGACCCTTTTAGGACAATGGCAGCAATCAGTTGTTTAATAAGGGTTTAAAAAGCTAGCCTAGCATTGGATATTGAAGTAAATGGGGCAGTACTTTCTCTCTCTCTCTCTCTCTCTCTCTCTCTCTCTCTCTCTCTTTCTCTTCTGTATTAAAGATTGCCTCGATGATTATACTAGGGGTGGAAATTGATACGATTTTATCAATACTGATATCAATTATGTAAAAAAGGGGGCTAAAATCTAAAGAAGCTGCCAACATCACAGTCAGTACGGTAGTGCTGGGCAAGATACTAGTTAGGGTACAGTTATTAGTTATTTCTCTAAAAAATGACAGTTACTTTGTCAGTTACTCTATAGCGTATAATTAGATCATAAAATTGTCAAATGTCAAAGTCTGGTGAATGGCAAAGTTTTAGAATGGGATTTTTTAACATTTATCCTTCAATTTGCATAATGAGATTTAGATGTGATTAGATTTGGATTAGATTAAATTAGGCAGACATTTTACAGTAGTAAAAATGATGTTGACAAGAAATGTCATGATTAAGGACATTTGAGCAAATATATCCAAATACAGTAAATCAATACGAGGTCAGTAGACATCATACACCTAAAAATAGCTAGCCTGGTGGACCAGACTCTCACTTGGCTTTACTTTATGCAAAGAGTCTGGAGACACTTAATAGGCATATATTTTCTTTACGGTGATGGGGCACTTCGTCTGTACTTTAAAGCCTTCGGTTCTGTCTTCATGTTTTGTTTGCTGGATAGTTATTAAAGCTGATTATGGTTACAATTTATTGTACTGTCCCTGTTACATCAATTAGGTACAGTATAACAAAGTGTGTAACAATATGTAATATTATGTACTTACACTGTGCCTAGGGTTAGGTTTAGGGTTAGTATTAGGTATGTACAGTGTAAGTGAGTTGTTGTAAGTACATGTTGTTACATGTAGATACACTAAAAAAGGAACCATAAAAAATAGTGTTACCCTGAATACTTAAGTTGGGGAAACAAGAATGTTGGGAGAATTTTGTAAAATTTGATACAATTACAATTCAGCTAAAAAAATCCTCATAAAACTACTCATGCATTTATGGTCTGGAAAGAAATCTAAGATTATCTGATTATATTTCCATGAAGTCTATTGTGAGGAACTTCTTGTACTACCTCTTTGTGTTGCTTAAACTTTTCCTGCTTTGCCATCTTTCAATCTTGTTGGTTTCTTTGTCTGCGCCTGATTAGAAGCACTGAAGTTCCTTTGATAAACAAGACAACTTTCTCTTGAGACAACCTAGACCTAGACTTGTGTCACAGCACCGTTTTTTGATTGGTCACAACAGTAGCCTATTTTAAGACCTATTCAATAGTATTGAGTTGAAAAAATCAATAGGTCTACTTCACATTGTTCACGTTGTACCTGATCTTCCAGACATCATCCTGCCTTGCACTATCTGTGTGCATGGTTGTACCTAGACAATATCCTAACAATGTCCCAACAATATCACAAATAGGTTTCTCAATTACTGCATGAAGATGTGGGATAAGCATTAGAGGATTTGTATTGGAGGTAGTTTGTGACTAAACTTGAAAGGGAATGATAGGTTACAGACAAATCTCTGGGTGACTGAAGAAGTGAGCTACAGTACCATCCCTCCTACTCCTCGGTCGCCTTGAGGACTGTGCTGCTCGTAAGCTCCGCCTCCCGTTGTTACTGTTTGCGGAACTTGGGTGCCTTTCACCGGACTGGACTGTAAATGTAGAACGAGTGATTAATCCTATGCATATCGTTTGGTCATTGTTTTCAACATGCAACAATGAAAGCCTATAAAACCGGAAAAAAAAAATCTTGGCTTCTAATGCAAGTCTATAGTTTTAAACCACAGTTGTCAGAGGGTTCGGTGGTTGTGAACTGTTATTGGTTGAGCTGCACTGAAATGGGTGGGGCTTGGATCAGTCAATTGGCCTTAGAAGGAATTAATTGCACACTTTTAAGCCAATCGACTGAAATCATACAGTTCTCAGCCAGTCCACTCAGACAGGATTACCTTCCCATTGGTAGTGGCGTGTTTCCTCCTTCAGGGACTATTGTTTCAAACGTTATACTGCTTGAGAGATATAGGACAAAAAACCTGTAGGCAAAAAACAAAGCAGGCAGGCAGAAATATGCAGTGTTCTACAAAAAAAAAAAAGAAAAAACGCTACGGTAAAAGATACTAAGTGGTAAGAGCGTGGTCGAAGTTAATTGTAAAAGCATCATCATATTGGAATAGCGTCATCAGGTAATACCTTTTAGGATTTTTATTTACCAAGGACATCTTCCAATGAATAAATCACGGTCATTCTGAAGAATTCACTTAAAATGGATTTATGGACCGTTAAAGGGTCTTGTCAGGCCATATGGCCTTCAACAGTTTTCATGCAGGGCCCAATTTTGAGCCTGTAGAAAAGAAAATGAGAGAGAGGTCAGATACGTTCAGTGCAGAGAGGTCAGAGAAGTAGTGCAACTGAATGGTGTGATGTGTTTACAAAATCAATGCAGACCTTAGTGTTATATGAGATATTAATTTGATTGATATTTTATTCTGTAGATGTATTTTTCACTGAAAATTACTCAGGGAACAAACAATAAGCTATTTGGTTTGCTCAGTGGATCTAAACACCATAGGCTAGGACAGTAATTGACCTTTTGTCGAAAATGTGCTTTTGTGACACAGCTTTTCTACTTCTGATTTAGTGTAACTTCTGCACTTGAAGTGACTTTAAAGGAGAAAATAGTTATGTAAGGAATAATGTTCAGCAAGTAAATTCATTTCATGGATTAAACTACAACAGAGTGATGCAGGTTAAATCACTTTAAATATTGACTCGGTATACATTATCCCCCTTATTGTGCGGTTGCCTACTGATATTTAGGCTATGTCTTAGCGAAAGAAAAAAGTTATTTATCAAAAAAAAAAACCCTAATCAAAACGACTCAAAACCTTTTTTGTTTCTTCTGCTAAACATTGTTTCGAAATGAGTTTTATGGCAACATCCTCTTTTCTTCTCTTCCCCCTTTACCAGTGGTCTGGTTTAGATAGTTACAGTCCATTTTTTAGAAGTATTAGACCTACGGAGGTAGGGGTAAATAGAACTTTCTGCAACATTTTAACAAACTGTGTAATGGTACACAATAATGACTTTTCTTACCATCTTTGCATCATCAACGACATCTGCTGACTGAGCATTTATGTCAGGTTGGACAAATTACACCAACTCAGGGTTTTATTGAACCCTTTTTTGTTTCTGGCTGACTAGGATGTAGAACAAGGTCTAACGTTATGCAGTTTACTGGGGTAGCTAAATAATGAGACAGGCATGACTTAAATTTACACATTTTACAAAATAACACTAACCAGTGACTGAACGGATGGTTTTTGTTTAAAACTAGCAAATACACTACTTGCAATAAAAAAAAAAACATTGTAAACACCAACAGCAGTACATCTGGATAGATATTAAGCAAAGCATAAATGGCTTTCTGTGATATAGTGCTGTGCTGTGAAACCTCTAGAATCCATTTTGTGTAGCAGCCCATTTGTCTGTGTAGTGCACAGCCTGAGCAACTTCAGGAAACGTTTTCTATTCTCCACATAGTCACATCATTCAAATAAATTTGAAGATAATATCAAAGGAGTTGCATAACAATGTGGAAAATAGCAAATAGTTGCATACTTAAATGCAGTATTTACCAAATGACCAGACAGACACAACAGTAACATTTTGTTTTGAATTTGAAGTTCTTTTATTTGTCACTTACAAAGTTATAAACATTGCACAACTTGCAGTGAAACGCAAAACTGGTAAACTTCCCAAATTGTGCAAAATGCATAAAAGATAAGATAGTAAGATTAGTAAGATTAGTAAAATAATAAATGAATAATAACTGCAACAACAAGTCTTGGATGTATAGTGTGCACAAAAGGTTTAACTATCACAAACAATCTTTAAGTCCTGAGTTGCAGTATAGAAGGCATTGCCATATTAAGGACTCTAATGGCATGTTTATTTCATGATATTAAGTTGAACCACTCATTTACAGTTGCCTCATTACGTAAAATGCTCCATTGGTGTGCCATCAAAACACCCTCAAGAGACCTCCAACATTTTGTTGCTCTCATGTACGTTCCCCCGTATTGTATGACGATGGCTGAGGAGCAGTGGTTTCTGCATGGAAAAAACAATATAGCATATCCTTTCAGTAATTGATTGATCAAGAAGTCCATTGTGCTTTGAGCTATGAAGGAGGTAAACATTTCATTCCCACTCAGCAATTTTTTTCCCTACTGTAGTTTTCTGAACTCTGTTATCTGTACATGTAACTTTAAGTATAACTTAATTTTTCCAGGTGTTTCACAGAGTGTCCTCATCTGGTATATCTTCTTGAAGAGATAATTTTGTGAAGTTGGTCTAACCAGTGCCACATGCGGCACATTCCTGCTGTGGCCACTACTGGGCAACAAGCCTTAAATTAATAGTCGAGTTTTTTTCTGAACATGATCTATTGCATTTTAATGTTTGCTGATAAAGCCATAGACTGCATACAGTGAGTTTAGAGTTTGTGGACACCCATATTACACTTTCTGGTCGATGTTCA
Source organism: Setipinna tenuifilis (assembly GCA_030347295.1). Taxonomy (NCBI): domain Eukaryota; kingdom Metazoa; phylum Chordata; class Actinopteri; order Clupeiformes; family Engraulidae; genus Setipinna; species Setipinna tenuifilis. Next base: position 7,401,477 of record CM059286.1, read on the forward strand.
TACACTTGTGCTCATACTTATTTTTACCACTGAACACCTGCACTCCAGTCTAGCTCGGTGCATGTTTAAACATACAAGTGTGACAGTAATTGAGTCCAGAAACATGGATCTAGCCCCTTAAGTGCACACAGACAGGTCTCCCTTAGGAGATCTCCTCACAGATGGTTTGGAAAACACATGTAGGAAAGAGACTCCCTTACAAAGATATACATTTTCATTCTCCAATGCCAGAGGACACAGCAACTGGGAAATGCACCTCTGTTTATTCTGCAGGTCTTAAAGGGCATTTGACTCAACCCAATATCAACCAGTATGCAGTTGACTTACACCAGTGTCAGCAACATGCATGGGGGCATTCTGTTGAAATTAAGGTATAATATAACTGAACAATGTTTGTAGTAAATAAGTCATCTGGTCTTTGAAAATGGTTTCATTTAATTTGCATAATACACATCCATGCAGACAACTGTAGGACCTAAAATAATGACATCACAGAAACCTTCTCTTCGCCCTTCTGGTCCTGTGGGTCTAACTAGCTGAGGGCAGCACAATTACAGTATAAATTAGTGATTAAATGATCAGGCTATTAAGGTTGTTGATGTTACTTCATTGTGGGCACTCAATGTTTACACTACATCTCATTCACCATACACAATAGGTGTATAGATAATGATACACAGACCCGTGAAACACTAGTTACAAGTAACCCTAATGATTTCAGTGTCTTACTAACATCCAGTGACAATTAATTAAATCAGAGCATTAAAGCATGCTTGTGAGGCTCTGCTTAAATATGACTATAAAAAGTTCTTATTTGAATACATGTTGTGCACAGAAATTGATCTGGAGACAAACTCTAGTATACAAAATTCACACACTCAAGTAAAGTCAGTAAGATACATGTTATTTGATGTTTCTTTTTTGTAATTGTGATGCAAATATTTATTAACTGAAATCTTTATATTATTCTCTATGCTATCTGTAATGTTCAATCAAAATGCTTTAGTAGGATGCCTCTGATATTGCTGATGGCTCTTTAATTGCTAGAATATAATGTTGTGAACTAATTTAGTTAACCAGTACTATTATTGTTATAACAATCATTTCACATTAAACAGATATAATAAGTCTACAGGTAATTTGATTGATTCTAAATATTGTCCGATTTGCAAGGACAGTGCAGACTGAATATCCCACTGTCACTTTCTAAGAAAAAATACATAACATGAAATGTCATTTATATCATATTAAATAATGTTGCTATCTAACTGGCCATAACACTGCAGGTAAAAATATCTGATTCATATGTATCCCAAATGTATAGGATGATTAAAAAAAAATGTAAGTCTCTGAAAAAAGTAGAGAAAGGCTTATGGTCTTATTTTATTTTTTCCACAAACATTTTTAGCTAATTTTGTTAAGTTGACAACATTGAGAAAGTAGTGCGAAATATTGTATCCACAACTCCAAGAAAGAAGTGTGAAATATTTAGTAAAAAGTAAAATGACTTGTTTTGTTTCAAAAAGCTTAATATCATATGCCTTTCACCATTTAGGACTTTGCTCAATTGTTCTAGGACACTTTTCATATGATTATATTTGGCTAAGTTTGTAGTTTAGCAGAAGTCAATGAAAATGATTATATCAGATAGTTCAGAAAGACCTTTCTGAGTGATCACATTTAAGTTGTGTTATTCCATTCCTTAGGTATACATACACAGAGGCGAAATCTGACACAGAGAGTTCCAGTATACTAGTTATGTGCTAACTGCCAGAGTCACAACAAAATTATGTAAACATGAAGTGTTTAGAAATATATTGCTAGTTGTGGACAATATGTAAAGTAACACAAAAAATATGAGCATTAACATGCAGTACAATGAATCTGACATTAACCTACAATATCTATACATTTAAGAGTCAATACATATGAAAAACAAACCCACAAAGCAACCATACACAGACACACACACACACACACACACACAGACAGACACACAGACACACACACACACACACACACACACACACACACACACACACAAACACACACACACACATACAGAGAGAGAGAGAGAGAGAGAGAGAGAGAGAGAGAGAGAGAGAGAGAGAGAGAGAGAGAGAGAGAGAGAGAGAGAGAGAACAGATGTAGTTATGTAGTTTAAGTTTCCACAAACTTCATAGCAGAGCTTAAATTAGAATTCAGGAGACCTCAGGACATGTTTGATAATTTAAAAGCTGTATGCCAAAATAATGGTAAGCATGAAAAATATACTGTAAATACTAATAATTCCAAATGGTTACAACCATTTCATTTAAGTAAATGCATTATTCCAGGAAGCATACACAAGTGTAACTATGTATATGCACATTTTTATATACAGAATTATTAGATGCTACAAAAACACTGAGATTTTGTATATTTCTTTTTTCTTACTTAAGGCATTTTTAAGGCATGTTTCTCTTTGCACCAAGTACTGTATCACCAGAGCTTACCTGTTGGGAAGTGGGAAGTGTGTTTTCGTCTGGGTCAGGAATAATTTAGATTCCCCTATGGTGCCCATTCGCTCTCCTGTTTACGGCCACGTTAGGAATCACCAGTGCAGGGCTCCTACCTCCATGTGATCTGTGTTATTGTGGGATGGCCTGCTTTTAGCCAAACTGGACCTCGGAGGTGGGGGAGTTCCTGCTTTTTTACGTGGGTGACACAGCAGTGCAACTACAAATCTGCTCTTATACAAACAGATACTGTGTTTTGTAAAGCCTAAGGTTTGAAGATGACTTGTGGAGCCAAGTTGGGAATCCTGCCTATTGGAATTACAGTATCTGTTGATACTTTCCTGCCTCTTCCACCAGTTTTCCACTCTCCTGGGCAGTGAACATATAACAGTAATATTTTCAGTAATATTTTGTTTGGTATGTGCCAGATAAAAACTGAATGTAGTGAAAAATGTAGTGCAACTTTAACCAAACTTTTCATGTTACCAAGATTGCATGAAATATTTCATTTTGTGGAAGGGCAGACATTTTTAAACAATAAAGTACATTTTATGAGAAGAATGACTACTCACAAATGCAAGGATTTAAACATGTCTATGGAAACTCGGCAATCAGTAAAACTAAAAGTTACACATGAAAACTAAAAAGACATCTAATAAATAAGCAATGTTGCTATTTAATCTCCCCCAAACATCTAATAACATACTACATATGTTATCAAGCAGCAATGCATATTTGTCATCACAATCTATTGTGTGAGCTTTGAATAAAGCTGCACAAAATTTGGATCCTGATTAAATGAGCAAAGCTGAAAACGTGACTGATAGTAAGTCTGCCATCTTGCCTTTAAGCTAATCAGGGTTTGGCACCATCACCAGAGAGAGGAATCTAGAAGCCTCATTACACCGCAACCACTCTAATTACAACCTGCTGAAGAGATGTCATTCTACACCTCACAAGGACAAAGACAGCACCCCTCCAACCAGTCGTACTGGCTGAAACCTGACACTTCAGGAAATAAATGAGCTCCCTCCTTAAGGATGGGTCAGCAGGGAGAAAATAAAGTCACACCAATAAAGAGACAACAGTCAGGTGCATTTTTACCAGGAGAGAAGCCAGTTGAATTATTTTAGCCAATAAGGGCCTAATATATGTAAAACACATTGAGATGCTGACAAATGGAGCACAGAACCCAAGACCATAGTCTCCTTAAATTTTAAACCAGTCACCACCCATAGAACAAATATAAAAACATTAAAAAATCAAGATAAGACCAAACATAAAATAGACATTGGTCAGCCAACATCTCAATTTCCTACTCACAAAATTTGTCTCTATTCATTTTCAGAACTGTCTGTGCCATCATCTCAACGTTGTATAATGGACCTTTACACCTTTATGGAGTTTTACACTGTGCTTGTCTATTTACCAGAGCGTGCTAAGTCCCTTAAATGTGAATGCCTCACATTGACTGCTTTTTACACACACACACACACACACACATACACACACGCACACACACACTGATGGTAAAAGAATTGTAAATTGTGAAATAATTTATGTGTGTGTGTGTGTCTGTATGTTTGTCCATGTGGCTGTGTGTGTGGGTGCGTGCGTGCGTGTGTGTGTGTGATACCTGAGATGTAATGTTGTTTGATGAGGTAGTCACAACAAGAAGTTCCCTCCCCCACTACAGAGCCATTAACTTTTCGACGGCCCTCTGCTGGAGTGCGACTAAAATATGTTGGATTTCATGTTCTTTGTGCTGATTAGATGTTGCTTCTTCCAAGTGGTTTATGACAACCACTCACCCTTGCTGGGAGCACCTACTGTAAATCTTATCAGGACTTTCTGGAGGACCTTTACAGTATGTGGCAGAAATCTTTTGGAGAAGTTTTTTAATGGTACTAAGAAGATTAAGAAACAGTTTGCAAGAGAGTGGGATATCTATTCAAGTTTATTTACAGGATATAAGATGGCACCTTGGAGAAGTATGTGCAAATACATGTATTAATTAATTCATTAACTTGTATAGTTTTGCAGGAGGCAATTGGGCAATCAGGGAAGGTGAACAGTATAGGATTAAGAAGACAATTTAAATATGACAACTGTTTTGTTATAACATGGAGATAGATTGATGAACAAATTATTTTAATGTTGTATTATCTCATCTTTAATTATGTATATGTTCTCTCTCTCTCTCTCTCTCTCCCTCCCTCCCTCTCTCTCTCTCTCTCTCTCTCTTTAAATTGCTCTACTGATTCATAATTCTGCTAATTTGTGTTTGTGAAGGATGGAAAAGTGAAGCTAGAAGACAGATGTGATTTGACTTGGCAAATGTACACTATGAAAAATCTCACAGGGGGCAGTAAACGTGTTTTCTATTCCTCTCCTTATTTTCTGTCATTTCCTGTCCTTCACTGTTTCTTCCTCTTCCTGTTTGCCAAGTACCAATGCAGTCTCACTTGAATGAATTTGACTATTATATTAGAATCCCAGATATGAAACACTGCTGTTGTCACCTGTTTTTATATAAATGAATAGATCACCTGTTAACTAAGCTGCATAGATTAACCTCTGTCATATTTAATTGAGTAGAGTTCCTTACTCATTCAGTTGCTCCAAAATTTGTTTCGTAGCTGTGTATTGCTTCATGAAGTACAGTTTATTTTTTCAATGGCTGCTTAGTATGGACAGGGGTCCATCCCACCTTGAAATACAAACACAGCTTGCCATATGATAGGAAAAACAATTACAAGGATGTATTGTTTTACAGTGCACCCCAAGAACATGTCGAAATGCAGTGTGCGAGAGGTACTGCTTTTTACTGTGCAACCTAAAGAGAACATGTCACCATGGGGGTTTGTATCTTTTCAACTACCACATAGAAAAACACTAACAATGGATTATCGGGCATAATGATGAACTTATGCCATATCACATGTGTAACCATACTTTCCTCAAACCATACCTACCTAACCAAGCTTTTGCTTTTCTTCCACTGGTAGAGACAAAAATGTCCCACCAGCAGAAATCCTAGCTTCGAATCATAACTTGCTGTCTCCGGTAAGGAAAATATACTATACTAAGATACTGTAGTCACCCAACATTAAAATGATCACCAACATTCAGTGCTTATGCTGATCTGCCTTTAAGGCAACATCCCTACACGTAACATTACACACACTTAACATTATACACAACACAGCACTTAAACTCTTTTATTTACATCTATCTAGAACTACCAGTGCTGGCCCAGCAGTGGCTTGTTTTATTTAAAATAAAAAAAAACATTATTTTCCACTGCCTTTGATTGTTTTAGTGATCGTTGGTGTGAACGTTATTAAATGTTTGTTTGAGTGCTTTGTTTCTTGAGTTAATTCCTAATTATTATTATTATTATTATTGTTGTTGTTGTTGTTGACTATATTGATTTTGTTTTTTAATATTATTTGTCTTTGTGTTTATTGACTTTTAAAGCATATTAAATATGATAAGATGCTATATAATTATTATATATATAAAATTGAAGTTAAGCAAAACGTCGTAGGAACACAAAGCAAGGTAGACATCTGGGGGTTGAGTGGTGGGGGATGTTAGACAGCAACAACCAGTCAGATCTTACTCCATAGTGAGTTAATGGACTATAACCTTAGGGCTCTCAGGTCTCACATGCAACTTACACATCACATGCGGTCTCATGCCAAACACCACTTTTCTCAAAGCTTCCTCTTTGCATCCTCCAATGTAACTGATAGTTTAAATAGGCTATTAAATAACAGGTAAGTTTACAGTGGGATTTGGTCATTTTGTAGCCTACATGTAGCTACATGTTGTATACAGGCAACAGGACACATGATGCATGCCTACAACCCCACCATAAACACAAAAATGAGCACACAAGTCCCAAACAAAAAGGCTTAACTAAAAGTTCCAAAACAGCTTTCATTGATGATCAAATTCACTTTCAAATTTTATTTGCAATTTACATATGCGAAATTCATAATTATGTGAGATTTCTCTACATTATAATTTAACTTTTTTGTCCAATGAAGTCCATTATAAGAAAACACTAGATATAATAATCCTAAACAATGAGTGATCAGCTGTAGTCATGACATAAGGCTGAAAACAACCTGGTGTGTATGGCTTGCAGGCTTAACCAAAAGGTTTAGGTGCTTAGTTTCTCTTGCCTATGCCAAACTTGAACTTGTTTACTTGTTATGCACCAATTTAATTTATCATGAGGTTGTGTACGTGTGCTCTTTCCAGTAAACTGCATGTTGCCCATAAAATTGACGAATCCTGCTGTTAGCTCAACTGTTATTTAATAGCCTATTTAAACTATGGGCTACATCAGAGGTAGTAAATTGGTAATGTGAGAAAGGCATGTGTGGCGTGAGACCATGTGAGATGAATCAATTGCATGTGGCTCACTGTCAATGCAGTTTATGGTCCATTAACATGCAGGCACAATTTCAGCAAGTACTTCTTTGAAAACGAAAATGAACTTCTAGCATTAAAGGAAATTAAAGGAAAACAAAACAATGGTCAAGTGAATTTCATTATGGTGTGGTAGGACTTTAGCATAAAAGGTTGCATAAAGTGTATGTGTTGTTTTAAATGGCCATTGTAATCCACATCACCCTCACAGATTGCCGGGTATGTGTGAAGATTTGTAGAAATCGAAGGAAAATTCACAAGGTAGGTGACTAGATCTATGGACCATACAGTAAGTTTATTTTAATAAAACACAGATACATAAAAAACAGAGATCATCTCAGGCATCGTTCTTACACAAAATATCAAGGATGACACAATGAGCAAAAAGCTTATTTCCATTGCTTGGCTGTGGGGGGCAGAGCAGAACCATGACAGCAATAAATTAACACATTACCACAAAACATTAAGGCCGTAAATGACAACCACAGCATATATAATCAATGTTAATTTGTTTCTAAAATGATTCTAAATTAGAGTAGTAGAAGTTTTAGAGCATGTTAGTTAGCTATATGATAAGAAAGCCATATTGAATTCTTGGCATCCTGAAATTAAAAGCCCCCTATGATGACACCAGCTCACACATATTGTCTTTATAACTCTGTTCGTACTACCAAAATGCATCATTCATAACATGATTTATCATGCAAAAACAGTCAGGAATAAATTTAGGCTAGTTAATGTTACTGTGGTTAGTGGTATAGTTTTGTTTAGGATATGGAGCGGCTGTGTGAGCGTAATGATTAGGAAGTTGGGCTTGGAATTGGAGGGTCTCAGGTTTGATTTCTGTACGAGTAGGAAAAATGTAGGTGGGGGGAGCAACGTGCTGACGTGCCTTTGAGCACAGCACCTAACCTAAAAGATTGCTCCATGGGTACTGCAAGTCACTGTGGATAGCACTGTCAGCTAAATGCAGTACTATGTAATCTGATGTCAGAGCCTTAGCCCATAACCTACTATGTCATCTTTGGAATTCCACCCAAGAAATAATTACTTACAAGTACCAATACAACAGGCCACTCAGGTTCTCATACTTCGAAGCATGGGGCTGTGGATGTGTAAGAAAAAAAAACATATCCACAAGTGTCTAAAAGCAATGCACACACAATAACAAGAAAAGGGAGAACTTGTGATATAAGCTTAGCGATGGAGAGGCCAATAAGCTAGGGGTAAGGAGCATGCCGGAGAGAAAGACAACTCCATCAACATGGTATGACCCCCATGCAGCCTAGAAATCTAGATGTATTCTAGCATTGGCAAATTAAATTTCTATCCCTGTAACAGTCTAGCAATGACGCAATGAAGCTCATTAGCTATTGTCGAGAATGGTCGGACCAATCATATCGGTCTATCCTTACAGACAGTTGCTGGGCTAGCTTTACACAATGACAACAGGGATGAGACAGTGCACTGGTGAAGTGATATGGTAAACAAGTTTAGTACTTTGATTGGTCGTGGCGCTATCCTATTGAGACAGTTTGAAAGACAACTGTTGATGTTGCCCCGATTGCGCCTGGCCTATCCATGGTGGCCACACCACACAATTTGATGTGGGCTGGCTTGTCAGGCCAGTTGCTATGTTGTACGCAAAGAAAGTAAAGAATAAACATTTCTACCCAAAAGGCGTGTGAGGCAGAAATTAATTAAATGATTTGATCTTAAATAGAAAGTAAAACCATAAAAGACGCAATTTATAAATAGCAATCCTTGATGTGAACGTCTTTGGTACAAGTCTCAGTCCGCAATCTGGGAGCTGATGAATGCCTCAGATCCCGCCAACAGGAGAAGGCCAAGTTTAAGTCTTAGTTTATTTTGTTCATTTCTTTAATTGACCAAGCACAAAATGCATTAGGAACATGGAGAGGGAAGATGCTTTGTACCAGATTTAGCAACTTGCTAATTTCCATCTGCAGTCCCAGGGCAGGTGGGATAACAAAAATATACAGTTGAACAGGGGCAAGTAGCCAACCCCCGGACATCAAGATGTTACATTACATTACACTTAAAAGACGCTTGAAAAGAGCACACTTATAGTTCTTCCACCGTTTATTATTCTTCTTATGATTTTTCAACGTTCACCCAGATTTTGCCTCCGCTACTAGTCCTCAGGCTTTCAAGATAGACACCGTTCCAACTCTAAAACGACCGTCCTAGTTTGTGCATGGTGATCCACCTTTAGATTTACTGTAGCCTACCTCTTGTCGTTTTTCTGCAACATTTTGTCCCCATTGAAAATTATTGGTGGAATGTTCAGGCTGATGATGTCGCAATACACTGCTCCACTGTAGCAGCCAGAGTGAGCTCTGCCCTCACTCTAACCTCCAATTGGTTTTTGAATGATTAAAACTGAATTGTTAAACCTATAAACCGGGTCTGGGATCTGACTGTGACCCGTGTTATGTTCATGTGGCAACTATTTAAACTGTTTGATAGGGTAGTTTAAAAAATGGTGTTAGACACCCTATGGGATTTTGCCATACATTTCACGATCATACTGCAAACAGGTCAGGGTGCATGTCTGAAGTTTTAAATGATCAAAACTGAACCTCTTAACCTATAAACTTGATCATGGAAGTGTGGATTCTATTGGTAGCTATGAGATTTGACAGTTTAGAAATGAGGCAGCAAGTATTGTGGCAGTTACACCTGTGCCAACTGTCATTTTTAAAATTTCGAATGTTAAGGAATAGAACTCTCAAATGATGTCATAATACCCATGCCATGGCCTGCATAATGTTCTGCCATGAGAGTTTATTGTAGTCTATAGTGCCAGTTGGTAAAATCTTTTGAAATTTGGCATACATATTTGCTCCGATGATCACGAAACTTTCAAGCACACTTTTAGCATTTTCTGCAGGAATGCAGTCTAGTTATTATTATTATTATTATTGTCATCATTATTATTATTATTATTCAGATTCCTTCAACCTACTATAACGGAGGCCCCCTGACTTTGTTTTGGAGAATGAAGCCATAAGACTTTTCTATTAGGAGCTATACGACTCACTCTGAGTTCACTCACTATCTGGGTTAGTCACTAAACCACCTACTTGGAATACCCCCAGGATGGAAATTTCTAACTGGACTGCAATTTTGCAAGAAATATTTGCCGAGAGTACCTTTAACAGATGTACAACATAACTTCTATGGATGATTGCATCTGGGCTGTGTGTGTGTGTGTGTGTGTGTGTGTGTGTGTGTGTGTGTTTGTACAGGAGAGAGAGAGACTTTGTGTGTGTGTGTGTGTGTGTGTGTGTGTGTGTGTGTGTGTGTGTGTGTGTGTGTGCTTGTGTATGCTTCCAGTTGTTTATCCTAACAGCAGGTAAATTTTTCTTCGATTCCAGTTGATGTCAGAGTTCTTTAATGTTTCAGAGTTGAAATGGCGTGTCAAAGCTCAAAAGCTAGTACTAGTACTGGCAACAAAAATTGGTAACTACAAATAGTATGTATTTCTACAGAGAAAGTACAAATGTGTGCTTGCTGACATGTCGCTTTAAAAAACGAACAACATCAGTTGGATGGGCTGTTTGTGTGTGTGTGTGTGTGTGTGTGACAGAGAGAGGGAGAGACAGACAGACAGACAGAAACACTGTGTGCGTGTGTTTGTGTGGAATAAAAAGAGAGAGTTTGTGTGTGTGTGTGTGTGTGTGTGGTAACAGTCCCTTAACGGTCACAGTCCCTTAACATTCTGAATTCCAAATTTTAAAAATGGCAGTTGGTCCATGTCTAACTGCACAGTATTTGCTGTCTCTCTCACTCTCTCTCTCACTTAATCACCCCCCCCACACACAACACACACACACACAAGTTTCTCTCTCTCTGGCTAGAATGTCTTTAATATGGTTTTAATATGGAGATTTCGGTTTACTTTGTGTCTTGGTGTGTGTGTGTGTGTGTGTGTTGGAGACCAAGTTCCCTAACATTGTTGCACCTGCAGCTAAAACCTGCTGCATTCCAGTTAAATGCCAGCAGTAATGCAGCTGCAGTGTACAGTGATGTCATAAAGGGGCAATCTATGAAAATGGCAGTTAGTCCAGGTCTAACTGGCACAGTATTTGCATCTCTGCCTCTTGCTCTCTCTGGAGACAGAGAGAAAACTGGCTTTGGTCAACAAGTCTCTCTCTCTTTGGCTAGAATGTATTTAGCATGGTTAAATACAGTTCTCGGGAGTCCTTTAACATGGTTAACTGGTTCTTACTCTTATGGCCTGGTCACTTTTTGCCCCTACCTGTATGTGATCTTTTAATGACAGTCTGAACGACACAGATCCGATTTTTTCAAATGTGGTCCTAAAACCAATACACATCCGATCCTTTGTCATGCGACTTCAGTCTGAACGGCCAGGTCGCTTTCATCCGACCTACACGTCAACAAGCGATGGTAAAGTGCTAATAGTAGGCACTTACAAACGTACGTAAACATTCTTCTTGTCATACGAAAACTGTGTATGAACTATGTGTCAGTGAAGCAGCTCACATAAGAATCCCACCACTCTTAGCTGCGACTCTGCACCCACACCTTCCTCTATATGGACGTTGCTGCCACTGCCCCACAAAACACCATGGCCAAAAACCTTGCTCTTCTCCTTCTTAAAACAAATATGTTCTACATCTTCTGGCTCCGGTAGGACAGCAACTTTAAAAATGGCAGATATTCACTGCTGGCGTCCATGTTTACTTCGGTAAACACTGAGCACCCTCACTATGTGTGACGTCGTCGTGTCCTCCAATGCGCATGCTGGGCACTTTTGGGGCATTTAAAGTTCACATGGAGATCACATACAGGTCGCATTTAATTGTGAAAGACCTCACAAAAAAAACGAATTTCACAAAAAATTCCGAATTGAGCTTTGGGCCCTGCACTCTGAACGTATCCTAAAACACTTCAGCATCATACCCTATTCCAAAAGGTTGGGCATGACATAAACCATGAGTCTCACAAGACGTGCCATGCTTGCAACCTGCAATTTTTTGTCTGCAATGTTCCACACAAAAAGACTAGCTTCTCAGAATATTGTCAGAAGTTGTATGGTGTCAGTTCTTAACATCGGGATGCCGTCATCAGCAGTCAATGGAAACCACTTACTAATGAATTACTGTCTTGTAATGTGGCCAGTGTCACGACCAAGACGCACAGAGAATTTGTGGTTCTAAGATCTTATAGTGTGTCATGGTCAACTGTAAATAATAACCAAGAAAGACAAAAAAACACATAATCTGACCCTACCATTATGCCTAGAGTGGAACAGAGTACTATGAAACCGAACGATAAACGGCAATGTAACCATTTGAACATGCGATTATGTCCACATCACCATTAGCTGAAAATCCCTTGGAGAAGTAGTGGCAACAAACGGAATAAAAATAAAAATAAGCACATGTAATAATATACACCACCGAAGACAAACATTAAGTGTGCTTTCTGTGAATAATCATAACACCTTGCAAGACACATCCCTTGCATAGCCCAATAAAGTGCCTTCCAAATGTGTTTTTGAATATTTATTAATTCTATAGAAAACATATTCAAATTAATCCACATATGCACTACCCCTTTTATTTCACTAGCATCTTGAATAGAAATAAACATGACTTTCTTTCACATTAGGATCATGAGAAGAAATATAAAGTGACAGGTGCCTGATTAGACCTCTACCTACAAACATCAAATACAATGTGATTGTATTACTGGAGCACACCTGTTTATTTTCGAACTTATATCCTAAATGACAATTTATGATAAATGTTTATTTGACTATGTAAAGCATTGGTTTTCTTTATGCTGTCCTTTCACTTACTAGGCTAATGTTCCTTAAAAAAATCAGATTTCTATAGATATTCTATAAAAAGGGGCCCAGTCATGGCCCAAACAATGAGATAATCCATTGCGTGAGTACTTTTACTTTTAAAAAATAAAAAATAAATTTAAAAGTAAGTACTTTTTTACTTTTACTTAAGTACTTGAAAACAGCAGCACAGCAAGCAAGTACAAGGGCCTGGTTTTAGGCTAGTGTTTATGAGGAGTTGCTTCGAGACAGGTGTTGCTCCGTGATGTGTCACTCTGGAATGGATAAGTAGAAGTATAACAGTATACCCACTACAAAAAAATTAGACTACACCACTGAATAAGCCACTTTTAACTGCTTATAAATTACTCAGTGTAATACTTAAAATACATGAAAATTTATGAATTTGTACATACATTTATTTAAAAGATGTTTTTTACTTTTTCTGTAAAATACTTATCTGGGATGCGCTTCTCAAACAACTACCTAGGTTAGCATTTTACTAGTTTTAGTACTACAAAAGTTTGTACTATGGTAGTGGCAAAATCCTAACGTTTATGAAAGATACCGAAGCTCTTGTATCTCAGTACTACTACTAGTCAGTAGAACTATTGTTGTGGGTACTTTTATAGGGGTCACTACCATTGCTCCTACTTCAGTGTGTAAAGCATGGAAGCAATAGCATGGATTAACCGTTCTGATTGGATGTCTAACTTTTTTTGACATGTCATGACATTGATATTTTTTTGAAGACATGTATTTGTCCTTGTTGAAATTATACGATGGTGATCATGATGAATGATTAAGGTATGGTAATCGTCTGGCAAAACTAAGTGCTAAAACCTGGCCCAGGACCAATGCCATTGCATGTAGTGAAGGAAATTCTACTCTTAAAAAGACATAGGTTTTAAGAGCGTCATGACGTTATTCACCAATGCTATTGATATACTCTGCCACGATATTTTACTGCATTACACGATACTTTACTTTAACTAAATTTTTTACTACAATTACTACTTATGAAAACACTATAGTCTTCATGCCATGTCAACTGTAAGCAACCTGTGTACTTGGACAAAGTATTATTTGTACAGGCTGCAAAATAAGCTACATACTCCAAGTTTCACTACAGAAATACAAGGCAATTTAATTAAAACGTCTTTGTTCTAAGTCTGTGAGAAATTGTCAATTAATTCATTAGGGTAACTTAGTCAGAACACCTGCTGCTCATAGTTGCTCGACACTATTTCAGCCCCATCAGTATTGGCAATTTATGTTCTGAAAATGGCTAAACGCTGAGGGAAAAAAAAACTATGCATTTACACAATTACCACATTGGTGACGGAACTCTTTGACAACCAAACCGTTCTATTCTCACAGTTCAAGACTTCAGTGACGCTTTGTGGACAAGACGATTGCCTGGGTGAGGGTCACCAGTAGGGTAAATGGCAAGGCAAAGGGAAAAGACTGTTGGTAGCAGAACCAGCCTGGGGAGGAGAGGGTGCTGGCAGTGTTGTGTCCTACAGCAGTCTAAGGATTCTAAGGAATATGGTTTATGTGATGGAGCTCACCATCTACCCCCCTGCTGCCAAAGGTCCAGGTCTTAACATCTGCTTTAAGTATATCCTAAGTGCATATGAATTTGTGTGCATGTGTCTTTTTGTAGTTGGGGATACTGGATATATGCTGGGATAAAAAGGAAATTGAATTGACGTTGGCGGCGCCGAAGTAATGTCACTTATGTGAATGCGTTTATACGCAATACCTTTAGTCCCTTTTGAGGTTCTTCCTGATGATGCCATCATCAGGAAGTATTGTCTCAGTCGGGGACAAATTATGGAGCTCCTGGGTGTTGTGCACCCTCATTTGTTTAGACGCACGAGGCGTAGTTTCCGCCAACCCCAGCAGTACAACTCACGGTTTTATGCCGTGGGCAGTTACTATGAGGTCCTTGGCGATGGACTTGGCCTCAACAGGGCTGTGACAGCAGTGGCTGCTGTTGCACCTTGCTGGGAGGATGTCCTTCCCGACAACCCCTGGGGACATTTGCAAGGTCACCGAGGGCTGTCATGCAATTGCTGGCCTCCTCCTATTCCCATAGCATCACCCTCCATCCACAAGCCAAGATGCATTTCTCGCAAGGCCTATCCAGCCCTTAACATCATGACAAGGTTGTGAAATAGCCTGGGAGCTTTGCCAGGCTTTCGGGGTGGCTTTCGGGGTTGCTGGCTCCTTGGAGATGGTGGCTTCCCTATGCACCATTTTCTGCCGACCCCTTTCTGTCCTGCACCACATTTTTTGTAACTTGCTCACAACATTGGTGTAGTGGCCCCATGTAGTGGCAATTCAGTCATGTTTTATTCCTCTGACACAAGCTTCTGCAAAATGTTGAACTATTGTGGCATTTGACACCTCTAATAAGAAGGTTGTTGTGATTGTTGTGTTTGTCAAGCGCCACTATGAAGGGTCGGGCACATTGGCGACATCACATTTTCAACCATTAGCACAGACACCGCGAGTATAATGGAGCCCTTACAAACATATACTCTGAAAAAAATTAATCTTGAATACTGCAGCACACACCTCCTTAAAAAATGTAGGCTACACAGTTTAGTAATGATGTGCTATATGCATTCCCCCCCCCCCCCCCAGATGGCAGGAGAGTTTGAGATTTTGGCCAACCTTTGTTGACCTTCAACTGCAACTTTTGCTATCAGTGACGTCAACAAATGGTAGCACCACAGGTCAAGAGCTGTTGTAGAAACTACTTTACTGCAGAAGTAGCTTTGGTATGAAGGTTTTGGGAAACACCTCTGGAGTGTTCCTGTTGCCTACAGCCATAGTACTAGTGTAGTACTGCCTAAACTTTGCCGTACATTTCTTTTGGAAAAGTTTTATTCATTGCTTCTTGTGTGCATGCAAAATGTTCATGCCAGGCTGTATTCAAAATGTTTCACAAAATCACTGGCCAATGTGTTGATGATCACATAACATTTTTCCACCCACAGTGTAAACTCATCACTGGTAACCGTCCTACTACCTGCCCGCTAGACCTTATTCCCTTGAATCTGCTTTAAGCTATAGTCCCAATAGTAGGTCCATCAATCACATCCATGATGAATGCTTTGCTTTCTTCAGGTATATTTCCATCTGCCTTCAAACAGGCAAGAATTATGCCACTACTGAAAAAGCCTACACTCAACCCTGCTCAGGTTCAAAACTATCATTCAGTTTCACTGCTTCTCTTCCTTTCAAAAGCTATCGAGAGGGCAGTCTCAAAACAGGCTATGGATTTTTTCACTTACAACGACCTAATCGACCCAAAACAATCTGGCTACAGAAGTGACCACTCCACCAAAACAGCTCTGTTGTGTGTGACAGAAGCCGTAAGATTAACCAGCATGGAAGGACAATCCTTGGTACTTATCCTACTCGACTTATCAACTGCCTTTGATACAATCAACCACAGTGTACACTAACTATACTCTAAAACATGGGCATTACAGCCATAGCACACCTCTTACCTGGGTAAAATCCATCTCACTGGGTGCTCCTTTAATGTGTCATGACACAGACAATTGTCCTCAACTTGCTACCTCTCCACAGGGGTGCTCCAAGGGTCAGTGCTGGGGCCCCTTCTGTTCACCATGTACACCACCTCCCTGGGCCATGTTATCCACTCACACAGCTTCTCGTACACAGCACAGCAGTACCTCTCATTCCAGCCAGATGACCTCACAGTCTCGGCACACATCTTCACTTGTCCTCCGAATTGTCCGCATAGATGAAGGAATGCCACCTTCAGCTTAATCTGTCTAAGGCTGAAATCCTGTTGATCCCAGGCCAGGATTTAATCTGCCACGATATCAACCACCAGTCGCGACACGAGTAGGGCCATCCCTTTCGACCCTTACGAAGCTTTTTTCCCAGAGTGCTTTTCTTCCTAACAAAACTAACCTCGGACTAACCACCACTTTATCTGGATGCCTTTGTGTATGCATGTGTGTGTGTGTAAAAGGGGGGGAGGGTAGTCCCTGCCCGGGGAAACTTACCTAAGGCACATCTATCTCTTTGTATGTGTGTGTTTGGGGGGGGGGGGGGTGACCTGAAGTGTCCCTCCCCCGAAAAACTTACCTAATGCACATCGATCTCCTTGTGTGTATGTGTGTGTGTTTTGGGGGGTCTGAAGTATTCCTGCCCTGGAAAGCTTACTTAAGGCACATCTGTCTCCATGTGTGTTCCCTCCTTGTGTGCACCCTAGGCTGCACTAACTTTGCCATGCCCTTGTTTACTCTGTTCCTCTACACTTCTATTAGCTTGTTTGTGTCCTCCTATTGTGAGTTGCGTTGGATAAAAGAGTTTGCTAAGTGTAATGTAATTTAGAGAAGGCAAGGCACTTTTTGTTTAGATTTAGGTTCAGAAAAATGGTCCTTGAAAAGTTATGAGGAAAGCATACACCTCCCATGCTTGGTTGACAAACCCCATAGTGGCTATCGAAACTGTGGTAATCTTAAATTCTTCTGATGACCCATTCAACATGAATTGACGTGAGCAATTTGTTGCATCTTCAATGCCCCACTCTTGGTGAAGATGTCTATTTGACTTAAAGGACAACTTTACTCATTTTCAACATGCACCTGAAATGCACAAGCATCCTTAAACTTGCCAGTACCAAACACAAGAAATTGTAGTGCAACCCATATAGGTCTATGAAAATCTGATGAAAATCCCACTTTTCATGCAGTGACTTGGACAGAGAGTTAGCACTGACATTTAAACCACATGTAGTCAGTTGTTTAACGTCTTAACATTCTCCAAATTTTACCCCGAAAGTTATGCAACATCAGCAGACACTCTACAACACCGCACTGTAGCATGTATAACTCAAAATGATCAAAAGGGGGTTAAAAAAACCTGTGTTTGTGCACGCAGCCACAGACTGGTTTGTTTACATCTCTGGTTCATCCAAACAAGTCAATACGCTGGCAAGTCTGGGGTAGCTTGAGCAATACAGGTGCATGTTAAAAATGACCAAAGCTGTCCTTTAAATGGAATGGTCATATTACAAGACTGACATTTATTGAAGACAAAAGGGCAATAATAAGGAAGTCTTTATTGACCATCACCTCATCTCCATCTAAAAGAGAGAATTCCAGATGCGTTTGTGATTGTGATAAAAATAAGTGCAGAAGATGGGCTTATGCCAACTAAAGATTTAACTGTCCTTGAAATTGGTGGTGAAACAGTCGTTTTGTGTCATATGTTCTAGAGATAATGTTTTCCAATATTTAAATGAGATTCAATGGAATGGCCCTGAAAATTGAGAGAAAACTTTGCAAGCCAAAATAGGCATCATTAGGTGTGTTTAAATCTGAAGTCTTCCAAAAATTCTAAAGATTTTTTTTTTAAGTTTCATATGGTGCCTGAGATATGATGCAAACTGTGTTTATTAGGTCACCCCTATTGTTTTGCTGACATAAAAACAATTTCACAGAGGATGAATATAGGAATGGAAAATTAACTATGTAGCAGCCATAACACTGTGGTCCTTTTGTTTACAGTAAATGCATTTTTGAACAAGATACATCTTTTTTTGAGTTGAGTGATAAAGTACCATTAGGTAAAACGTGAGGCTGAAACTGGTAACATATGACCAAAATAGCTATAGCTAAGTGAATGGATCATGGGTGTTTTAGTTTCACAGTGTTCAAGTAATTAAACATTGGCTACAGTTGATGTGTGAACAGTGATGCCAACTATTTCCAATGGAAAGTAGCTAAAGCCTGCTCCAAAAATCGCTAAATATCGCTAGATGACGTCACATGTTAATTTGCATACGTGTGATGTCATTACAATGTCTTGACTCATATCTCTATAGAACATCCACTTCCATGTAACAATAGGGGCTGATTCTACATAGACCATTCTTTACTTTTATAATTGTGGGGGAGAGGCAGTCAGGCAGAGCAGTATGACAGGGGGCATGATTGTTGATGGTTTAACGAAACAAAACGGTTGGTCCGGAGTTTGCCAAAGTTATAAAACGTCACCAAATTTGTTGCTCTTCACTAAATAAGATTATTTTGTCGCTTGGGATGGCCAAAGGTCGCTACATCTAGCAACAAAGTCACTATATTGGCAACAATGTGGCAGTAGTGGTGGAGTGTCCCCATAAAGGATTTGGCCAACTTGCAACTACAGCAGGCTTGGACAGGATCTATCAGTTGGAAATAGCATGAGAAACCTAAAGAACTTTTAATCATTTGTTTAATAATATACAGTAGGAGTTTCAGTTGCAGTTGCAGTTTCATTGGCATTAGCCAACTAGGCAACACAGTAACTGTCGAAAATGTAGAGGAAGAGGGTGTGTGAGGTATCATGATGAAGAAAACAATGTAGAATGTGTTTTGTTTCTGAGTACAACTGCTCTACTGTTGGATAAACACACAATTTAACCAACATTAGGTGAACAACAGAGGCTAACCTTGTACAGAGGCTAGCTAAATGTAGCCGAAGCTACAAGGAGAACAATAGGTGCAGCAAAATTAATCAAGTGTAACATGAATATTACAAGGTTTTACCCTAAAATCATCAGAGATATTATTTGATTAGAAGTACATTTCATGTGAAAATTATCATTAACACACAGATCAAGCTGAGATTCCCAAACTAAGCACCCTCCGGTGGCCAGACTTTGCAATAAGGTAATATTTTATTTTGATGCTATTTTAAATATAGACATATAAATAAATAAAACCAGACAATAGCAGTAATTGGCAGTAAAGTCCAGTTACAATGTATCAGCATCACAATAAACTTATAAAATACTTCAGACATGCTGATATTGCTAAAGCCAACATGTTAATTTTCACTGAAGACAGCTTGAACCTAGCCATAGTTAATAGGCAAAACAGAACAACAATGTAAAGGTCAAAGGACTTTGTCAGTTAAAGTTGTACTGTATCTCCACTGAGTCTATTCAAATTAGACAGCCATTGCATGAAGTAGGAGGAAGCCTTTGTCTCGAGATATCCACACTTTATCTGTACTGTGTCACATAAAAAAATAGTTGTCAGATTACATGGTCATTTGCTTTAGTCATTCACTGACCAAAATGTTCATACTAAGTATTTGCAAAATAGAGAAGAAATTACTACACAATGTTTTATCTGCTCCATGCACTATTCTGACTGTGCAGAGAAGATCCGTCTATTTAGTCAGATGAATTATGTTCAAACCATGACTTTTAAAAATTAGTTAAATTGTACTGGTTTCCTAAATGTGAGATTTTTAAAAGCCACCATTTTTTCCATTTCCCATTTGAAGAGGTATGCTTTCCTGAAAACATCTAAAGGTTATGATGTCTTTTGTTGATAAAATGGTCCCTTTTAATGAATTTATAATTAGTTCATTTCAGGGACTTTAATTGTAAACTCTGATTAGAGCACATGTGAAAGTGGTGTTTTAATTAAGAAGATTGTATATTTTAAGATATTTTAACTGTACAGTAATACACATTAAATGGCTCTCCAGTCCTAAATGGAGTTTAAATATGATTGCAATGATACATTGTATTGATACCTTAAACAGGGCTTACAAAAATTAGAACATGAAGGACATGAAACCATTTTAATACCTAATATGTATAGACTCTAGCTTGATGGTACTTCTAGAAAAAAAGGTTTAAGAATCCAACATAGTTTTTAAGATAAGCTACCATAAGCAACCATTAGGCACTGTAACAGTGATTTTTGCTGTAATGAAGGGGTGGATATTTGTCAAAAGGTAAATCAACATATGTTCTGTTCAGTAAAAACCAAAACAAGATACTTAATTCTTAATATTTGTCTGATCATTTCATCCTCAAAAATGCTAATGTGCAACTATATCCTGATTTCACTAAGGACCGACTTGCACTGAGAAAAAACTAAACTCATAAGCTAAAAGACTACATTACTATGGACGACACCAGCCCTTACCAGACCTCAGTGATTAGTTAATGAGTGACAGGTCTATGTTACAGGGGTACTACAGGGCCACACAAAAATAAACAAAATATATAAATAAATCAAATAAATTATCCAAGAAAATGTGGTTTAGGGTACAAATTAAATGCTAAATTAGCTACCCACAGATAAGTAGAAGCTATTTTTTGCTTTGCTTGGTTGTATCAACCAATCTATCCATTTTAGAAACTCCACAGTTGTTTCGTTGCCATCATTTTAAGTTATTCTGTATCACAATTCCAAAACATTTCAACGTGGAATGACAGGAACTGACATTTACAGTTTTTATTTGGACTTAGTGAGTTCAGAGCCTTGCTGATTTCTTTCCAAGTATAACAATAAAACACTTCGACATACTTAGAAGAAATGTATCTGATTATTTAGGTTGACTTATTTATTTTTAGTTTACAGATGTTGAACTTAGAACATGTATTTCCTTCACAAACTATGGTTACCTCTCCACCCAGTAATCCTCTTAACTTTGTGCCCCACAAACACATAGTCGTATCTATGGCTTCTAAAGCATCAAACTGTGAATTCTAGCAAGAGACCAACTTGTCTTCCTCATCAGCGTGTCTTTCTCATTCACTCCATTTAGCAACATGGACCCCAACTTGTCAAGTCACAATTGGGACCCATAATTTGGACTAATAATTACCAGACCCCACCACAACATCAGTGTCTCAACTTCTTTGGGCTTAAGTGAATTTTAATACATTTGGAAAAGGTTGGCCGGAGGCAGGAAGGGTCTTACACTTATGGGGGTTGGGAGGTTACAGGAACATGTGGAAGCACTTTACAGAAAGTGATAAATGATTTGAAATGCACCATGCACTCCAGAATGGAAATTAGGATGAACAGGTGTTAAATGGGAAACATTGGTGCATTTTAATCAGCAGGGAAGAAAGGTTCACTTCTTAAGCCAGATGTGGCTGGGCTGTGCACTGAGGGCATTTCAAGAAGTGCTCACTAACATGTCCAAAATGACACTATGGTTATTCAGTCTGTGCACAGAGGATGTCTTTATAACCGTATTTCAGTAACAGTGTTAGCACATATATATGAAGCCAAGAATGTAAAATACACGTCCTATTTGGTGTCAATATTGTAGCCATATTATATTATGTAGCTATATATATATATGTGTGTGTGTGTGTTTTGTGTCATGTGTGTGAACACTTGTCTCAATACCATGTCTGCTTTTTGAAAGATTCTTCTCACAGTGTGTGTGTGTGTTACAAATACACACATGAGCACACGAGTGACCCTTTGGTCGAAATGCACAATAGCTATAAATAAAACCAAATGTTGCGCTGGTGGGATGTTCTCACTCAATGTGTAATGAGTTCAAAAGCACTGATAACTTAAAGAAGGTCTTAAAATGCATATTGCCACATTCACATTTTGCATTGTATAGTGTTGCATTACAGCGGATGAGAACAGAAAATGGAGAAAGTAAGTATGGGACCACTTACAGTGCTTATTGTAGTGCCTAACATGACGTTCCTCTACAGTACATACTTCATGATCATTTCTGTACATTTCTGTAAACTGACTATTAACATAATGAAATCTGGCATGTACAGGATCTTCCCCAACAGAAAACAACAAATGTACCCGTCACTAAAAATACATAACCCATAGTGGTGATCTACGGTCCCTTTCAAATTTGGTTAAATTTTTTTTAAATGAAATTTACATTTACAGTGTCACAACATTTTCCCTTACCTTGAATATTTGCAGGAAAAAATGATGTGTTATGGTAGTCACCCCTCCCCCATACCCAACAAACAAATTTTTAAAAATCTGGTATCGTGCTAATAAAAGACAATAAAAGATCCAGTTTTAATGTCAGACTGTAACTGTTTGATTTTACTGTAAAAGACTCAAAGTGTTTGCTGACCACTGCCTGTTATTGTAAATTGACTGTAGTAGAATTCTTGGGTCAGTTTATTGTACTAAGAGTCGCTGTCTTACATGTAATAGTGAAAAACAGTGAAAGCCAACACATGCACATTTCAATCCAAATATGACATTTTGTGTGGATGGTAACAAAGCTGCAAACAAAAATATTTTTGTTTTCTAAAATCAGTGAAATCCTTACCTTTTTAACAGTATACGTTCATGTGAGCGTTTAAATATAGCTTATTTCTTTTCAAGTTTTGAACAAAAAATGAGCATACTACCTAAATGTTGAGAAAAAAGCTGTAGTTTTAAAGATTTTTGCTGGTGGCCAACATTGACTAAGACAGTTATTGATGAATTTTGGAGAAACTGGTAAGTGAATGTATTTTGTTTCAAATGCAAAGGTTTAGTTCACACAATGAAACCACTATTTTACTCATTCCTAATCCTAATAACATAGCATGGAGGACAAAGTTGTTGCAGCCCATAGACTATGGGCCCTATACAGTTGAACCCAAATATAAAACCTTCCTCTGTGCTTTTAAACATTGACCATGCAAAAAAATGGAATCCATCGGCTGCCACATGTCAGTACTTTTCTGTGTGCCACCACACAACTGACATAAACAGCTCAAATATTATTACCTAAAAACATATAGCTTGAATGTAACAAAACAGAATTCAACAGTTAAACCATTACATCAGTCATGTTTAGTCAGTTTAGTTATCTACTTGATTGCAACTTTACAATGCTGTGTCGAATACCTGGCAATATCAGTGAATCATAAAGTAGACTTACACAACTGCCGTCTCTCCATCCAACCATAAGCCCTTCGATATATATTCAGAACCTTTCCTGCAAAGCCCACATATCTACTGCTGTAGCTAGCAAGCTAATACCAGAGGTGCACAGCAAAGTCTTCATAATGTCTCTGTAACACAGGCTGTTTTACACTATCTTTATGTCAGCTGCCAGTGCCAAAAGGTCTCTCTCTCCCTCTTCCCTTTATCAAGTAAAAGTGTATTGGTCAAAACTGACACAAGTCATTGATGAGCGAATAAAAATATAATCTTTTGATGTGCAGCCATATACATAAGGAGTTTTGGGAACAGTATGTGTTGTTTTGATGGTTGCCAGGGACTTCACCCCACACAATGACAGATGGAGACAGTAAAGATCAGTGGTGAGTCTGATGTTTCAAGTTCTATACAATGGGACTTCATTAGTCTCTTAATAGAGTGTTAGTTGTGAAATTGCAGATATATACAAAGTTTGATGTGGTGATTGAGGGGTGGTGACGTGTGTGTGTGCATGTGTGTGTGTGTGTGTATGTGTGTGTATGTGTGCACGCGTGGGCGCATGTGTGTGTACATGTGTGTCTCTGGGGTGGGGGTTGTTGATGGGCTCATGGGCCCGACCAATTCAAAACATTTTGGAACTTTGTTTTTTTGAAACTCAACAACCAGTATTTTAGAACCATCTTAGAGGGGTACCTCTTCACACATAATTACTACTGCGTACTACTGTCACCCTGTCAAGAAATTACATTACTTACATTCAAATGATGCTTTCTTTCTGTAGTCTGAGGTCCACATAATCCTCTAAATCCGTATGGGATCTCAAGTGACCAAAATGCATTCAGGACACACTATTATAACACACAATTAGCTGAACCTAATGGAAAGTTTTGCTTAATCTTCTGACACTCTTGCACTAGCTACTATTTCCTGATCCCGTCCGTGAATATTGTTTCATAATCCAGCCTATTTTGTACAAATACCTTTTAGTTTATTTTATATAAGGGCTGTCTAAAGTTCAGCGATTCACTTGTTGCTGACTGAAACATCAGGTAGTTGTAGCCCACCTGTTTAAACAGTAACACTTCATATGATAATCATTTAGGGGCTTGGTCCGATGATGACATGTCATATTACCCCCCAAACAACAGTGCCCCCGCAATGACCCTAGAATCCTACGGTGGTCTGTAATCAAGAGGAGAGCCCGGGGCTATGGACAGCGTGCAGGGCTAATATCATTTTCATCCTTTATATAATCAGAGACAAACAACACTAAGTAGAATACATCATCTTTACACTACACACCCAAAGAAAAACAAAGAGAAAAACAAATCTTAACTTTTTGATCATCTGCTTAGACCTAAAGTACTGTGTTTTTTTTTTTTTAAGAAAGCATCAGAGTTGATTTTTAATCGTAAACAGTACATGCAAATTCTGCACAAGTAGGATAAATAAATAAATAGATAAATAGATATTTGTATTCTATACTCACATACGGCAGGTATGTATATGGATATAAAACTGGAAAATACTGTTCCAGTGCATGTCTTACGTTACTCTTTCAGAATGTGTTTTTAGATTTTTAACTGACCGAGTGCTGAAAAGGTCATTGTTATAGTCTGTGTAAAATGTTTTAAAATTATCCAGGCAACCTCTCTTGGTTTTTTTGTAAACATTTGGGGTCTACAAATCAGCGAAGATTGGCCTGTAATGTCTAAGCAGAATTATGTTGTTTTTTATAGGTTCAATGTGTTACACTATTGTTTAGAATGTTATTTAATGCACAACAACCTCTAACATTCCTCCATTTGAAAACAGCTTTTTAATTTGGCCCTGTGTTTCATTACCAGCACAAGGCATATAATCTCATTTTTGTAATGAGCTATAATTAATCTAGGGTGCCCTTTTTTCTCGCTGACAATCTAATAAATAAGAATTGTTGATTTGTGACTCCCTGACACTGTTAAATGAATCAATATTGGGTTTTGCAGAGTTTGCTCTATAGCCGTTTTTCCCTTGGTCTTTTCCAAACAGACACACTGAATACTAATGAGGGATTTAAAAACCACATATTGTGCGTGTGCTCCATCAAACAGATTTTTATCAAGGGAGAGAGAGGAGATTCATTTGCATGGGAGACTTTACTTTGTTGGTGAAGATCTCACAATATGTCATTCATTATGCCCTCACAATCACCCACTCCCCCAATCCCCCACCCATTTTTCTCTCCCTCCCTCTCTTTCTCTGCCCCTCTCTCTCTCTCTCTCTCTCACACACACACACACACACATGCAACCTCTCTACTACCTTCCCACAGAAGAAATATAGCTACCAGCTAACATATTACTGGTGGGGCTGCAGGGACCGTTGTTTTCATGTCATCTCAGCTCTGTCTCTCTTTTTTTTGTCTCAATATGCCATGTTTCCAAAAAGGTCAATCCTTCCTTTAGACAGTTCTGCTGTTGTGTTTCAGCAATAGCAATCCTGTCCCCTCTTGTTGACCTTGCCTTGCATACTCTAGGCCATCTGACCACTGCTGTAATCTAATACAAAAGTGGGAAATCACCTTCACAGTTCAGTTACCCCCCCACTAATGAAACTTGGCAATTAATAAACCAATATTTAGTCCACAATTCATTTACCTCCATTTACATTTACCAGTAAAACTTTTTTTCTTCAAATAAACACTTTTATTTGGGTAAAATGGAGCTTGTATATGAGCAATGATCTAATAATTCTGCATGTTTTGAGCAAAGGTAACTGATCTCCACATATTATGAAAATGCTGATTTTGGTGGTGGTAAAAACCAACTTATTATTGCATTTTAGAAGAAGTAGTGATTAAATGTATTTTGTGTTAAAGCAACGCAAAAGTAGACATAGCTTAGCTCATTTAACGTATAGTGTAAAAGCTGAAGCTTCACCTTCTAGCAGGCTTTAGAAGTGTTAGACTTTAGAATTAGTTATGTGAGTTTGTCAGCCCTCAGTGTTTGACTCATTAATATTTATTAAACAAAGTCTGTGCCATAAAGAAACCTCACACAAGCCACAGATATGAATAATGCCCCCCCCCCCCCCCCCCAACCCCCACCGTCCATTTCCAAAATAATTATCTAATCACGTTTTAAATTTCACCAGGTGTACTCACAAGGACAGGGCCACTTATTAACTTGACCAGAGTACTCTCTCTTCCCTTCAGCTCCTCTTCAGATGACTGCTCTGGTAAAGTCTGTGACAGAAGCTCCCTGTTGTCTGTGTGCCATGTGTGTGGTCGCTCCGCGGAGCAGCCCAGCAAAGTAATACAGGAAAGAGGACTTTGCATCTTTTCTCATGGATGGATCAGAGCACAGAACCACCCTAAACCTTTCCCATAAAGCCAGATTAAGTGTTGTTCCAGGAGGTTACCTGTCTTAAATGCCCTGCCCTGTGTGTGTGTGTGTGTGTGTGTGTGTGTGTGTGTGTGTGTGTGTAAGTAAAAGAGTATAAAGAGCTGTGGGTTCTGAGACCACAAACATAACATAAAGCTTTTGAGGGTGGGGCCTTCTCTACCCACCTCAAGGATGCCTAATGAGGCAGATAACTAGGACAATATGGTTCCCGTTTATTGTGTCTGAGACTAGAAAGTGGTTTCTGTCATGACCTATGAATGATGAATGCACTGAAAAGCAATCACTTAATACAGATGATCCATGAAAGGTTTTTTGTTTCAGACTGAGGCGCACGAGAAGTATGTTCAGACTTAAAAGAAGATTACCTTGATGTTTACTGTATTATTGTGCTTTAAAAATTAGTCACAACAAAGTGGCAGACATTTCATGTGTCACTTAATCATGGTGGCTCAGCTCCTCCTAAAAAAATGCCTTGATAACTACGTGAAGAAAAACAATTGCGGCAAAACCTCTCCAGCTCCTGAAATAAAATATCTGTCTCATGGTGTACTCACTGTCATCATGTTTCATTTCAAACTTTCAGATACAGGAAGCAGGCACTAAAAAAAAACTACATAAAATATGTCTGTCCAAAAGAACTGCACTGAACAATCTGTAGCACCTTTTTAAGAAAAGCATACTCCATTTTGAATTTCTCCCTCTAAAAATGGGACAGCTACTGCATAAAAGCAGAACCCATATGACCTGCCTTGACTATCTGGTTCTCCCATAGCTCATCAGCAACAGCACACATGACCACATATTTAAGTCGCAGAGATAATACGCTCAGCTGAACACAACATACACTGAAAATATGTTGAATTTACATAATTTTGGAAAAACCCTACAAATAAATGTACACAGTCTGTACTTCTCTTATGGCATAATAAAAGGTCCCTATGCCTTTACAATCCATCCTCTTATTGTTATTGTTGTTATCATTAGTATTAGTTGTAGTATTATAGTGCCATCTATTTACATCTGGTGCCTTATTATCATCATCATCATCATCATTATTACCTTTTTGTGCACATAATTCAGGAAGAACCACTAAACATATAAACTTGAAAAGCCTCCAATGGCTCTGCCAGCACCTGCTACCCCCAGGCACTCTCAAAACAAAACCCCACTTAGCATGCTAAATAGTGACTAAATAAGAAAGGCAAGACACATACCTTAACACCTCATACAGCACTCCACATGCTGTAGTACTCACTACTGGAGCAAAGTGGCGTAAAAAAGCTACCTCTCACCATGTGCCTGTAGATATACCAGTTCCCACAACACCATGTGGCTTCACAAATGCCCACTCTGAACTCCGATTAGTGACATAGTGGAACATTAAGGGAGTGAGTGGCAGAGAAAGTAAAGATGGACAACAAAGGGTGCCCTCTGCTAACCCACAACCTACATTTTCATGAGGAATGCATTGTGGAATTTTTGTATGTTTAAACTGGTGACATCAAAAAAAAATGTATTTAAAAGCTTTTAGCAAGTGCTCCAATTGTCAGTAACCCAAAACAAATCCTTGCTAGGCCTTATAAATGCCTTCAGCATATATTAGTAATGCCTCGAGGCACATACTTGAAATTTAGTATACGTGTACTTAGACTATAAGATAAACTGAGTCAGTTTGGAGGTCAAAGGTGAAAGTTCAAGGTCAGTGCAACCATATATATTTCCTAAGCTGCATTCGTGATCAGTCATCACTGTACAGCGCCAACTGAACATGATGTATGGTGGTTAGAAATTTTGTCTGACATTAGCTGGAGTGGAGGGATTTTGAGTACACGACCTTACAGTGTAACTCCTTTTGTGTCCTTTTGTGAATGGGCACAAGACAAAGAAAAAATACGTTAGCTTTTATAACTTGTTTAGTTTGTTTGTGTTTACATTTATGGCCAAATGCTTTTCAGTGAGCATACTCGGAGCACTTGGCATTACACATCCAAACTGCTATTTTAAAAGACTAAGAAGGCTTGACATAGCATTGCACTTTAGCCATAGTTCCTAGGCTTCCAGGGTTCCTACACATTAACTTCAGCATTGACAACATTGTCGGTGTACCTACAGTTTATTTTAAAAGAATATTTTAGAACACAGGACTTTACCTAATCTACATCTTCCTGTCGTTGCCATTTTGAGAGAAGTTAGCAAAATTCTGCTTTTTAATGAAATTTTGACTTGTGCCCACAAAAGCACACCAGAATGCAATTACACTGGAGTTACCCTTTAGGATATTGTGAGAGCAGGGCACCTGCACCAGATTGTGCAGTTGCTCTCTGGCTGCACCAACATGGATCCAACCTCATGATGTTGGGACTTTCCATTTATTTGTTTTTCTGTACACCAACAAATATATTAGTATACATTACATGCATACAAATAAAGAAACCAAACACCAAAAGAGTCACTATGTTTTATCAAATCTATGGAAACAGAAAGTGTACAACTTAAATCAAAATTTAATGTTAGGGTACTATATGTAGGCCATATTCTTGAGGGTATTATATCTAAAAAACTCCTAAAGGTATGTGCTTCAAATTTACTATGGCATTTAACACCAACTCAAAGATGACCTAATTTGATGTGGAGAGTGAAATGTCAAAGTCAATGTGGCCATATCTTCTTGTGAGTGTGGTATCTCAAAATGCTTTTAGGTATGTGCTTCAGGTTTGCTACAAATAATTGGGATTAATAATTGATACTAAAGCATCATCCAGACCTGTTTTAATATAGAAAGCTTTGCTGAAGTTTATGACCTACAAGTGCAGAATTGTACATGTATTGTCATAATGCTGAATTCATGTGATTTTGTTGCTGCCATTATGCACTCATAATTCCTCAAATAGCATTTATTGTTATTTTCACTGTTTGTAATTTAACTCCAACCAATGAAACAAACAACTTGATTTAAGTTCAAAGTGAATTTGTTCATCTTAAGTGTCTACGTATACTAAATTTAAAGTGTGTGCCTTGAGGAGTTATTTAGATACCATGTTGATAACTGTTATGGGATCTAGTACTTTTATTTTGAACCATTAGAAAATTCAAGGTCAATGCAACCATATGCATGTCCCCATTTTTGTAAATGTGATATCTCAACAAGGCACATGCTTCAGATTTGGTAAGAATGTTCAATTGGTCTTATAGATGCGCTTATTTGATGTTTGTCAAAGGTGAAAGTCAACATAACCACATCTAATTTATGACTAATTTATGTTTGGGTTAACAGTGTCTTGAGATTTTACACTTTATTTTACACCTACACACTCCAGATTTTGTCTCAATTAGGCACAAGAACCTTGTTTAAAATAAGAATTTCTGCTGTAAGTCTGTGAGTTTCTAAAGGCCTTGGCCAATGGAAAGATCAACTGATTTGATGGTGGAGGTCAAAAGTTAAAGTTTAAGGTCACCATCACAGTGTAATTATACGTAGGTGCCTTTCTTGTCAGTGTGATATCCCAAGAACACCTCAAAGCATATGCTTCAAATATATTATGAGGGTCTAACATGAACTCTAAATGACCTCATGACGGAGGTCAAAAGTCAAAGTCAGTGTGGCCACATAGATGCCCAGTTCCTTATAGTGAGATATCTGTAAAACATGCTCAAGATACTTGCTAGAGATTTGACAGAAATGTTCAGTCAGAGATAAAGACGGCCTGAATTCAAAACAAAAGTAATAGGAGCTACAAGTGCAGAATTGTACATTTACTCATTATGATAAATTAATATTGTGTTGCTCTCATGATGCTGTATGATGGACTTCATTCATTTATAACGGCTTGAATTTTATGTCTAGTTATCATCACCTATGTAACCAATTGTAAGCAATTCATATTCAGTGGCTTCTTCTGGTTATTGGAATGCAGAAAATGCGGTCTATTTCTCAGCCTTAAGCATTTATAATTTGTGAGGTTTGTCTCTATACAATTGTCATTCATCACAACGTATTCCATAATTGTGCCATATTTGTGCCAAATGTGCGCCAGAAAGTCCAAACAGTCATAACACATTGTCAATGAAAAAAAAGAAAAAAAATCACACCCTCTAATATTTCCAATCACATTGACTGTGGTATTGTTCTGCAATGTCACAACATTTATTCCCATGCAGAATTCTTCGGGAGAGTTGGACCATGGTGCAAAGCCTTCTCCAGCACATCCCAAAGATTGTGGAACAGGGTACATTTGGACTCATCAGACCACAAAACCTTCTTGCATTGCTTCAGAGTCCATTCTTTATTTTCCATAGTGATTGGCACATTAGACTAAGAAGAGAGGCAGAGGAAATGAAGCATCCATCATGCCTACGCTCTACTACACAAGCCTGTTGGGGCAGTGCTACAATAAGAGGTTGCTGCCTACAAACATTTTCATATCTGTGCTTCACCTCATGACAGGTGATGAGCTTCAAGTCTCTTAAAAACAGCTGTTACAAAGCCCCTACTCAAAACCAATAACCTGGATGTTTTACTGCTTAATTACAGGCACATATTTAATCTACTGTTTCTACATTTTGCTAACTTTCAGTCAAGTTTCTGCGACAATTACAGTACTAAAACAACTTAACACTGATGCAGGAGAAACATATTTCTCAATGGTATTGGACCTTAGATTTCAGGTATCTTTATTAGTCAAGATATCTTCATTATTCCTACGGTACAATTTGTTTTGCAACCAGCAGAAAAAAAAACACTTACTAACAGTACACATAAATAACTACAACATAAAAAGATATTCAATCGTAGTTATACATACTATATAAAACATTTTAAATCTAGAAGCAATAGTTTGACGTTAAAAACTGAAATGTCCTCAAGATGCAATTTGTATTACAGAACAAACACATTCATATAATTTTCATCAGTTCATTTTAATGGGTAGTTTTGGAATGTCCATACTTGCAAACAATATTGTGCCAAAGATGCCAATGCACTCTTTAAAAGACTTGTAAAAAACCCATCATTTTGTTATAAAAATGAAAAAAAAAAAAGTTTCCTTGGGAAAAACAAATGCTGATGGCTTTTCACATATGCACACTTATCATAGGATAATTTGGTGTCTATAATGAGACCAAGATATTTGTACTCGGTGTACACTTCAGTCTCATCTCCTATCAGAGACAGAACGACTGGTTTAGCGTTATTTCTAAATCAAAAATCAGCTCTTTAGTCTTGGACACAGGTGTTAAGCATTGCACCAATTGACCGGTGTTCGATTTCATCCCACTCCAATAGGCTAACAAGGGCAGTACTGTCTGTAAATTCAATTATATGATGACTAGGTTGTCCAGTGAAAATATGTATACAAGGGTGTAAAGACAGTGCCTTGTGGTGTGCCAATAACAGCATAAATAATTCTCAGGGTATTTTAAAGGATGGTTACAGCTGGTACAAATGTATTCTGAAAGTCTGTTCTACAACTGCTTAAAACAAATCTGCATCCTGACGGTAGCAGAGCAACCTCTGAAAATTGGGTGATTGGGGTCAGCTAGAATTGTTTTGGCTTTTTTGAGAGACCTGGTGCTCATGAACTACTGGTAAGACTGCTGTAGATTCCCAACTAAAATTTTGTATATACTTAAAGCTAGAAATGTTGGTATACACAATAAATTCAGATGTATCAAACTGCATTTGCAAAGTTCCACATACATTTTATTTGTACATCACAATCAACTTGAAATTGAATGCACATGCATGAGAACCCCACTCCACTCTGTCTCCTCCCTCAAGTACACTATAATATGCTGATTAGCATAGAGAGGCCTGGGATAGTGCCGTCACTAGTAAAATGACACAAGCAACCAAGATTAGAAACTTTAGAGATTGTTCTAGAGGATAAAGGACCCTATAAAACTTGTCCATTGGCCCCTAACTCTGAAACCAGCACCTCAAATTCACAAACAGTACATGGAAACAAATACAATAGGATAGCATGGCTCAGACAGTTAATGCCTTGGACTCAGAGAACCACACTATGGTATAATTAAAAGAGAAATGCTCAGGCATAAAGTCAGAGCTGAAAAGAAGAAATTCTGTGCATTGTCAGAATGTCAACATCGAGCAGCAAAACAAAGATGGATGGACTCTGTGGACGACTGGGTCTTCTTTAGGGTGGTGTCGGCAGCTTAGCAAGACACTGATGTCTCTCAGGATCCCAGGATGGCAAGTTTTTCATTTATTTGCCAAGTTCTCCTACCAACCCATTCACCTTTACTTGTTAATTTTATAGCTGCCAATAAACACGTTGGATGGTTTTTCATGTTACCATTTTATAACCCCCTCATTTATAAGAAACAGACTTTGGCTTATGTTTTACATTACTGAGGCCCATATTCACAAAGATTCCTCCTAGAGGAATCCCTAACTTAGCAAGGAGTTTTAGCCTAAGAATGATTTAGGAAGATCTCTACATTATATTACATTACACTTAGCAGATGCTTTTATGCAAAGCGACTTACAAAAGGAGGACATAATAAACTCACAGAGGTGTAGAGGAACACAGAATAAACAGATTACCCTCATACACACAAGGAGATACATATGCCTTAAATAAGTTTCCTGGACCAGGGACATTACAGACACACACACTCCCTACACATGCTGACTTAGACAAGCACAAGGCACCTAGGTAAAGAGTTGGCTAGTAGAGATTAGTTTTGTTAGGAATGGAAGCAGTCCCAAAAAAGAAGGGTCTTCACAAGATTTTTAAGGGTCGAGAGGGATGTCGCTGCTCTTGTAGCGACTGGTAGGTCAGACTTTACTTGTTATCGGTGCAACCATATGCAAGTCTTCAGTGAAATGCATCCAGCTCTCTGTAGGTTTGATTATATGTACCTTGTCCACGCCAGCCCAATCTATTCCATGCACTGGTGTCTCAAGTGTTCCTGGCACTTTTCCTTCTCCCCCAGGTGCTGAGAGGTTGTGTGCTGGAGTCACAAGAGAACATTATTCAAGGCATCCATAAAATGACAACAGCAAACAACATCACCCACACAATCACCAGTATAAGCGGGGTCAACAAACTGGTTAAAAAAATTGAACACTGGCTCTCTTACCTTTTTTATATTGTAGTTTTGGGTTCTTGTCTGGTTTCAATAGCACCTGCACCAGACTGTACATGTAGACGTCCTGGGTTTGGGTTCTCTGCTCGCTCCACCATCTCAGGCAGTTATGGGTTGCAATTATGGCATAACTACCATTTCAATGGATTCCAATAGCCTATAATGTCACTTCTGACTGCTTAAAAATATGTTACTTACCAAGAAGCCATCCATTTCACATTCTCCCAGCTAGTAGCCCCATCCCAACCATGCTGTTTGTTAGGATGGACGAGTCATTGGATGCTCCATGCCAGCTTGTCACAACATTAGTGAGACAGCTGACATAGTACAGTTTAAAACTGACTGGGAGACCAGTCTGCCAGCTCCTTCAGGAATCCAAGTGTTGTCAGTAGCTGTAAGAGAATTGGCAATGCATAGCTCCTCACCATCTCTCCTTCCAACACCAGCAAAGCCAACTCAGCCCAGAGTTCCGAGTTCTCATCATCATCATCTTGGGCCGAAAAGCTATTATCTTAGTAAAAAAATGTTTTCTATGGATTCAGCCATTGGCTATATCTTACTGTACGTACACAACAGCAGTGACAACAGTGATACAACAGCTAAAGATGCCCAAACAGCAACGCTCTCGGTAGCTCATGATGTGAAACATCAGAATGTTCATAGTTGACATAGTTCATTACCATAAAGTTAACTATATTTTAACTTTTCTTTTTCGCTCTGGCTGCCCGAAATGCTTTCCTGACATCATTTTTGCTCTGGCTACGAATTCGCTCTCTCCATAGAGGAAGAACAACTTCTGCCACTGTGGTAGTTCTAGTCATTCTCGCTCTGAATGTAGTTATAAAGTCAACACTACCATCTTTAACAAACTGGTCATCACAACATTTTACACAAGCTACTTTAAATTGTAAGATAATTTGATATCTGGTGATGATGGGTTATTCAGATTTACTCAGTGTGCCAGTAATCTAAAAATGATTTGCAAATGTTGGATTGAGTTTAGTTAAACTTTTCTCTGCATTGCTACCCGTCTTTACTTTTTATGAGTCTTTATATGTACTTAAACATATATTTTACTTCATGGTTCACAAATCATCTTTTGCCAGATAAGCTCATTGGTGTACAGCTCAGCTACATCACACCACACACATCATTGGTACACCCCCTCATTCAGCAGAAATGACCCGGATATTCCTCTGGCCCGGTTCATCAGGGAGCTCATCAGGGTGATATCTTGGAGCTGTACAAACACAATATAGGGTTGGGTTTCTCTTAAGAAAAAAAAGCAGTTGCCTTAGTTCTGGGCCAAGAGGCTGCATGTCCTAATCCTGTCGATTGAATACACTACAGACACTTTATAGATACATTCACACAGATTGACAAAGGACCCTTAAAATAAAGTGTAACATGTAACATTATGTACTTACATGTACTGTGTACCATAGGGTTAGGATTAGATTTTGTTAGATATGTATAGTGTAGGTACATAATATTGCATGTTGTTAGAAACTTTGTTACACTGTACTTTATAATGTAAATACACTGTAACAGGGATCGTAAAATTAAGTGGGTTTATTTTACTGTTCCTGTTACATCAATTAGATGCAGTGTAACAAAAGTGTGTTAAAATATGTAACAATGTTCTTACACTGTACCATAGGGTTAGGGTTAGTGTTAGTTATGTGCAGTGTAAGTACATAATATTACATGTTACATGTAGACACACTAAAAAAGGAACCGTAACATAAAGTGTTACCGACACTCCTATCTTAACAGCACAAGCAGCAAATGGGCTGTGATTTGTCCACAACACAACTCCTTTTGTTCACCTCTCCACCAGATAGCCAGTATTTCATAAGTGAGTCATATAGTGTCTCAGAGTTTATGCACATAAGTGGTGGCCACGGTCATATAACATATGGAGTGCTTTGGTTGCAGAATTAAAGCCATTTTTCCATACTCTGCTGAGGAGCTCACTGTGATGTGATCACTGTCATGACAAAAACATCATTTTTTTAGGCCTACCACTTGTAAAATAGAGCTGTCTCTCAGGTGATATCAGCAATTGGAAACAGGTGTACGGCCTTTTGCACACTACATAAAGTACACACGCACTCCTCCACACCTTCTTGAGATTTGGGGAAGGGTGCACAAATCTAAAAGTAATGGTAATTAAAAAGCTTTGGGTCAGTGTCTCTACAATGGATTGCGCTGACAAAAAAAATCCACCACACAGGATGTTATACAAGTCCCTAACTAGACCAGAATTATTGAGTCACAGGAAATTAAAAAATTCCTGCAATACCGATCCACCTCTCAAAGCCAATCTGTCCTGTTCGGAGCTGCCCCTTCCCTGAACTTGAGCCACTGTGGGGCTGTGTGTTCAACTGTTGGCTAACCATTCATACCATAAATATTCTTATCCTTTGGTGTATTGCTGATGCAACTGTACATCTACATATAAGCTGTAGGATTTTGGTACCGCAAAAATCCTACACCACTGTTTATCACAATTAGTGATTAGTTACATTTTTGCCATTAAATAAACTGATTTAGTAAAACAGTGACTAAGAAATATTTTAGCCAAGTCAACAAAATAAAATGGCCTTCAACACCTCATATGCTTTTTGTGCTATTGCCTATGCTTACTGGTGAATTCCAGTATTGCAGTTTCTGACAGCTGGAACTGAGTATAATTTAAGACATTCTGTTTTGACATTAATAGGCATCATGTCGTGTGATTATATGATGGTGTCTGGTAGAAAGTGAAATGATCTGCTTTCTATTAATGTAAAGAGTGATCTGCATATTTACTATAAATGCTATTTAAGGGTAGGAATTTAAACTTATATCAGTTAACAGCATGTGTCATAAAAACTGCCTTTATCTTGTTTGAAAGAAAATTAAGAAAAGCAAGCAACTACAAGTCTTTCCAGTGATATTTCTGGTGATTATTCTTTATAGTGCAGCTTATGACACATTTCCTTTTGGCAAATACAATTATTTACACAGATCCCTGCAACAAAATATGATCTATTTACTAACAAGTGTCATAGTGCATTGTGCCAGCTTTTATGACTATGGTCAGCAAAATGATAAAACTTGGATATGTTGTAGTGGAGTCAGGCAACCTGTATAGCAGTGTCAGGTGCTATTGTTTAAAGAACTGGCAACAAAAATGTCTACGTTTACATGCACTTAAGTATCCTGAATATGAGGCTGAGCCCGGTTTTGATCAAATTCAGGATAAGGTGTTTACATGAACACAGTAATCGGGTTATTAATATCCCGGTTTACCTGACAAACACTAGTATCCCGATTTCTTGTTTCAATGTTCCATTAAAGCATTCTTTCTACATGTGTGTAACCTGGTTACCAACAACAATGTTCTAACACGTGCCTGTGTGTGAGCAGACAAGGCTGCCAGAATCTTCAGTATTCGGAATAAGGGCTTAGTCAGGAAAATGTGTTGTCCAAATCATCATGTTCATATTTTGTTTTACTTTACTGGTTCATCCAAACTTATGAATCATGTATTACAGCTGCTAGTTTTGGTGCTTTGGCTGTAATTCACGACAAAAAAAGGCTACAGGTTAAACAAAATATGTTTACTAACCAATTTACAAACACAGTAAGATGTGAGAACTAAACACGGTGAGATTGGTCAAAGCCAGTCATCAGTAATACATGCATGTTGTTGGGAGAGATGCGGGTTGACGGCATTAAAATCTAAAGTAAAAAAGGCCTCTTATGGCCTGGTCAAACTACACTACATCAGCCCGATTTTAACCCAAATTTGTTGTGACCAACACATTTCCAGCATCCCAATTCTGAAAGGTCAGGTATTGCATTAAAGATGACTTAACGACCTGCGTTTTTTTTTTTTTTATCTGTGACATTCCACAACACCCTGACAAAAGGACTAGGTACTCAGAATTTTGTTGGGAATCGTATGATGTAAATGTTAGTCAATGGAATGATACAGTACGAAAACATAGTCTTGTAATATGATCAGTCTCCCGACCAAGACGCGTAAAGAATTTGTGGTTCTTATAAGGTCTTATAGTGTGACATGGTAAATTGTAAATGATAATTGTGAAAGACAAAAAAAATCGTACAATCTGACCCTGCAATTAAACATGACAGGTGACAGCCTTCTGAGCTGGTGAGACCCCTGCATGCAGGTGCAGCTCATTAGCAATTTCATGCCAATTTAGAGCCCCCTGGTAACCTGTACACAATGTTCAAATTTGCTCAAATCAGGAAAAGTTGAGCAAATAGCCTGGTAAACAGTAACAAAGTTCAGCATGTCACCTTATAGCAAAGCACTCTGAGGATTCACAAAAGAAAATTGTTGTTCTCCACAGACGGGCTATGCTATAAAAAGATTGATAACACCCTGAAACTGAGCTACAGCACAGTCGCCAAGGTCATACAGCGGTTTTCCAAGATGGGTTCCACTAGAAAGAGGCCTCTCTAGGGTTGATCAAAAAAGTTGAGCCCCAGGTCCAGAGGTTGTCTTCTTAAAAAAAAAAAAAGACACATGAATGCTGCCAGCTGTCAGCGCTGAGACCATTTCACTGCACACTAATCAATCGGCCTGCATGGCTGCCGTCCCAGAAGTAAACCTCTTCTGACTCCAGCTCACAAGGAAGTTTGCAAGCAGTTTAACTGAAACCATGTACTCTGATCTGATGAGACTAAGGTTAGCTCGTTTGGCTCAGATGGTGTCCAGTATGTGTCATGTTATGGGGCTGCATGAATGCTGGGAGAGCACTGGGAAGCTGCAGTTCATTGACAAAATCATAATATGAAGCAGAACATGATGCCCTCTTGTCAGAAACTGGGCCACACAGCAGTTTTACAGCATGATAATCACCCTAGACACATCTCCAAAATGGCAACTACCTTCATGAAGAAGCTGAGAGTGAAGATGACAGATTTCAACTTTATGTTCATCACACACACCACATTGGTCTAATCCTATTCAATGATTTATAAGCCAATAACTGACGTGCTACTGCCAGATTCAGAGGTCCTGCTAGCAGATCCAGAGATCGACTAAGTGGATTAAAAACTATAAAATTCAACTGTTTAACTGAAAGGAACACTCACACCTAGAAAATAGGCTTTTTTTTTCCAATTTCCTTAAAGTATAGCCATGTTATGGCTATAGTGCTCAACCACTGCTGCATTCGTTAAAATTAAATGTAAAGAAGGGAAGGAAATTGATTGTAAAGAATAATATAATATTAATTTAGTTTATGCAGGTTGGGATGTCCGTTATATGTAGAAAGTGAATATGTAAGTTGTGAGCAATAATTATTGGTTGGCGGTACTTTATGATGGGAATTCAGTTTTAGGTTCGGCTGAATTTTAAGCACTGGATTCAGTACTTTCCACTCAGTTGCTCGAGTTATCCACCAGTTTTTGTTTTCACCCGTTTCTTGTTTATCGCTTGTACCATCATGCGTCTTTGTTCTGTTCCCTCGCCTTTTTTTGTCTGTCTTTTCTGTCTGTCTGATTATCGTTATTGTTGTACACCTGTTCCCAATTGTTTCTCTATTGCCCTTGTTGGTGTTGTCCAGTCCTCTATTTCCTTGTTAATTAGGATGCAAAGCCCTATTGCTTTTCAAAAGATTATTCTCTCCTTTTCACAAAATCCACCTCAAAAAGAGCCACTTCCCATGCATGAAAACTCGGAAAATTAAATTCTTGACACACATCAGAATTAATATTTCTCAGGGACTGTGGGTGTGACCCAGAGACTATATAGTGCCTCCTTATGTCTTGGAGCCCTGTGGTCAGCATAAAGTTTCAGCTAAACCCACCAAACTTGGTAGGCGGTGTTGGGCTCACCAAAGCAGGGAGTCAGGACTTGGCTGGTTAGCTTCAGACAGTTAGTACGGCACTTCCTTGTCACCATCTGCCCTAATTTCCCCCCATGCTGATTTGTGGGTGCTCCACTCCCAGCTCATGCACGAGGGTATCCCCGAACTACATCACGGCCCATTTTTGATTTTCCAGTTCAGTTTGCTGTTCAATTCTACTTTTCTCTAGCTGGAGCTTTTGTTGTTCGTATGGCATGCTACTTAATGGTAAAGAAGGCGGACCTTCGGCTTCCTCGGGCAGCACCTGTGGAGCAAATCAGCACAGCCTTAATCAGCTGTTGCATGTGTTCTTTAGTCCGTTTATCAGCCCTGGCTAATGCAATATTGTAACATTCAGCAATTATCTTTGGTTAACGAATTAAAGAGCTCAGCCAAGGGAGCACCAACAAAATCATCGATTCGATCAACCTTCAAAAAAGATAACCACTATATTTATCGCAACTTGTAATTGTACGGTTGATTAAAATGTATAAGTTACAGCCAATACAATTTCAACCTGCTTTATTAGTAGTCTCGCGTTTCCACAACCCCATCTATTATAACTAAGATAGTTTCTTTAAGTATGCTACATAGACCCTAAGTTTCTTCGGGCAGTTAACGATGGGAGGATTTTAAGCACCTAAAACCAGTGGGTCCGAGAGACTTCAAACTGAAGAAACCCGAAGCCACGGATGTGCACCTGAGACAACTGCTACTACCCACCTTCACCGCCAAAAACAATAAACTAAAATAAGAAATGGTGTGTCCAAGGACCCACCCTAAGCCTATCGGGGAAGAGACTTAGCGAGGTTACTAATTAAGTGCAGCTATTCCAAATTCCAAACAGGCGTTGGGGGCAGTAAAAAAAAAAAAAGATACCCAAGACAGTACACTCGAAAAATACCTAACCAAAACAGCGACTAAAGCAGACCAAACAAAATATCCAAATGCACGCTACAAAAAAAAAAAAAGGAAGAGACGTAGGCCGCACTACAAAAGAGTGGCAAGTGAGAAAGAGTGGCAAGAAAACAAAATACTCACACGGCAAAGCCAAATTAAAGGAGCAAGAGGGACCAAAAAGCGAAAAAAGTCACTCAGAACGGGAAAATAGACCAGCCCCCATATTGTAAAGGCCTAGGGGAGCCAGTACAATAAAGGGAGGCAAGGTGAGCGTGAACTGTGCAAAGAAAGATGTTATTTTACGGTTTTTGTTATCTTGGCTCAAAAGGTAAATCTTGGCTCAAAAGGCAAAAGGTAAAGAGTAAATGGGTCAGGAGTCAGTCGTGTCTGTATGTTGTGTGCATGGAATATGCCATGTGCATGATGAAGTGCAAAAATCCAAAAGAAAAGAGAGCTCCCAAGGTCAAGGGAGATGCTCCCAATAAGCCAGGCTGCCGCCTGCGTGCTGGTGGAACACATCATTGATCAGGAGCATTGCCCGAGCACACCTGAGCCTAGTTTGGAGGGAGCACCAAGACAAAATGGAAAAATCCAACACAATAGGCCCAGTGGCAGTCACAAAGTCCACTGACCCACACTCATTGAAAACACTGATGGACACCCACTTCCAACAAAAACAACTTCCGTAAAATTTGAAAATGATAAAAGTAAAAGCACACAAACTCGTCATAGGATGTTCATGTGAATGCACTTGTAACATAACGCCACCTACACTCTCAGAAAAGAAGGTACAAAATTGTATTTTTACCGGTCACACTGGCATACCTTCAAAAGGCACATAATTGTACCTTTTAATCACTGCTATACAACTAGTTTGTACCTTATCCAGAGCTGAATAGGTACACACCAGTACTTCCAGTAGATCCAAATATTAGCCTTTGGGGGTACATTGATGCTGATTGTTAAGATACAGGGGTGCTTTTTTTAATGCAAAATTGCTGACTTCTTAGCTATTACTGAAGTACCACCCCAGTACCTTGCATTTCTTAAAGCCTACA
The DNA here is from genome assembly GCA_030347295.1 of Setipinna tenuifilis. Lineage (NCBI taxonomy): Eukaryota > Metazoa > Chordata > Actinopteri > Clupeiformes > Engraulidae > Setipinna > Setipinna tenuifilis. The sequence goes on from CM059286.1 coordinate 7,443,293, forward strand.
ATGGTAGTACTCTACTTTGGTAGAAGAGGACCGTCTACGCGTTTCTTGAAACCATGTAGCAGAGATACTTCCAAACCTCCGAAGTTGTGCAAGTCCTACAACAGCTTGCAAACAGAAGTACTAGTATTGTTTTGAAGGCTGACCCCACCCACGGCAAAACGTGCAGTAGATCTCTGACTGAAAAGGTAAAGTTTCGTAATCCTGCAGTACAAATACAGTGAAATTCAATCCGTTTGTAGAGGCTACTGTAATACAACTCATAGTACTTTTAAATTGCCAGTTCATGTTCTCATTTTTCATGTTAAAACCCTGACTTCATGATACAGATTTGTATTAGAAGGTGACCTTCAATTGAAACTTTTGCCATTGTTGACAACATATGCGTTTGGTAGAAAACTGATATGAGCCATGTGATTCGTCAGTGGCGCATCTGGTAGCTCGGTTGCATATGAAGGAAGTTTTCAAAAATAGAAGTGCAGTAGTGCAGTAATGCTAATTCTATTACTATACCAAGACTCGAGTCTGTGAGCAACAACATGGGGTGGGGTGCGTTTTTTGAACAACCTGCTAGGTTAGCATTCTACTACCATTGTACTATGAAAGTATTGACTATGGTAGTGGTGAAATCCTACAGTTTCTCAAAGCTCTCGTACTTCGGTAGAACTAATATGTGGGTACTTTCATAGTGGCCTCTACTGCTGTTCCTACTTCAGTGTGTGAAGCATGGAAACAATGGAGGAAACGCAGGGACAGCCATTTTGATTGGATGGCGAACTCTTTGTTGACACGCCATGACACAACTATTTCCGTTTAAGACATGCATTTGTCCTTGTTGAAACCATATGACAGTGATAATAAATTATTACGGCATGGTAAACATCTGGCAAAACCAACTCAAGTGTTAAAACATGGCCCAATGTTAACAGCGAGGCATGTAGTGAAGGAAATTACATTCTTACAAATCCGTAGATATTTAACAGAGTCTTGACATCATTAGTCAGTGTTATTTATAGTCAGCCATAACTTGTTGCCGTCACCAGTAGCTCAGCAAGAACATTGCGCGCCTCTGATGCTATTGTTTCCTTTGGTCCCGGGTTGAAATCCCAATGCCCACCTGCGGCCCCATTTCGAGCAAAAAAATTACGTTGTCTAGATAGCAGATGACACTGCGCCGGCACGGGTGTGTCAGCGAAAAGTAGAGGTGTGGTCTGGCGCAAAGGACGCAAAAACCCAATGCACCGTTGACCAAGAAAAGAGTGCTTTATGGTCAATTGCGCATTGTTGAAAAGCTATTTTAGGGGTGCACAACGCTTTGGGACATGAAAGCGTGCACAATGCTTTTTTTACATCACATATATCACAATATTATTAATTTATAAAGTTATTTAAGATTCACATTGCTGTAATGACGGATAAGTGATGACGGTAAAACTAATTGGTTGTTTAACCAATAGCGGCCGACACATACATACTTAAATACATCAAGCGTGTCAAAAGCAAGATTGGTTGTAAAGAAGAGGAAACGAGAATATTGGGCTACATCTTTCACAACATCATGTAAGTTCATAAGTTGTGTTGGCTATATAATTCTATATTGATTACGCTGTGAAATATAGTTGCGCTTCTATATTGTTGGTTCGCAGCCAAATGGAATATTTAATGGGACAGAGGCTCCCTCAATGCCGGAGGGAGAGGGTTCACCGCCCGAGGCAGAACTATCTTTCCCTCACTGAAGAACAGTGTCGACAGCACCTGCGTCCATCCCGCCAGGCTGTAACAGACATCTGCTCGGCCATACATGCAGTTACATCAGGGGCCTGTACTACGAAGCCGGTTTACTAGCTTACCCAGGGTAACTTCGAGAGTAACTTCACCACGTGCAGCATAACTTCCCGACTAACCCATACTACGAAAGGTGTATAGGTTTAAACCGGGGTGTGTTGCCATGGCAAGTTACGCTGCACGCCAAACCTGCTCGTCTCAGGTTATGATCTTGGTTAACCCCGGGTTCCCGATTAACCACACCCTTTTTAAACACTACCTCTCCCTCGACACTTCCTCTAGAGACGATGCCAGCGTACCTAGACGGCCGTGCGATATTGGAGCGCAAATTGTGAGGGGCTCTCTTCGGAGGGCGAGGGTATTTTACGATATTTTACACGAGCGGTATAGATTCTCAGCAGATGGAATTCGTTACCTTTGTCAGCTGATCGAGGCAGACGTCTGCAACGTAACCCGCCGAAGTCAGGCCCTCACAATTGAACAAATTGTGTGCTTGTCGTTGCGTTATTTTGCCAGCGGACAGTACATGTATTCAATTGGTGATGCAGAAAATCTAAGCAAGAACACTGTATGTGGAATGATCCGTAAAGTGGTATTTGCGCTCACCAAACTCATGGATGCATTTGTTGTGTTCCCTGGCCATTTAACTGCACTTCAAATCAAAGAAGGGTTCTATGCAGTCGCATGTAATTACTAATATCAAATAGCATCAGCTTCCCTACTCCCATAGAGACAATTGTGACTGAAAATTGACATGACTACCAAAATCTACAGGTTTCCCAACAGTATTTTGGACAGCACGCAATAAAGACATTGCAAAGCCACCACTCATGTCTACGGTATCAATTTATTTATTGGTTGAACCTGTCCCGTTCCTGAAAAGACAGAAAAGCCACATGAATGCTTGCTTGCGTGCACATATGCGCGCGCGCACACACACACTATTTAGCCATCTAGCTAAACACACGTACCATTCTGAATTATGTTTTTATATTTCATTTTGACCTGTGCGTTTGGCGGTGCCGCTGCCTCTGAAATGTTCACAGGACATACACCAATTTAGTAAAAGGGGCTGACCATTCAATCGTCCCAATTCATGTCACTTTGCACATATCGGGCTACTCCATGAAGGTACCGAATATTATTCCGGATTTTTCAAACATTGAACAGGCTATATACATGATTGGGGTTGCGTAGAGGGACCATTTTCTGTGACTTGTGATTGATCCTATAGCTCCCTCATCCTATACTGCTATTCTGGAATACTGTATGTAGGAAGAGGGATGATACGTACGCATTTACCCGATCGGCAATTCGTTGCCAACACGCTTGCCGTTCTCTATTGGCGGCCGCGGTGTTGGATTTTTCTTTTAATGTGGTTTTGAACTCCTCGAAACTCCGCATAATTGTCTGGCATTCTTCTGCCATTGTGAACAGTGGCGATTTGCGCTGATGCACTCCCCTTTAATACGACCGCGCATTAACCCTGATTAGGTTAACACAGGTTCAACGAATCAACTTCATAATCGGCGTCGTAGTACCGTTTGAACTCAATCAGCATAACCTGGTTTGTTCAACCCCGGTTTAGCGCGGGAACCCTGGGTTAGTTCTGGGTAGGTTGACCTACGTTCGTAGTACAGGCCCCAGGTCTAGTCCGACATGCTAGGGAATATATACAGTTCCCCGTGACCCCTGCAGACCAGGAGAGGGTTAAGCAGGTCTTCTGGACCAAGTATGGGTTCCCTGGTGTTCTGGGGGCCATAGATTGCACGGATGTGCAGCTTTGTGTCAACCGCAAGGGAACTCATTCTATGAATGTCCAGGTAGTCTGCGACGGTCAATGCAAAATTACCCATGTCTTTGCAAACTATCCTGGTTCCAGCCACGACTCGTTCATACTGGCCAATTCAGTCATTCCCGCAGTCTTCGAGGGGGATCCCCCCCCCCCTTGATGGGTGGCTGTTGGGGGACAATGGCTATCCACTAAAGGCATGGCTTATGACTCCCTACATCATGCCAACAACAGTGCGTGAGTTCTCGTTTAATCGAACACACACAATGGCACGCACGGTCATAGAGAGAACATTTGGCTTGCTGAAAATGCGCTTCAGATGTTTGGATAAGTCAGGTGGCACATTACAATACAGTCCTCAAAAAGTAGCAGCATTCTTTGTGGCATGTTGTGTGTTGCATAACATTGCTATAAACCATGGGTGTTGTGATGACATACATGGACACATTAGAGGACTTTAGGAGGCATGATGGTGAACTGCATGTGCCGATGCCATTGAACCCAAATGCACCTGCTGCTGCGCGAGAGAAGGACGAGCTCAACTGGCAGAAGAGCTGCAACATCTATAGCCTGGTAAGCCAACCCGTGCCCTTCACCGAAAAAAAACGTATTTTTAATGTTTTAATAAGCAAACAGACACAAATGTATCACAATGTTCTGCAGTTTATTTAAGGTTCCTTTTGTCGTTTTAAATAAACATCGTGGCATGTTGAAAGAAATTGACAAATGAACAAAAACAAAAACAGGTCATCTTCAGGCACTCCCCTGAAGCACTCCCCACCTACGAACCAAAAGAGGGAGAAAATGAGATTTTGTTTTTGTTGTTTTTTTGTCCATAACCTTCACCTCCCGTTTGTTTTTCATTTGGGTGGAAAGCTTTTGTTTCCCCAGTCTTCTGAAATCATTGTATTGTTTTCGGCAGTGTTTGGACGTTCTTTTCTTGCCAAAGGTGGAGGATACAATTAAAGAGATTTCCTCCCATACTTCCTTGACCCGCTGAGGTTTCGGGGGATTCTTTCCATCCCCGAAGATGACCTGTTCACGCGCCTTAACTTCACGCATGGAAAATGCACCGCCGGCTTTTAAAGGGAATGAGAGTATAAATGCTAATTGGATGTTACGCCCAAAACACAGTAACAAAGTAACTTAAGACCAACCCTTTTGAACGATGCACCTGGCGCAATGTTCGCTTTTCCCACCATGAAAATACCAAATTGTGTCGGGAACGCCCCCAAAGCAACTCGTGCGAGAGACTTTAGACAATGCGCATATGATCGTGAAAATAGAGCCCCTGGTAGCATTTACTTACATGATTTATTACAAACACTGTAACCTTTGTGCTGTGCCAATTGTGTAAGCGATCCCTGTGCTTTAAGAAAGCTTTATTTGTACAGGATTGAAATGAAGCTCCATACTCCAAGTGTCACTAGAGTAGTGCAATGCAATTTTCCAAACCCATTTGTCCTAACTCTGCAATAACTTGGCAATTAGATCATTAGGACAACTCAGCCAGAACACCTGCTGTTCATAGGTGCTCTACACTACTTCAACCCTGTGTTACAGGACCATCAAATAAAAGGTTCAACATAACATAAGCCAGAACAGTCGGTAACACATGAAATTATACGTTTTTACTGGAAATTATGTTGTTAAACAAGAAAGGAGCTGGACGGTGAAATAAATAACAAAAACCTACAGCAAAAGAAACCCCTAAAACTTCTTAAATCCAAAAGATGTTTCTGCCTCCCGTTTGAAACAAAAGACAAGAAATGGGTGAATCTTCCGGGGTCTTCTACTCTGACTGAACCTAAACTAACTTAAGGTGAAAACCACCACCAACACCGCCAACTCAATTAATCAACCAACAAATAAACACAAATCTAGACCCATACGGGCCCAAAAAAGTAACGTCCTAAATAGATCAGGGCACTGTTGTTGGCAACACGGCAGAACGTTATGTGCTGTATGAAGAATGAGACGATGAGGGGGATGAGAGAGAGAGAGCAACGTCGCAAAGGGGTGTCTTGTATAAGGCTGCTATAGGACAACAGGAGAAACGACAGCAAAAAAAAACACAGCAACCGCTCCACATACAAAAGGAAAGCCACAATGCCATAACACCCTGTCAGTGTTGGCCAATGATGATTTACAGAATGGATGCACGCAGGCCAAAAAGACACCACACTCCAAATAAAATCTGTTTTGTCAGAGACTTCAGTCACCAATGCTATCAAACTGTCCTGTTCTCACGGTTCAAGACTTCAGTCACCAATGTGGAAAAGAAGAAAGCCTAGGTGGAGGTGCAAAACAGCAACTGTCAGTGCAGCATGAAGCTTCTCAAAATGCATTTCTTTTCACATAGTTACACTAATGTGTGTGGATTACTAAAAGAGCCAGCAATGTCGGAAGTTGAGCAAAAGGCTTGTTCACCAGAATTCCCAAAATGAAAATGAAATTTCAAAGGGCTGTAGTTTTGGAGCTATTAGTGATACAGACCTAATATTTAAGATTTATACATAGGTTGGATGTACAAACATGCATTTTCGGGTAGATTTTATTTGGAAACCGATGATTGGCCGCAGAGGAAAAAAATTACTTATCCGCTTTCCCGGTCTTAAAGGTAGAAATGCGCAACAGCGCTCCCGGTCTTAGTGGTAGAACAGCGGTAATGCGCTCCCGGTCTAAATGGGTTAATACATGTCTTTGTCTTTGTTGAAATCATACGATAGCGGCAATAATAAATGGTTACAGCATGGTTAACGTCTGGAAAAAAAAACAACTTAAGTGCCAAAACTCGGCCCAATGTCTACAGTGACATGTTGTGAAGGAAATTGTATTCTTACAAATCCGTAGGTTTCAATAGCATCTTGATGTCATTCATCAGTGGTATTGATACTCCGCCATACAAGGCGTGTCTTGGATGCTATTGTTCTCTTTAGTTCCCGGGTTCAAATCCCAGGCACGCCTGGTATCATTTATTTACATTATTTAGTACAAACACAGTTACCTTTGTGCTGGGCCAATTGTAAGCTAGCCCTATGCTTTAACAAATCTTTATTTGTACAGGCTGCAAATGCAGCCCCATACTCCAAGTGTCACTACAGAAATGCAGTGCCATTTCCCAAACCTCTTTGTCATACATTGTTAATCATGTCATTAGGACAACTCAGCCAGGACACCTGTTGTCATAGTTGGTCTTCACTACTTAAACCCCGTCAGTGGGCAATGATGTTTGCAATGGCTGGAAAGAAACTAAAGAAGAAGAAGGCCAACTTCACAGGCCAAGAAATTTCTGCATTGGTGACTGAAGTCTTTGATCAGCAAGCTATCCTTTTCTCAAGGTTTAAGACTTCAGTCACCAATGCAGACAAGAAGGCAGCCTGGGCGGAGGTGACCAGGAGGGTCAATGCGGTGGGCCTGGGCTACATGCGCACAGTGGAAGAGGTGCGGATTAAGTGGAGGGATTTCTCCTGTGCCACAAAGAAAAAGGCTGCAGCACTCAGGAGGGAGAGAGAGAAGACTGGTGGTGGCAGCACCAGCCTGCCTCCTCTTATTCCTGAGGAGGAGAAGGTGCTGGCAATGTTGGGTCCCATTGCAGTTGAAGGGATCCCGGGGGGCATCGATTTGTACGCCACAAGTACAAGGCCACCATCTGCCCCCCTGCTGCAAAATGTCCAGGGCTCAACATCTGCTGTAAGTATATCCTAACTGTATGTGAATTTGTGTGCATGCCCGTCTTTTCCTACTTGGGGATACTGGATATGGGTTAAAAAGGGAATTGTGTAAAAAATTCTGACTGTTTGTGTACATGAAATGAGTAATATAACAACCATCTTCTACCTCTTCACCTGGGCCTTAAACCCTCCATCATGGCCACCCAGGCACCTGGCCCTTCAGCCTTCTCTTCGGCCATCCCTCCACTTGGCTCTGCACCCTCCCCTGTGCACGTGCAGACACCTGGCCCTCCGCCGTGTTCACCTTTTTCTCAAGCTCAGCCCTGCACCTCAGCCACCTGCACACCTGGCCCTGCTCCCTACAACATCGAGAGCCGTGGCCTCCCAACTCCCAGGGCTTCATCCTCCCCTGCCTCTGCACAGTCCTCTCAATCTGGGAGCTCCGCCTCACATAACACCATACGTCGGCAGCGCCGACGCAGGCGAAGAAACAACTGCCAGTGCAGTGCGGACCTTCTCAGGTCTGAGAGGGAAAAAAAAAAATCAGCATGCAGAGGGGCATTAGGGAGGACCTAGCAGTCCTGGGAGGCCATGTGGAAGAACTCACCAATGTGGTTGGTGCCGTTTTGCAACAGGCTAATCGGCACCACCAGGAGGTCATGGCAGCCATCAGGGAGCAGGGCCAGAGACATCAGGAGCAGGTGATGCAGATGTTGCAACTAATCCTGCAACAGGCCAGCAGGCCTAGTGTTACACTTCATGTGCCCAGTGCAGAAGGTATGGGAATGTCTTCTAAGTAATAACATCATGATTGTGTTTGTCTTCAACAGACCACATTATTCCAGGCCAGGACCAGACCCCCCCCCCCAAGACCCCAACCCTTAAATAAAAACACAAAATCAATGACCGTAGCACAGTATTGATTCTTTATGTTTTTGGATAAATGGATTGAATGTGTGTGTAAAACCAGAAATGTATACATTGCCATGGTAAAAACAATGAATGCTGACCATAGGTACACATCCTGGGTTCAGAAAGCAAAAGTCCTGCCATGTATTCTGTTTGCCTGTGCTGTGCTGTGCTTAGCACAGGTGATTTCTATAACAACCTGTTCTACCTGGCTAAGGAGTTGTGCTAGTTAAGATCAGCTGGTTCTGTGAATTGGCAGAAACAAATATGTCCACCTCTGATGCTGACCCATCCTATATTGAATAGACACACTCCAACATGTAGGTACAAAACATTGGTCCACAACACATCTGACTGATACTTTAAAATGACAGCCTCGTGGTAATGTTTTCAAAATAGTGCTTCATTAGAGCTACCTCCCATTCAGATGCACCAACTTCTATACATTCTCTTTAAGTTCACTCAATGTTACCATGTATTTCTCAGCTACACAAAGTGCATGTACTAGCATATAAATCTCAACAGTTACAAGTGTACATGTCACACTGAGTGCTTTCAATGTAATGGGGAGATAATTAACAAGTAATCACTTATTCACACATCTCAGCTGAATCATTATATCCACCAATGGCACATGGCTGCCAATTGTCTATGTTACTTCCTGTGCTGTATAAATGCTGTAGCACCATGTCAGGCCCTCAGAAAAACAATGGCTGCTTTACAGAGAATTATAGACTTAAACCAAGCAGGTCGACGGCGGCGACGGCAAAGTCGTGTCACATACACGAACGCGTTTATACGCAATAACTTTAATCCCCTTGAGGTCCTTCCTGATGAAGCCATCATCAGGAAGTATCATCTCAGTCGGGGACAGATTATGGAGCTGCTGGGTGTTGTGCACCCTCACTTGGTTAGACGCACGAGGCGTAGCTTTGCGCTGAGCCCAGCAGTACAACTCCTGGCTGCCCTGCGGTTTTATGCCACGGGCAGCTTTTTGGAGGTCCTCGGGGATGGTTTGGGCCTCAGTAGGGCATCCGTAAGCAGGGCTGTGACAGCAGTCACTGATGTGCTGCTGTTGCACCTTGCTAAAAGGATGTCCTTTCCAGCCACCCCTGAGGACATTAACCCTGCCAATCACGGGTTCTTCCAAATAGCAGGCCTGCCAAGGATCATCGGCGCAATTGATGGGACCCTCATCCCCATATCCCTGCCCTCCACCCATGGGGAAAGGTACATCTCACGCAAGGGCTACCCAGCCATCAATGCCCTTGTGGTGTGTGATGCAGATGGTGCCTTTCTGGACATCGTGGCCAGATGGCCCAGGAGCACCCACGACTCATTTATATGGGAGAACACAGCACTCTGTCAGGCAGCGGAAGGTGGTGGCTTTGGGGGCTGCTGGCTCGCTGGAGACAGTGTCTTCCCTCTGCGCCCCTTCCTGCTGACCCCGTACATAAACGCGGGGACGGAGCCACAGGTGCTGTACAACCGGGCCCACAAGCAGACGCGGGCAGTTGTGGAGAGGGCCATAGGGGTGTGGAAGCAGCGCTTCCGGTGCCTCAGCAGGGGTGCTGGAGGCCTGCAACTGCACCCCCGAAAATGTTGTGCTGCGATTGTGGTCACAGCACTGTTGCACAACATGGCCCTCAGGGATAACATCCAACTGCCCGACGACGTGGAGCTCCAGGATGGGGGTGGCGCCGATGATCCCTTGCCCGTCGTCCAGGACCTGCACCCTGCAGGCCAGCAAGTTCGAGAGGAGTTGGTGGAGAACCCGTTTGGCCCTTAATCCACCCTTTTTCCCCCTCCTTGTTTTGGCTCCTCCCATTCCTTTTTTGTCATGTTAGTTTGTGGTTTTACTTTTTTTCCCCTCCACCCAAAACATACATGTTCAACATACCTTCCTGGTCTGAAATGACACCCGACAGGCTGTGCCTGTGTGGAAAGCAGAAGTACACACTCCTAATAACTTTCTCTGTCCCCTTACATGTTACACTACACAGTTGGTGATGATGCATACATGCCACTAAACAGTGTTGAAGAATCGGCTGCAAAATATAGACTATGCACTTAATCCTCTATTGCATAGTGTTGCTTCAGGGCAACATGCCCATTTTCCCCTCCATCTCACTGGCACAAAACATCATACACATTCAGCATGAGCATTTTAATCCTTTGCTGTATAAATGCTGTAGCACCATGTCAGGCCCTCAGAAAAATGGCTGCTTTACAAAGAATCATTGAGCTCAACAGAACAGGGCGACACCGGCGACAATGAAGTAATGTCACCTATACAAATGCGTTTATATGCAATACCTTTGTTCCGTTTAAGTTCCTTTCTGATGAAGCCATCATCAGGATGTATCGTCTCAGTCGGGGACAAAATTATGGAGCTGCTGGGTGTTGTGTACCCTCTTTTGGTTAGACGCACGAGGCGTAGTTTTACGCTAACCCTAGCAGTACAACTCATGGCTGCCCTACGCTTTTACCATAGACAGTAGAAGAAATGGACTGAGGGATGGCGTTGTTTTCACTGGGACTGGATGAAGCCGATTTTTCAGAATTTCGCTTGGTCATGTGTCCACTTCGGTCTACTGCGCAAAATCCTGCTGACGTCGAGTAATGTGGTATTCACACCCTATTCCGACATGTCATTAGTTAGACATCCCACTATTCAGACATCCCACTATTCAGACATCCCACTACTCAGACATCCCGCTATTCAGACACTTTTTAGTACCGCTATTCCGACAGTTTTTTTTCACAGTTAATGATGGACAGCTGCTCTCACGAAGCGGAGCGGAGCCGACAGCGCTTTTAATTACGGCGATGATTGGCGGGTAGACGGTGTTTGTGAGACTCTAGGCAGAGATGGCCTCATTTTTGTTTAGTTGGCAGAGCAGCAACATGCGCATGCAAGGTGAGCATGGTGTCAATGTCTTAATGGAAAGACAGACATCCACATCCACTTGTTCATAAATAGCAATGCGTAATGCCTCCAAAAACAGGGAGATCCATGGTGATACCATAAGAAATGTTTAGAGATCTGAAGGAAACCTCTCACCTTTCAAAAAAAACAAACAAACAAACAAACAAACAAACAAACAAGACTAGGGGGTGTTCACCTAGCGAACTAAATTATGCTACACTAGTATTCACTTTAAACTGGTAAACGGAAAAAACAGAATAACGACTCGATATTTTGTTTTCTCGTTTTTGTGTATGGTCCCCAATGAAGCAGCGCACGGGGTTGCTTGATTAATTGGGTTCAGCTGGTTCAGAAAGTAGGCCTACTTAAATCCTACATTGAGTTTTGTTTAATAAGCACACTATTTATCAATATATATGCATATATTATTGTTAAACATGGCAGCGAAAAAGAAAGTCCTACGACATAACGAGCATCAACTCACTCACAAATGGTCACCTCCCGATGTGCCTTCTTTGTGAACGTGTTTTCGAATGAGGCAATGAAACACGAAACGAGCACCTGACCAAGATACACACTGCAAGGCATCAGAGGATAGCCCACGTTTTTTTTCCCCTAAGCCCTAAAGGAGCATTAGCCTATTCAAAGCGCAACATTGTTACCTTGTTTTGTCGGAAGGGAAGTCAAACACAGAGCGAGTTGGTGTTATCACGCATTTCACTTTTAATTGCGAAATCGGGATCACCGTTACTTTTTGGAGAAATACTTGTTCTTCCTGTCAATGAAGAGGTCCAGTGCTACAGAGCAAGATCCAGCATCGGTGTTGAGGGCCATGCCACTCAGCAATGTGGCACGGAGGATCAACGAGATGGCATCGGATACTGAGGAACAGTTGTGTAAATGTCTGCGTCAGTATCCATTCAGCATACAGCTGGATGAAACGACTACTGCAGACAACAACGCTATGCTGATGTGACAGACATAGGCCCTACGAGGGGAAACGATTCTTTAATTTGAGTTTTATTGCGCGTACAGTGCATAACTCCTTGTTAATTGAGCGCACCTATCCCGTTTACTCCTGCTGCTGTACGTGTCTGTCGCTGCTGCTTATCTATACGTTGTATTGATATTAAAAGCAAAAGAAAAGAGGAAAAAAATCCCTTGCCTGCTGTCACACGGACCAGTTTTCCTTTCCCTAACTTAAATCCGAAAAACTAGTTAACAGGGACTTTGACTACAGTCGGTTTTGCCTCCAGGGCAGGCCTTGGTTTTCAGCGTCACAATAAAACTATTCATGTCGGAAAAGCGGAATGTTTCAAAAATAGCAACATGCCCCTACTCCGACAATGGAAAAAAAAATTGTCGGAATAATGATATGTTTTAAAAAAAATGATAATGTCGCTACTCCGACAATTGGACGCTAATGTCTGACTAATGACATGTCTGAATAGCGACATGTAACCGAGTAATGTCGGCCAACCAACTCAAATATGATAAATTGACGAGTAGATGCTCAAACACAAATCAGACAGCATACGATCATTTTCGTAATGAGTGTTTTTCTACCGTTATGGTTGCAATCACATTTACTGGAGTGGAAGGCAAATACTGTACTTGGGTATTCTACTAACTTTCGTTCCAGGTAGTCTTGCAAGTTACCATGTCAAGGGCACTAGCTAGTTAGCACGTCCATACTGACCTGTAGTGTGTAGCTTAGCCTAGCCATCTTTCTTTAGGCTTCATTTGCATTGAACAGTAAAATCCACAAAGATTACAATTCCTCTTACAAACAAATACCAATTCTGGTGCTTATTTTGTTGGAAATACAGCTGGAAATGTTTCACTGACATTAACAGAAAAGTAAATGAGCATGATTATGGGTATGGCTTGTTATTCAAACAAGTATGGTAAATTTCCTCCTGTGCGACAGAAACTCACTAGCTGCAGCATGATCTGTGACGCAAGAAACATTTATCTGAAATTGTGCTAAAAATGACAATTGACAATGACATAACAGATTTCCGATCAAGGCAAATATGTTTTGCAGGGGTTTCTCCGGTGTCCAACAATACCAACATCAAGGCGTGTCGTGCCTACTATGTGAAGTTATTTCATATCAAAGTGACGCTAAAATGAATGGAAGTCTATGGAATGCTAAAGGCTACTGGTCCCTTTCCAGGTGGGCCCTTTCGCCCATGAGGATTTAACTTCTACGTCTATTCCTGCCCCCTTGGCTTTTAATGCCATGGGTAGCTTTTTAGAGGTCCTTGGGGAATCTTTGTCTTGTTGATTATCTTTTTGGCTAAATGGATTGAATGTCTGTGTAAAACCAGAAATGTATACATTGCCATGGTAAAAACAATGAATGCTGACCACAGGTAGACATCCTGGGTTCAGAAAGCAAAAGTCCTGCCATGTGTTCCATTTGCCTGTGCTGTGCTCAACACGGGTGATTTCTAATAAACTGTTCTACCTGGCTAAAGAGTTGTGCCAATTAGGATCAGCTGGTTCAGTGAATTGGCAGAAACAAATATGTACACCTCTGATGCTGACACATCCTACATTGAATAGACACACTCCAACATGTAGGTACAAAACATTGGTCCACAAAAAACATCTGACCGCAGAAATCGGTGGACATTTTAAAATGGCAGCCTCATGGTAATGTTTTCAAAAGAGTGCTTAGTGAGAGCTACCTCCCAGGGAATATACATTCCCTGTAAGTTTACTCAATGTTACCATGCATTTCTCAGTGCATGTACTAGCACATTAAATCACTACAGTTGCAAGTGTACACGTCACACTGATTGCTTTTAATGTGATGGGCAGACGATCAACAAGTAAGCACTTATTATTCACACATCTCAGGTGAATCATTATACCCACCAACGGCACATGTCTGCCAATCGTCTGTCACTTCCTGTGCTGTATAAATGCTGTAGCACCATGTCAGATTATGGAGCTGCTGGGTGTTGTGCACCCTCATTTGGTTAGACGCATGAGGCGTAGTTTTGCGCTAACCCCAGCAGTACAACTCCTGGCTGCCCTACGCTTTTACCATAGACAGTAGAAGAAATGGACTGAGGGATGGCGTTGTTTTCAATGGGACCGGATGAAGCCAATTTTTCAGGGGCTGCTGGCTCCTTGGAAATAGTGGCTGACCCCTTACACCAGTGCTGGGACAGAGCCGCAGGTACTGTTTAACAGAGCCCAGAAGGAGACTCGGGCAGTTGTGGAGAGGGCCATAGGGGGGTGTGGAAGCAGCGCTTCCAGTACCTCAGCAGGGGTGCTGGAGGCCTGCAACTGCACCCCCTAACAACTTTCTCTGTTCCTTTACATGTTACAGTAAGCTGCTTTCACACAAGTCATTCATGTTCAAATACCACAGCACATGTCCCATTATAAAATGTAGACTACTGTTACGCCCCTGTTGTATCTTTGCCTGTTTCTGTCGCGGGTCTGTTTTTTTGCTGTTCTTCTATCATCCTGTAGGTGGCTCGTCTGGGATGTGTTTTGGGGGTTGGACGTTCTTTATATAAGACGCCCCGTTGACTACGTGGACTCTCTCTTCCCTCCTACTCCTCCAGCCGTCTCAGTCCCGGCAGAGCACAACGCTTCCGTGTGCTGTTTCTGACAGCACCTTGTTCTTTATGCTATGTTTTGTTAATCCTTTGCTGGCCCTGATGGGTTTAGTTTTCTGTTTGTTTATTGTTTAAGAAACTTTAAGTTATCCATAGAGTTGGCGGTGGATGGTGTTGGGTTTTTCACTTTTTTACTTTAGTTAGGTAGGTAGAGGAGAAGGCCCCGGAAGACTCACTTTTGTTCATTGTCTTTTGTTTCTAGGCAGTGACTTCGGCGTTTAAGTTAGCGAGTCGCAGGGTTTTCTTTTGTTCTAGGGTTTGTGTTTATTTCGCCGTCCAACTCGGCTTCTTTTGTAAATCTTTAACTTTTCACTAAAAGTATAATTTCTCGTATAACACTGACTCGATTGGCTTCCTTATGTTATGTTGAACCATTCTTTACAAAACAAAATGGTCTCGTAACATAAATGGGGGCTCGTCCGGGATGGAATCAATCTCTAATTCTTTAATGAATTGATTTCTTCCGATAGTTGATCCTTTCTTTTTTGGAGACTTTTCCGCTTTGGCGTTTTGGGCCGACACGTGTTTGCGAGTTTGGCCTGTCTCTATGGATTAACTTCTCTGTTTTAAGTCCCAGGAGATTTGTGGGTAGTTTTTTTTTTGCCTTTTGCTGTGTTTATTGTAGCGCGTTTTTAACTTCGCAACATGCGAAGATACTGCTTGTTGCTGTCGTGGTGGAACTCGTTTATCTTGTACATTTGCGCCTTTTTTATTGTGTATGGTACTGTCGTTTTACCTGGAGTTACCTGGTGAGTGCGACACTGGGGGCTTCTCGGGACTTGGTCCTGCACGGGGTATTGTTTTTAACGACAGTTTTTATGGAGATAGTGTCCTTTTTTTATATTGGATTTTAAAGGGGCTTTCTGAACTTACCTGCATGCAAGGTAGTTTCATTTATTTAGTCACCGGTGACTTTCCTAAATGCCCTATTACATCTCCAGAATCTTCAGGCACATCATTGATCCGCGGTCTTACCTGAGATTTCACCATTTACACAATATTTTCTCGTGCTATGGCACAGAACGCAAAATTTTAACGACATTTCCAGATAGTGGTCGAGTTTTACCCGGAACAAGGCATTAAACCCTTCCTTGTGTCATTGTTTTAGAGGTTTTATTTCTCTTTTAATGCGCAAGTGGAGGCCTTTCACGGCTCCAGCGCAGGGTGATTGGCTACCTAGTGGTGCCAATTGTTTTAAAGGGGGATGCTGGGTTTTTTTTAACCTGAAGTGTTCAGTGAACGCGACGCTGGAGCTTCTCAGGGCTCGTCCCTGCACGGGGTTTTCGGACCGACCACACTTTACAGCATATCTGGTTTTTAACAAATAGTCGTTTTTTTCTGTACATGTGATTTTTACCGTTCCTGTCTTTTGTCTATGCACTTGGTGCATTGACAGGAACTTGCCACATCTTTTTTTTTTATCCGACTTGCTCTTATCGTGACTTATTTTATGTAACATGCGTTTAGGTGGACCTACGCCTGTCTTGGTCTCGCTCAGGGCATTGTAAAATAAATTGTCGGTTTTATTTTTGAGGTGGTGTAAAAATAGTTCTGCTCTCGTTCCACAGGAGGGTTGAAAGGATGAGTATTCATGTATTTTACTACATATTTATTGTGCCCATGTCTGTTTTGCAAATGATTTACCGTTAACACTTTTACCCGACAATTTATTTCTTAAGGGTGGGGGTGTTATGCGGTCTTGGTAGCAGTGTCAGTTAATTTCCTAATCATGTGTGCTCTCCTTGTCTGCTACCAATAATTCTGTGCAGGTGCATCTCATCATTGAGCGCGGGGCTGGATTGGGCGCGGCTAATAAATGGGCGCATAAAAACCTCCCCATTCAACATGGACGCAGCTTCTTCACGAGGCTCATTCCACCACGACAGTCAGAGAGCTCGTCCCTCGTTTGATACGCACTGCCTTTTTTTAATCACAGCTTGGGCATTTTTGATAACTATCCCACTACTATTTTTATTACTTAACTGGTGTTTTTGTATTTTTGTATGGTGATGGGTGTTTTGTTTGCTTTCCCTTTTGTGCACGTATTGCAGGTCAGACTAGCACAGCAGTCAGACTTGCGGAAGATGCACGTATTTTAATTTCGAGGAGGTTAGTTAGTTTTTGTTATAGGGAAGGTTGCAGGGCCTGTTTTGTTTTTCTATTCATTGGTTCCTGTTTATTGACACCTTTCTGTTACCATTCTTCTAATAAACACAGTTTTGTTATAGTTTAATCTCCTGGTTTCTTATGTTGCCACCTCATATTTCTCTTACAATATTTTTTTCCATATGAGGTCGTAACATAAACAGTTGGTGATGATGCCTACATGCCACTAAACAGGTGTTGAAGAATCAGCTGCAAAATTCCATATAGACTGTTCACTTAACCCTCTAGTGCATAGTGTTTCTTCAGGGTAACACATCCATTTTCCCTCCATTTCACTGGCACAAGACATCATACATTAATAAAAATGCTCATGCTGAATGTGTGAGAAGCATATGAAGCCAATAGTCTGCTTGTACACGATCACATGACTTTCCCCACCCCCTTTTCAAATCCTTCTCCTTGCATGCACTCACATGTGGCAGCTGTGTTTTTTCATCTCTACAAAAGCGTAGAAAAAGTGATCTTACCCTGAAGATGTCCATGAGCAAAAAATATTTCCACAAAAAGTCTTGACATTTTCTTCCTTTAATAATGCCTTCATCTCATATTTATTTTGCAAACAGCTAAAATAGCAATGTTGCCTCAAAGCAACAACATGCAACAGTGGAATGAAAGGAGGAGCATGCTTGTTAGCAATGCAATACTTCAGACAGATGTCAGAATATACACAAATATATGAATGTATTTGACCATATGCCTTGTTTCTTCTGATTTGTGTGTGTGTTCCAAATATTCAATTTACCACTAATGTCCTGAGATATAATAATTGTATCATCTTTGTCAGTGACACCAGGCAGTGGACACTGGCTTGGTTTTGCCATGTTACAACAGTGAGGATGAGTTAGATGCTAGTGATGAGAATGAGGAGGACTGGTCAATAAGGGAGACAGACATTGATCATGAGTCAGGTAATTGCCAGTCAGTGTTGACTTTTAAGTTGCCCACTGCCACAGTGTAATTCATGCATTCTATGATACAATAACCGGTCAATGAAAGACTACTGGGGTTGTATTAGATAGTTATCATAACCACTTAATTGAAAACCTCCACAATTAATAATTAAATAGTTGTGGGGGGGTGTTAAGGCACCAGTTGACTACTTCATACAACTGACAAGAGGCAACAGAAAACATGGTCACACAGACCAACTTGTATGCCAGCCAATGTGACAAACAAGCCCCTCAAATGTTAGCAGCAAGGAGATAGAGCAGTCTGTTAATCACTGGGAGACCACATTCAGCAAAATCTACAGTTTAACAACAACAACAACAACAACGACCAGGTCCCAGCAGGTCATCCTGGTTATGATGGGCTTTTCATACTTCGTTCTCTCTTGACAGCTTTGAAGGGCAGCTTCAACACTGTTCCGATGCAGGAGATGCTCTGCATTGACGAGCAAATCGTGCTGTTCAAAGGCAAAAGTGGTAGAAAACCGTACAATCCAAAAAAAAAAAAAACCGCTTGGGATACAAAATATTTATACTCGCCGACTGCCATTGGATAGTTCACAACTTTGAAGTGTACACTGGCCCCATTACTCAAGCTGAAGGAATGCCAGACATTGGCATCTTCAGCAACATTGTCCTTCAGCTATGTGCTGTAATTCCACAGAAGTTGTTCAAGTTGTTTTTTGACAACTAGTTCTGTGGCATTGACCAAGTACAACTGGAGAAGATGAAAATCCACAGTGTTGGAACGGTAAGACCCTCAAGTTTGCCAAATCGCACATTCTCTGATAACAATCATGAAAACAAAAGGGAAGAGGAGCCTTTGAAGAGAAGGTAACAAAGTATGATATCAGCTTGAGCTGTGAAGTGGCATGACAACCGCTCCGTCTCTTGCGGAGCACATTTGCAGCAGCCCACACTACCACCAAGGTTAAGAGGTGGGACAAGAAGACCCAACAAATGGTGGAGGTGGAAAAGCCCAACATTGTCTCCATCTACAATAAAAGCATGGGAGGTGTTGACCTCCTAGATTCCATGGTCGCTCTGTATTGCACCAAAGTCCGATCGAAGAAGTGGCATCATCGTCTCTTTTATGGCGATGGTGCAAGCTTGGCTTCTCTACAGAAGAGATTCAACCAGTTCTGAATCTCTGAGGGGGGCAAGCTGTCTGTGCAAGACCGACTCCTTTTGCAGCCGCAAGAGGGTGCGGCCATCTCCGAGTGTCAAGGGTGGCTTAGACCTGAAAAGACAATCACTGCGTTCACATGGACGAGTTGAAACCGATTGGAACTGGTTTGGGATCGTATCGGCTTCAGGTGCACGGGATAAAGATCGGCTAGAGATTGGTTTCACGAAACCACTTGAAACACCAGGCTTAAGCCGATGTTAAATGCACTGGAATTTTCTCCCGGGATTTCACCCGGAAGTGGAAGCAGGCGCCGACGCCGTCATAAATAGTGCTGCTGTTGCCAGTCAGAAGTCATGGCAGCCAAGAAGTCAACTGCTCACTTCTGGACCGAGGAGGAGACAGAAGTCATGCTTCGGCAAGTAAGAGTTAAATATTCTAAAATTTATGGACAGGCGAAGGACCAGGAAGGGCAACCTTTATCAAAAGATTGCTGAGAAGATGGAGCAGGCAGGGTTTGCTTGGACGCCCAAGCAAATCAAGATAAAGTGGAAGAACGAGTGGGCAGCTTCGTTAAGAAAATTAACGGAAAAAGCGGCCAAAATCGAGTTAGCTGTCCGCATTTTGATTTACTGGACGAGCTCCTGGGAAGGCGACCTATGTCGCAAGCTGCCAGTGTGGGGTGGACGTCAGTGCAGTCGAGAAAACCGACCAAGGTGAGTTGCTAGAACTCTAATAGCCTACTTAACTAAGCCAGATGTCTTATGCTACGTGACCTAATGTTCAAAGTGCAAAGCAGTTAAATGTTGTTACATGTGTAGGTAATTGCATCTCTACTGTTGAATAAACCCACAAAGAAAAAAAGTATCTGGATTGTAAACATTTTTTGTAATCCTTGGTATTATGAGTGTGTTGGAAAAACGCGCTCACACTGTATCTCTTTTAAACTTTTTAACTGGGTGCTGAATCCCACATGAAGTATAGTATCCTGAAGAAGCAAAGGACAGCACTCTCAGATTTTAAATCTTTTAATCGCCCACCGGACGTTTCGGGCTAACCACCCTTCTTCAGCGTGTAATGGCGATTGCACCCATTAGTGGTAGGTGTGCCCTAAATAGGGTGTTCACCTTTGACCCATACCCATACACTTTCTTTCCCACAGGGGGAGTACAAATCAAGACACCTCAATGTGTTACAATGTATCCCAACACCAATCAAATGGCATGTTCATCCTGACCAAACAACATGTCAGAAAAAAGGAAAAAGAAAAGATACAATTGGGAAAAATAAAGAAAACATGACGAAAAATGTGTCCTACAATTCATGTGATATCACATTAAATGCAAAAATAATAATAATAAACTGGTCTAATAAAAGTGATGACCAAAAAATATGAAGAAAATATTGACCTACAAAACATTATCTTAGAAGTACAGTTATAATAATAACCTACAAAAAGTAATTAGGCCTACAAAAAACAATTCAGGATCAATTCCTCATTCATGCCTTTGGGAATAATTGTGTCCAAACTGTGGATCCAGTATGCTTCCCTCTGTAATAACAGTTTATCCCTATCTCCGCCTCTGCGTGGCGCTTGCACTACCTCAATCCCCATGTATTGTAACTGTCTAGCCTCATGTCCTGCAGCATTAAAATGTCGCGCAACGGCAGACTTCTCATCACGATTCCTTATGGAACTTTTGTGTTCACAAATCCTTGTTTTTAATTCACGTATTGTTTTACCCACATAGAGCAGACTGCAAGGACATTTAAGCATATAAACCACATACTTTGTGTTACAAGTAATTCTGCCCCTAATGCGAATAATTCTGTCCAAGGTCGTGTGTTTAAAGTTATTGCCTTTTATCATCGCGTAGCAATGAATGCAATTATGGCACGGAAAATTCCCGCTTGGAACGCGTGACAAAAAATGTGTGTGTTTAGTGGAGAGGTCTGATTTTACTAAAAGATCACGTAAATTCTGTGATCTTTTGTAGAAGTGCCTAGGGGGATCGGTAAAGGCCGTAGAGATTTGAGGGTCTGTCTTTAGGATGTGCCAGTATTTCTTCACTATTTGTTTTAAAGGTTCTGCAATAGGGCTAAAAGTGGAAACCAACGCCAAGCTCTGCTGGTCCAAGTTCCTCTGTTTTGGTTGTAATAAATCTGAACGTTGTAATCGTCTTACTTTGTTAAGATGTTCCTGTAATGTCTTATTTGTTGTACCCCTTGTGTTTAAAACTCTCACACAAGTTTTTGCATGTATTTCGAACCTGTCCTCTGACGTGCAAATACGTTTTACTCGTGTCAGCTGACTGTATGGTAAACTTCGCTTTAGAGCGGGTGAGTGGTAACTACTATACTGAAGAAATGTATTTCTATCAGTATCCTTCTTGTATAATTCAGATTCCAAAATCGTGCCCATTTTCTTTACTTTAACATCTAGAAAGGAAATACTCTCCTTGTCACATTCCAATGTAAATTTGATTGACCTCATTTTAGTGTTCATATATTCATGGAATTCATGCAAAGTGTCCAAACTGCCACTCCAAATAAAAAACAAATCATCTATATATCTCCAATAATATTTAATGAACATTGAATAGGGGTTGTTATTGTGAACATAATCAAATTCAAATTTTCCCATAAACAAATTTGCATAGTTCGGGGCCATGGGTGAACCCATCGCTGAACCTCTTAACTGAAGATAATACTGGTCCTGAAACTTGAAATAATTTTTACACAATACTTCCTTGGTTAAACCTAACAAAAAATCAGTAGGAGGGTCTTGTATGGGCCTCTGCATTAAATAGTATCGCATCGCCTCTATTCCATCTTCATGAGGGATACTAGGATATAGACTGGACACATCCATAGTACATAATACATCATCAGGCTCCACATGACAAACACTCAATTTATTTAAAAAGCCCATAGTGTCTCTTAAGTATGAGGGCAAAGCATATACCAGGTCCTTGATGTGTGAATCAACAAACTGGGATATGGGTTCAGTCAGTGAGCCAATGCCAGATACAATAGGTCTACCTGGAGGGTGTAGCAAATTCTTGTGAACTTTCGGCAGTGTATATAGAACGGGGCGTTTAGGATATGCTGGAGTCATATATTTATACTCATCCTTACTGATTTGCCCCTCACGCCAGGCTCTTTTTAGGACCATTTTGAGATCATCACTAAACTTTGATGTAGGATCAGATCTCAGGCCTTTATATACCTCAGAGTCACTTAACTGTCTTTGGATCTCTGTCACATACGCTGTTCTGTCTTGGACTACCACCGCTCCTCCTTTGTCAGCATTTCGGATAATCACGTCATCGTTATTTAGGGCACACCTACCACTAATGGGTGCAATCGCCATTACACGCTGAAGAAGGGTGGTTAGCCCGAAACGTCCGGTGGGCGATTAAAAGATTTAAAATCTGAGAGTGCTGTCCTTTGCTTCTTCAGGATTGTAATCCTTGGTAGAAACAACAGAGATGTGTGAGGAGCAGGAGCAGCAGCAGGTTGATGATGACTGAAAGCTTCAGCAGCACCCCTATGCCTGGTAAGTTCATAAATATGCTGTCAGTCTGCACCAGCCACTGCTACTTCATGTTTACTACTACCCATGTCAGGACCTGTAGTAACTTTAATACCATTTATTTTTTCAGGAACAAGTGCCCAGCAACCCAGACGAAGGCAAGGGAACCAAGACTCCATAGGGCAACTGTGGCAGGAGGTGGCGGAGAGCAGGGCCCTGCTGCTGCAGGAGCTGAGGGAGAGTGGGCAGTACCTCAGAGAACTGACTAGGATAATGAGGGAAAGCAGAGAAGACCATAACTGAAACATGGGAGCGCTTCTTGACGGCCTCAACAACCTGAGGCAACTGGCAACATCAACCCCACTCCTCCTACTACATCCCACGGTCTCCATCCCCATCCCACACCCGGCAGCAGGCCTCCACCCCACAAGCTACTCGGGCCACCATTCCCTCGCAGGGCCAGCAAGCCCCATCTTCCACCGTTTTCAGACTTACACCCACACTCACTGTACAGGGCACTTTATGCAACACTGAACACTTTGGAACACTTTTATAGCTTTTTTATCATTTATACTTCTGTGATATCTTGTATTTCCTCTGTGTGTAATAAATGTAAGAAAAAAAACAACCTTGCTGCCTTCATGAGTGACCTGTTTAAGTCAAGAAGATAGTTGTGCCAACTGTTTTACCTGGCAGGCCAGACAGCACTTGTGCAAGGTGCAAATCACCAATGGTTATAGAATGGAATTTGGGGGATAAGCCATTTCTGAACCATCCCAGACAAAGGCAGGAGGTTTACTCAATTATCATAACACATAGTTGAAGCAAGAGCAATTATACTACATAGGCCTACAGGTGTGCCAACTCTTTTACCTGGCAGGCCAACTGCACAAATGTGACCCAACTGCACCTGTGCCACCAGGCCCAGTCCGTTTGGACTGCATAGACCACTGGTCTGTCTACAGTGAAAACAGAGGGAGGTGCAAGGATCCTGCCTGCAATGGGATAGTCAAGGTGAAGTGACCGTCCGTAGGCTTCAACAGCATCTTGACATTACTCCTCTATGCTGCTGATAGTATAGTATAGCTATACTGATAATATAGCTGCTGATAATATAGCTGATAGTATGCTACCGCTTGCTGGTAGTGCTGTGACACAGTTGCATGCTTCTGATGCTACCGAAGTTCCCACTACCGAAGTAGAGTACAACCACAGTAGGCTTCAAGAAGCGTGAGGTAGCCTCTGGGGAGGTACTTTGAAAGTACCAACAATGGTAGTGGCCAAGAATTTTGCATTCGAGAAACGCACCCCAGATTTGTACCCCTACTGTCCCATTATTTCTGTACAAACTAGTTGTAAAACAGGTTAAAAAGGTACAATTACATGTCAACAAGGACAAATACACATCTTCAATGAACTAGTAAGGTCAATGTGCGTCAACAAAAAAGTTAATCCAATCAAAATTGCTTTCTCCATTTCTTCCATGCTTTACACACTAAAGTACAAACAGTGGTAGAAGCCACGATGGAAGTGCCCACAACAATAGTTCTACCAAAGTACGAGAGATTTTGCCCTACCATAGCAGAAACTTCCCTAGTACTATGGTAGTAAAATGGGTTACATGTCGCTATTCAGACATGTCATTAGTCAGACATTAGCGTCCAATTGTCGGAGTAGCGACATTATCATTTTTTAAAAAACATATTATTCCGACAATTTTTTTTTCCCATTGTCGGAGTAGGGGCATGTTGCTATTTTTGAAACATTCCGCTTTTCCGACATGAATAGTTTTATTGTGACGCTGAAAACCAAGGCCTACCCTGGAGGCAAAACCGACTGTAGTCAAAGTCCAATCAGTCCTCCAGTTTTTCCACAATCTTGCAATGGTCCAGTTTTACACATTTGGCCACAAAAGTGTCAATATATCCCAAGCCTGTGCTTCAAACGCAGCGAAAATAAATCGCCATGCACAGAAAATCATGATACATATGAGTGCATTCACAACAGAAATTCACGTCATGTCATTTCTTTGTTGAAATCACAAGACAATCTGAGAGTTTCCACAGCAGCAATATAATTCTTCCTGCTGGACGCCTAGTTTGAAAGATATTAGCATTAAAAGTTGAAGGCGATGCGGAAGTGTGTTTACATGAGCACCATGACAAACGGTCAATACCTTCAGAAAAATCGGCCGCGCGCCTTCACGTGGGTGGCGCAATGGGATAAGCAGTCACCTTTGGCACTCGTTCCGTCATCCTCGCAGGTTCGAACCTCCGAAAACTGTCGGAATAGCGGTACTAAAAAGTGTCTGAATAGCGGGATGTCTGAGTAGTGGGATGTCTGAATAGTGGGATGTCGGAATAGGGGGTGAATACTTCACATTTTTAGCATAGTTAGCATAATTACCATTGTTAGCATTGTTTGCATAACTGGTAACAAATACTAGCTGAGTTAACTAAGTAACACTGTTAACTCAGTTAAGTACTTAGCATTTTTGGCATAGTTAGCATTGCTACCATTGTTAGCATAACGGCTAAATAGCTACAGCTAATATAGCTACACAACACTGTTAGCACAGTTAATTACTTCACATTTTAGCATAGTTAACATAATTAGCATCGTTAACATAATTAGCATTGTTAGCATAACTGCTAACAAGTACAAGCTGAGTCAACCAAGTAACACTTTTAACCCAGTTAATTATTTTGCATTTTAGCATAGTTAGCATTGCTACCATTTTTTAGCATAACAGCTAACAAATGTTGGTAAGTTAGCAGAGTACCACTGACTACATAGATAACTACTAGAGAGGACACTCTGGCTGCTACAGTGGACCAGTGTACTATGACATCATCGGCCTGAACATTCCACCATTCATTTTCAATGGGCCAAAAAGTTGCAGAAAAACGACAATAACGGACGAACGACAAGAGGTACGGTATACAGAAATGTAGGCGGTCTTGTCCAAACCGGGCCGGTCGTTTTAGAGGTGGAACGGTGTCTCTATCTCGAAAGCCTGAGGAATAGTAACGTCTGAACGATCTGGTTCAGGAGAAGAAGAAGAAGAAGAAGAAGAAGAAACGGTGGGATAACAATAAGTGTGCTTTTTGCAAGCACACTTAATTATGTCATCATTGCTAGCAAATATATGTAGAACGTTACATGATGCATTGAAGGTTACCTGGACATTGATGGAATTCGTTCCCTGAAGAGTCCCTCCCACAGACATGAGGAGCAGTGTTGGTGATCCTGAGGAGGAAGATTCTGCAGCAAGCCCTTCTGATCCTTCAGCCCTACATTCATCCAGATCCCCTGATCCTCCTACAACATCCACCTGTAGTACTTCAAAGACCATCAAGAAGACAGTCACATGAGAGATAAACTCAGATTAAATCTGTTTTGGGGCAGCAACAGAGAACATGAACTCTTCATTCTGAAAGATTAACGATTTCAGAGAGAGATGGAGATGAAGTGCTACAGGCTGCAGATAGAAATGGAAGAACAACAATGATGCCAATGATTGCTCAAGTCATAAGTAGGATAGGGTCTCATTTCACATACTGACCCCTTTTTAAGGTACAGACCTACAAAATACCAATTTAAGATACAGTATATGCCTTTGCATGATTAGTGAACTAATTAGTCAATTTCATTCCATAAATATTGCCTCACTGAAAGGGTCAACCCTACATTTTTACACAAAAAGCCCCCAAAAAATGAGTGTGTGAAAAGTCAGTAAAAATGAGTGCAGTTTGTTAAGAAGGGTGCATAGAGCAAAAATATCTGGAAATGGGAATGCATGAAAAAAATGCACAACTCACCCAAAAAAATCACGACATGTCCAACACTAGAAAAGCACTCAGAGAGTGCAAACCTCTACCGAGCAGTTTAAGCCCCTCAGTGCCTCAGCTCTCTCCCCAGACCTGCAGTAGTGCATTTTACGCACCTGCTTCTCTAAGAGCAAAGTCCAGGTGCTTGATTAACCACACCCACTAATCACCTGCAATATGACAGAGACAAATAGCAAAGTGTGCATGCAATCATGCCATTACCTGCACAGAGAGACAGAAAGGCTGTGCAAGCAATTAAGTGCTACATGCACCAAGAAAATATGCAAACAAACATTTAGACGGTTGGCAGCTATCACACTAGGTTGATGGAGACACATGGAGACAGGAAGTAAGAAAGAATAAATAAACACAAGATACAAACTAAACGTCCACAAAACAGAAATCAGATACACACAGTTCTGACACTGGAGTTCTAAGGAGTTGAGTGGTCGATGATCAGTCTCTTTTTCCCTGAATATTTTGGGTAACATTGCCAATGGTAGTTAACCCCAAAAAATGATAATGGTTTTTGCACGTATATGATTTGGATGGCATAGATATGGTACTTGGGTGGAAACCATGAGTTTGACCAGGAATTAAATGTTTGTAAAAAAGCAGGGTTTAGGTGAGATTGCAATTCTAACCGAATAGCTGACATATTGATTGAAGTTGATTTGCAACACACTTCATGAGCTTTCCAATTAACCAACCCCTCTCATTACACTTTTTTTCATACAGAGGGTCTGGCTGTGCTGCATTGAGAAACATTTACTTCCTGAAGACTGTGTAGACTCTGCTGAAGGTTAAAACACTTGGATTTGCCTTTACCCAATTGCTAATGTCTGGTTGTGATGTATGCAATTAGCCTGGCTATAAGTCTGCATTGACAGTCAACCATGACAATGAAAGCACAGCCAGACCCTCTGTATGAAAAGAAGTGTAGTACGAGTGGCTGGTTTACCAGGCTAGCTGCAGAGGGCACACACTGAAGATTTAAGACCAAGAACAAATTACAAGAACAAATATTAATCACAAATATTAAATAATATTGAACAAATAATGAAAATAACAATAATTATAAATTAATATTGAGAGCTCCCGAGTATGAAATTTGGCTCCAAGTTGTCATGTTGGTCCAAGTGCATCCTGTGTGCAACGCCCAAGCTGATGAGTACAAATTATGTAGTATTTCTTGATAAAATGCTGTATTCATCTTTCCATCAAGTGTAACCAAATTCCCAGTGCTTGTAGCTGAATATCGGCTGAAGTTGTTTGAGGATTTTCCTTTGTATCCCAAACAATTCTTGCCCCGCTTGTTATGATTTAAAAAGGGCAAACACAGTTCTGTGATAGACTTTGCCTAACTACTTACTCTGAAATTTTTGGGCATGATTAAAATATTGGCCAGTATTTGACAGGTTCTGCCAAGGTATGTAACATAATGAGTACAACTGAATATATTGTGCCCAGAAGCATTTTGTTTATCATTTCTCCCTATTATGGAAACCAACAAATGAAACCAAGCTTGGCAAGTGTGGATCTTCTAAAATAGTTCAGGTTCATGAGATTCCAAAAGTGCTGTTTTGTGCTTTTTTCTGCTGTGACTAATTTAGATGGTGAAGTGCAGTCTTGCTGCTCCATCAGAGAATGTACCTAGGGGCCTGTTCTCCCATTTGCGTGCAAGTCTTTTTTTATGCACATCCAGCAACGCACTCCTCAGTATTCTGCGCTCTTCCAACCACCCCTAAATGGTTAACTTTGGAATTAAGGCAGACTCTCAAAGAAAGTGACTTTTATTTAAAACATTCACGTATGACACAGTACTAAAATCTTGGAGCAAGAATATATAAAGCCAACTGCTTTTCGATTTGATGACTCTTGTAAACCCATGGAGCCATTTGCTTAGATTAGATTATGTCATGTTACTCTGTAAAAGAGCTTCTTTCACCAGGCAGTCAGACTATTGAACAACCTATAATGCAATATATAACCACTTATTATGCTAACTATAAAAAAGCAATATATAATGTAAACTAGCAGACTGCACCTTGATGCACTCCTACACTTTTCCTCTGCTGCTAATATTCCATACCCAATCACAACCACTAACTGTCAGAGCTCTATTACAACAAATGCTCTAGACAATGTGTTCATTGTTGTCTTTTGCATGTAATTCTTCCACAATGTGAAAAACATCTTCCATGCTAAAAAAGCATATTACAATATCAATTAACAACCATACTTTTTATGCCATCACCTTTCATTCATCCATTTTCCTTAGCCAAAAGCAACCAGCTCAATAGAAACATTTTTAATACAGTATAGTTCTATATTTAGGGCCCTATTCAAGTATTTTGACCAATCATTTTTGTCATTGCTGGGCATTAATATGAATTAAAATATACACATGACTACATGACATGTGACTTTGCATGCATTTAAGGAGGATAGCTTGGTAGCTTAATACTACAATGTATTGCTGATGCTTTGGTTTGAATATCATTGTATTTAGTAATTATCATTTATTTATGTCTATATCATTATACTAATGTAGAATGTATTCAGCTGGAAAACATATTCTTTTAATATAAATGTAACCATTCAAAAACAAGATCTGACAGAAAAGTAATCCAATAGTTATGTCCAATACATTCTGGATGGTTATGATATTTAAGTGATTTAAGTTTATGTAGCAGATGCATACTACAACATGGCATTGAAGTATTTCTTTTTCTTCTTTAAACCCCAAATCACAGTACTAAATATCCAAAATGTGACCTGATTAGGTGCTATGCCATCTGAAAGATTCATACCCAGCTAACTGATGTCTGTGTAAATTATTTGAAATGTTTTCTTGAAAGTAGCTTTACATTCACTTAAAAGGGCCATTGCTTTCATCCATAACTCATATTACAAAAAAAAGCATAAGGCTCATCATGTATGCTGACCCAGGCAATAATGGTGTGTTTGTCATTATGGTTTCAGATTTTTTGTTTGGTTTGTCTTTTGGTATGGTATGATGGATGGGCACACTGTGATCAGTAAAGTAATGAAATGGAAAAAAAAACCTACTTCTTTCTTAAAATTCAAATATTTCTTTGAAAAAAATTAGCATATCACCCTACTTCTAAAAACCATCTTTATCCCCTGCCTTTAATTAAGCAAATTGGCCCTTTATAGCCATGCCCCCACCTACTGTTGGAGCTGTTGCCAGATTCCAGACAATGCCAGGCCTGGCAGCTGCCTCCCCACAACAGTGGCCACTGGTGCTAAATCATGGGGAGGGTTACACACTAGTCCCCCGGGAGAGAGAGAGGTGTTAACTTCTAATAGCTTTCTCCACCAAAGGCCTGCCATTGGCGCTAACCAATGGAGAGACAGCGATGGCAGGGGTGGTTAAAAAATAATGGAGCTTATGTGTCTCACACAGAGGAGACGGATGGATTAATCAGTACATTAAGGCAAGCACCAAATGGGAAATTATTATGAGGCCTGACAAGGTGCAGAGGTGCCAATACCAGCTCCTTTTAGGAATGCCTTTTAAAATGCAGTTTAATAACCCCCTCAGATGTTGGTGCTATCTCATGTGACAAAATTAGAGGCAAATGAGAAAAGTTTATCTGGCATTTTGGAGTACTGAAAGAGCTCAGACAATTATGGTGTGTGTGCCTGTGTGTGTGTGTGTGAGAGAGAGAGAGAGAGAGAGAGAGAGAGAGAGAGAGAGAGAGAGAAAAAAGAGAGAGAGAGAGAGAGAGAGAGAGAGAGAGTGAGGGGGGAGGATGTGTTGAGGGAACAAATCTACGACGAGTTATAGGTAAATCTTTTTAGAGTAGTGGTGTATGGTTTGCAGAGAATAAAAGATTGAGTGTTACATGTAGTATGATATGTTTATGATGAGAGTAGATGGAATAAACTAATACAATTAGTTGGTGCATGTAATGGAAAAACCCATAACGTTTACGTGTAAATATATGGAACAAAAGCTTAAAAGAATGGAAATGGTGAAGAAGGTAAGTATTATGTGGGGGGAACACTTTAAATAATTTCAGAGAATTGATGAAGGAAAGCATGAGAAATCCCAAGTCATTGTCTTTGTTCTGCATGCTGGCGGAAAATTCCTATGAAAGCCAAATTATGGTTTGATTTTGCCATCATCTGTATTTCTGCCCCATCATCATATTTATTTTAATGATACATGGCTATGTCAACACTAGCTAAACCTGTCATTCCCACTGGCTGCCCAAACTATTTATTGAGATATTGTGATACAGACCACAAAAACAAAAAGAATAGCTTTTGAATCACAACACTGCCAAACATATTACCAGACGTAAGTTGCTCCACAGTTTACATGCTGGCTAGATTTATTCAGGGCTAACTGTGTTGTTGAAGTGCTAGCTGATGTAGTTTGTTCAAACGTTTTAGGTAAAACTTAAAGCTGTGAAAATACACTCCATACTAAGATTTGTTTTAACTTAATGTTTGTCTCAGGTATTTGTTTCTGCCTACATTGCTGAATAATTATGCTTTTAAAATCTGGGCTCAATTGTTCAAAATTATCAGATCAGATTTTGGTTATCGGATGGATCAAATCTTAAAAATGAGTTGTTTAAAAGGACAAAGCAATTCTTAACTCACATAAGATAACACAATCCAGTCTCAGTTCAAATTCAAATTTGAGTTTGCGTTGTTTGAAACATTACAGTACAATTCACATTTACATAATGGGGCAGCTGTGGCGTAGTGGTTAGCGAGTTGGTTTTGGGATTGGAGGGTTGCAGGTTTACATCCCATTCCAGTAAGAAGAATGGGGATGGGGGAGTAAACAACTAGTGCTCTCCTGCACCATCATCCATGGTTGAAGTGCCCTTAAGAAAGGGCATCTAAGTCCACATGGCTCCAGGGACTGTAACTGAAACCCTCTACCTTAATAACTGTAAGTCGCTCTGAATAAGAGCATCAGCTAAGTGTAATGTAATAATGTAATACATTAGAAATTTGATGTAACAATGAAATGATCTTTTACATCCAAGTATGGACGCCCATCAAATAGAAGTTTCTGTTCCTCTTCCTTAAATTCTACCTAATACTCTATGTGTTCCGCCATCTCTGCAGTATTCTGGAGATGGTCACTACAACTACAGTCAACAATTATGGTGCTCATGTGACGCTGCGTTCGTTAATCGACTTGTATGGACTTTCAACATGGTGGTGACCAGTAACTACCACAGTCTTTTTAATAAATGATGTGTACACTTACAAAGTTCTCAATGCCTCTTTTTGAATGCCAAGGCCCCTGTTATACTACCAAAGAAGTGTGGAGCTACTTCAAGCTTTTTTAATGGTTTAAAAATAGCTATGTCTTCAAGCTTCCTCCATGCCTCCGTGCACTGTGATCCTTTTTTGACAAAAATGGTAAAAATAATCAAATTCAAAATGCAACAGGCTAACGTAGTTTTGCTCCACAGCAAACCAACTCATCAACATACCCAAAGTTTGTTTTACACCGAATTTCCCTTTATCGTACCAACTGATGCAGCCAAAGTAAACTTTGTTTTTAAAAAGACCTTGGTCCCAAGAAGGTGTGTCAATACAACCTATAAATGGCACTTCCAGTGTAGTGCTACCCAGTAGAATTTGTATGTTTTGATTTGCCAGTATCATCAAATGTGTTATGTAAGAAGAGAGGAATATAAATTATTTTGACCTGACAACAGAAGAGACACATAAATTCTGCAATCTTACTGTATTGGCCTATAATAAGCCGCAACCCACAAGATCTTTTTGAGCAGGCAGCTACCATACAGATTTGAGAAAGCTTCTTGCACACCCCTTTGGCAGGTACTTGCGTTGAAAAAGACCCAAGGTCACAAATCAGAAACTTAATAAAGTATCGAGCACACTGAACATTTTTCAAGCAATTTATTAACAAGTACAACGTTTCGGTCTTTCATGGTCTAAGACCGAAACGTTGTACTTCTCAATAAATTGCTTGCGAATTGGTCAATGTGTGAGATATTTTCTTGATTTTTAGAGATAGGCAACTGCCATTTTAGCAGACAGGGCTCATGTGTTAAAATGTGAATATGCTTTTGTGAATATGTTTTTTGTATTGATTGTGCAGGCAATCAATCAATTAATCTCCTTAACAGCCATAAATGAACATGATGGCCTTGTGTGAAAATGAACATATATTTATGACAGCTAGTGTTTGGATGTTGGTGAGTGAATGGACAAATTACTGCATGCGACAGTGTGGGGATGTGTGACTGAACCTATGTTTATGACAGAATTAATGTATTTGGTATATTTATGACAGAGTGAATATTTTTGCTATGTTGACATGGTGATGTGGTTGAGGGTAATGTGATGTGAGGTGATGTGAATGCATATAAGAAAGCTGGAAAACGAGGTGGTAGACGAGGTGGTATGGTTTGGATAGTTTATGGCTGTGAGTGAGAACATCCCATGTTAGCCTGTGGCTACTCCACTTCTGTCTTTTTATCTGATGTTATGTTTGTACTGTATGTGGTAGTGTTTATGTGTGTATTGTATGTTGTGCCTTTCTGTGTTATTCATGTTGCTGCAGCTCTCCCTATCTCCGAGACAAATTTCTCCCTGGAGGAGACTAATAAAGAAACCTAACCTAACCTAATAATGTATAGTCTACTTTCCAAGGCAATGGTAGTCTTAATAAGTGAGAGGGGATGCTAGCATAACAGTTTGTAATCTCATAGCTAGAGTTCTGCATTTCATCTGGAGGCACATCCCAATCTTCCATAAAATTAGCATATGCATGAGGCAGCCAGCAATGATCTGATCAGATCATTGTAGAGGTCTCTAAAATGAACAGTAACATTTTTGTCCATAGTGTGTGGAAGTACCAAAGTGTGATCTGAGCGTTCATAGTGGCAATTCATGAATTAACCCAACTAAACGGTCTTGCGCTGCTAAGCATTAGAGAACAACTTATCTATGGATACTGTAGTACCAAGGCTATCCGCTCTGTTTCCCTGTGTGTGTGTGTGTGTGTGTGTGTGTGTGTGTGTGTGTGTGTGTGTGTGTGTGTGTGTGTGTGTGTGTGTGTGAATACATGTGTGTATACCTCTCCCTCCTGTGTCATGAAATGTGTCAGTCAGATATGATGGGTTTATGGTTGGGGTTAGGAGTCTAAGCGGGAATAAGTAAGCGATTAGACAGGCAGTAATTGATACAAGGTGGGGTCAAGGAGCAGGGTTCTGAGACATTCAGTAAATACAGTCAGAGCTGAGAAGAGCAGTACATATGTATTGAATATATTACACCAGAGTGTGGTTTACTCAGTTTAATTGATAGCCTAGTTTTTTTTAACTCCCACCCATCTGCTTGAGAGTTGAGTATGTCAGTTTGTTTTTTACAAATGTAATTCATTGGTATGTTGTGATGTGTGCTAGTACACAAAATTGATCATTAAGCAAAAAGGAGAGGGTTCATTGTTTGAGAAGAGACACCTCCTTTTGCATAGAGTGCAAATGTATAGGCATCAAAGCTTAGCACATTGAGAATATATTTCCAGTATGAGGTTATAGTTTTACTGTTGCAGTAGATCAGTAGATTTTGTTCATTGTTTACTGACTGTTTACTGAGTTTCAACAAATCATTTACCAATTGTTGATGACGTACTTGTCTATTTAAATAGGCTTTCAATTCTGTTGTATGGACCTTGTTTTCTTAAAATTAGAGTAAAACAGTTTTTCTTTATTACTCTTTTTATTATTATTATTTTGCCTTTGTGTTAACACAGGTTTCAACCAGTGCTATCAAACACCTATATGGGACTGATGCTGCAGCTGTTAAATCAAAGGATGTGCTCTCAATCCCTAACTTGGATGCTGACCTTGTATTTTCTGTGTCAGATGGCACAGACACTTAAGGTCGATACAACATTAATTTCATGTTAAAACACCTCTCAGCAAATTTCCAAAATGTAACATTACCTACAGCGCTAACTGTTAGCAAGTCAAGCTGGTTTTTCAGCTGAATCAGCTGAAACTTTTTAAGGTATATTTTTGGATTATTGGCTTTAATACAATAGTAATGTAAAGAGAGTGGAGTGAGTGGGAGAGACAGGATGGAATGTGGAAATGACCACAGGTCAGACTCAAAACAGGCTTCCCATGGTCCGCTGCCCAGTTACAGTGTAGGACCCCACAGCGCCCCCGGATAGGTTAATTTCTGTCAGTTTGGCAACAGTAAAGTAGCCCAATCTTGACAGAAAATACTGTTCAAAATGACAGACAACAACTACCCTAGCTACCAGGATAACTCTATTATTGTGGAATCAACCAATGCAGAAGTGGTATAGCCAATCTCTTGTAGTGTTTGCAAAATGTAGCGCTGCATAGCCCTAAGGCATGGACAAAATGTAAACAATCTGTATCCTACAAATTTTTTCTTTAGACCCGCTGTGTGTGTGTGTGTGCATGCGTGTGTGTGCGCGTGTGTGTGTGTGTGTGTGTGTGGTTTGGTACGGCCTTATTAATGCAGGCTATGCTGCTGCTAAGACCATTATACGACAGTTAGGTCCAGTCAAACTATTCAGTAACTTTTGACTGGGTAAAGCTTTCCATAATTGAGCATATTCCAGGAAATCCCCACTTTTCATCATTAGTCACAGATCTTCACTCATATTACTGCACATCTCTACAATCTCTTAAATACAGAAAATCAACACTCACTAACACTAATCGGGCAGGCAGCAATTTCACAAACTTATATTTAAGGGCTACGTTGTGAGAATATAGACCCAGTGCATTGGGTAGAATGTAACATGCAACACAGGCAGGTGTTATGGTCTAGTCTGAAACTCTGAATCTGGCATCCTTGTTTTCTGTTTTACAGTCATGTCATTGTATGTCCATGTAATATTATTACTATTAATATTATTATAATATTCTTTGCCTATAATTTCTGGGTTTTCTGTTGCCACCTGTGATTGTTTTCCACACAGTATAACAGCCTTTTGTCTCTTTGGTTGCTGAATTATTGCATTGAAATCATAGCCTAGAGTTTGTCAGTCAAGTCTGTTTTCCAATCCAGCCTGTTTTTAAGTCAAGCCTGCATGTTAGCTATTGTCATCATCATAACCACCGCCATCATCATTATCTGTTTATTTAAGCCCTGGAACACAAATTCAGGGGTAACCCTCCTCATTTTTATAGTGCCAAGGATACAAGAAAGATTCATATGTTAAAACAGAGAAAAGAAACCATTAAATGGGATAACATTAAAACACTTAAATAGTAAAAGAATAAAATTGAATAATTAAAATAAAAAATAATGCTAAAAAGATAAAGTTAGAATGTAGTAACATTAAAATAATACAATCATAAAATAACATACTTAATACTACATACATCACAGGAGAGGTCAGTTATAGTAGAGATCATATTGAAGATACAAAGGAGTACAACCTTGGGCATTTCTGAAGCTATATCTAGAATAGGTATATAGATAAAGGGCGCTTTGAAGCAGAAAGGTCGGAATTGACATGGGGCAATTTAGAGGAAAGCAAGCTCTGAAAATGAGTATTAATAAATTATTAATAATCATTAACATTATTATTCCAGCCCAGGAGAGAGGAGAGATAAGATGGCAAAAGACCAATCATAGTTTTGTAAATAAAGATCTATTAATGCTAATCCCTCTTAACTGCTAATGCTGGCAAAAAAAAACCCTGCTGTACAGAATACAATAGTGTGTGCGATAGCAGTCACCAGTAACGAAACGCTGAGCTGAAGGCTACAGAGCATCCACTATTTTCAGAGTGAGATGTAGTGCATATAATACATCTCCATAGTGTAAAGCAGATAGAAAAAACGACTCAACAATGTGTTTAAGTTTGGAAATTGAAAAGAAACCTATTCCTAACAATAAATCCCTTATTTTGTTTGTTTTGCTTTTTTTTTACCAAGGCAAGTCTGTTTAAGAGTGAAGTCTGTTTGAAAGTATTGCATAACATTGCAGTACACTTTTACAGCACACACTTTTTTCCAAAGCGACTTACAATGAAGGACACAAATCAAGCTACAGTACAAAAGAGTAAGTAAGCATAGGACATTACAGAGTAAGATTAGAATACTTGTATATGAAGGTTAGCAGGTAAGCATTGTTAGTAAGGGAGGTGCTCTTAGAAATAATGGTTTTTCAAGAGATTTTTGAAAGTAGAGAGAGATGACCCTGCTCTCATAGAAAATGGTAGCTTGTTCCATTATTGTGGGACTACAAAAGAGAAGTTTTGTGAGGAGAAGGCAAGATGGTTTACTTCTGAGGAGCACAACAACCTGGATGGGACATAAGTCTTTATTGCCTTCAGGCAATAAAGGATCATCAGTTACAACAGGTACAGCTGTGTATCATTAGTATAGCAGTCATATGAAAACCCATGTAAGCAGAAAAAATGGCCCAACAAAGTGGTGAGAATGGCAAACAGAAGGGGCCCAAGTACTGACTCTTGTGGAGAGGCAGCAAGATGAGGACAATGTCCTTGCCTTGACACTTAAAAGGAGCACCCAGTAAAAAAGGATTCAAAACCTGTAATGTGCTGTGCCCGTTATGTCTGAAAGTATAGCTAGCAGTGTTCTGTGGTTCTGTATGTTTAAGTCAAGTCTGTTTTTGAAATTCAAGCCTGTTTTATAAGCTAAGTCTGTTTTGCAGAGTTGAGTCTTGCCTGTTGCTTTGCTGAGAACTATTGCTTTTTGCACTCTGGATATTTAGCCACTGCCTCTCTGTTCCTACTTTTGTCTTGTTTTTGCCTACCTTGTGCTCGGTGTGTCTGAAGCTCTGAAGTACTCCTTTGGTTTTAGTGAGCCTGCTTTTAGGGTCCCCTATTTTTAACTTGGCCTCATCAGCTGTAACAGAACTATTCAACCAGTATGGACCCAGCACACCCAGGCAACCACCTTGTTTAACTTCAAGAGATACAAAATATTTCAGAAAAGAACTCTAAACAGTGTTAACATCAGAGTGCAAGCCTGCTGGAGTTATCTGAACTGCTGCCCCATTTGTCTGAATTTAAGAAAACCATGAATCATGTCCATCAAAAACACTTTTTACTATATGTTGGTTGGACATGGATGGATGCAGCCATGCAAATTGGGGATGAGTGCACAATTTGAATGTCCCAAAACACATGTATCATGGCACAAGTGATTTGGGGAGTGTGGCTCATTAATTCAGGTCTGTCTATCTCATTGAGGTGTTTTGGATCTAACATGCAACAATCCAGTTTGTCTGTCTGTCTGGCTCATGCACTAGAGGATCACTAGTAAGAAAAACAATGTTTATGTGTCGATTCGCAATTTAACATCAGCAACATCTTGGCACATATATGCCAAATCTGATATGAATCTGCTGAACTGTAGGATGACTACATTAAAATTGATCATGTGTCCAAATACATATAACCCCAATTACCTCACTTGTTGTTGGGCCTGACTAATGCAGTGTACTATATACAAAAGTTGGTTGTATTGGTGAGCCCAAACACATCTACCAAATTTGGTGAATGTAGCTGAAACTATTTGCCAACCACAGGGCTCTAATACATAAGTGGGCACTATGGAGTCTCTGGGCCACACCCAAAGCCAAGCCTCTGTCCATGGGAACTGACCACTAGCTCCAATGTGTGTACATAGAAAGTGGCAAAAAAGAGTTTGTGAGAAAAAGAAGTCAAAAAAGAAGAAATAATGAATAATCGAAAAGTAATAGAGCTTTGTACCTCCAGTGCAGCCCACAGGCCACAGTCTGCACCTCGGGTGCTCGGGCCCTAATGAACAGAAAACAAACTTACGGAGCATGGAAACGGCAACAAAACGACAGGGGTGCAACAGACTAACTGCCAAAAGACTCACCACATGTAACATGGGCTGGTGGTTGGCTATTCAGGGTGGCAGGCAGTTGCATGACTGCACTCGGGGGTGCTGTGGCGCAGTGGTTGGAGCATCCGTACAATGGGTGAGCAGGTGGCCATGGGGACCCAGATTCAAGTCCGACCTGTGGTCATTTCCCAGCCCTTCCCCATCTCTGTCTTCCACTTGCTTCCTGTCACCTTCTTTACTGTCCTATCTCAATGAAACCATGAAAAGGCCAAAAAAAACTTTACAAAAATGGAGGTTAAACTGTGAGTAGACATTAGTCATGTTGAGAGTATGGGGACTAGAGGCTCTATTATCCAGGGTGATGACCTGGCCCATTCTAACCTAAGGTCTGTCGGTACAAAACATCTGCACCCAGTCATATAAATGGACATTGAGACCAAGGTTCTTTCATTTCAAGGTTACAATGACAGATCAGGTGTTAAAATCTGAATTATGATCAAGAGCAGTCTCACATATTTTCCTTGACCTGAGTGTTGTGTAGTAGAAGAGAGAGATCACATCCTCAGTAGACCTGTTAGGATAGTAAGCAAACTGGACTGGATCAGTTGAATTTAGAACAAAGGTGCAGATAAAATTCATAAGCTCACAAAACATTATAAGCATGCGTGTTTGAGAAGTGTTGTGAAGGGCCAAAGTGGCGATGACTCAACTTATCAGCCATTCAGGAGAGGGTCACTCCATATTTATCTTGCACACTATATTTACCCATCACATAATTTATCTTTCCAAAGGTATCTTGCACACTACATTGCACTATTAGGTGCACTGTACATCCCACTCGATGTGTACTTTGTTCTGCCTATTATGTCCTACTTTTATATTATGTACATAGGTGCATGTATGTATATTGTTGTTTCTATTGTGCAGTATGTGTCTGTATATCTGTTTGTCTTGTCTATTAAATGTATACTACTACATGTGTATATGTTGAATATATAGAGAGCAAACATCTACCAGAGTGGCATTCCTGTAATTATACTTGGCCAATAAAACTGATAAAACTCTTTTCAGCAATATGAAGGCCATTGGTCTGTAGTCATACAGGGTTATTTCTACTGGGCACAGGGACCAGGATGTATCCTTAAAAGCAGATGAAGCACACAGAACAATGACTCATTAAAAATAATAGTAAGCAATCCAAAGATCAGATCAGTGTATGACCTCAGCACACCGCTTGTAATGTCATTCAGGCTATAGAGTGTTTTTCTGAACTCCAAAACACGCCATCCTTTGAGATCTTGATGATGCGTTCATCTCTGACAAGACTGCTGTCCACTGCAGCTTTTATCAAAAAGCTATGATTGTGGTCATTCTCATCATGCTTATAATAGTTCAGCTGTTCAGACAGAGAAGAGTAAAGTTCATGATGGTGGGATTACTTCCCAAGTCGCTGAAAGATTGTATTCCTTGCCACGTGCTTCTGGAATCATTTAGTTGAAAGTGGAGCTCCACATTGTCTCTGTAGCAACGTTTGGCAGCTCTGCAGTTTGTAGAGTGTAGCAAGCGATTTTATACCTTACACTGATTACTATCCTCTGACCTGAGTGCTTTGTTGTATGTAGTTAACTGCAGTTTGAATGCACCCAGGAGTTCTGATTAGGAAGAATTCCTTTAAAAATAATTCCTTTAAAAGCTAGTTAAGTGTTTAATGCGCACTTCGACCACCAGCTCCTTGGAGATTGTAGTATAGCCATCACTAAATTGTGTGTAACAGTAGTATGTTTGGTGCTATAGCTGGTCTGGATACTTGGTGGTGAAAGTTTGATAAAACTTCTCTTCTCTATAAAGCCCTTACCACCATCATGAACTCCTCCAGATGTTTATTCAGAAATAAGCACATCTTAAAGTGTGGACAGAACCATAGCTTTGTCTGTTTTAAAGTGAGATGTACACAGCCTTTATGATGACTGTAGTAAACCCCTAAAGATGGAATAGATAGAAAGTACAGCAAAGTAGATGTTCCAGATGAGGGGGCAGCTGGTTCTCAGACAAGCAAATGATGTTGCAGTCCCTGATGTCCCTCTTAGATCTAATCCTGGCTCTGACGTGGTCTGTCTTCTTCTCCAAAAACTGGACATTAGCATTATGCACTTTCCCTTAATGTGTTATGAAGACCAACACGTTTTATACATTTCTTGTCTTTCCTAGCCTCAACGATTTATTCCCTTTATGATGATTCCTAACTGTGTTGTACAGTAGTCTATCTCAAATAACTAAATAAAGAGGTTGTTCACGATGCCACATGTATTTTGTGCCACCAGGCACTCAAATACAGTTGTTTTCCTAGGGAACAACACAGCTGGGAAGAACTTTCACCATTGCGATGTGCCT
Source organism: Setipinna tenuifilis (assembly GCA_030347295.1). Taxonomy (NCBI): domain Eukaryota; kingdom Metazoa; phylum Chordata; class Actinopteri; order Clupeiformes; family Engraulidae; genus Setipinna; species Setipinna tenuifilis. The sequence continues at coordinate 7,483,873 of CM059286.1, forward strand.
TCTTGTTTTTTTGAGTGATGCCCAGGCATAAAAAACAGTGAGGCTTCTGAAGTGATGATGTGCTTAAAGTTCAAATTTGTTGAATTTTGGGGTCACATAGCTACAGTGACCTGTTCCCAGCTGAGTTTGAAATATCAACAGAAAAAAATGGAGGACCATACGTAACAAAACCAAAACATCTTGACCAGGTGCTTTTTAAATGTTTTGTTTTGGAATACTACCAACATATGTTCCTTTGATATTTAATGGTTAAAGATGTTTTTTAATAGTTAAAACAATAAGAATTAGACACATAATCACAATAATTCAAGGGTGGTCTCCTGTTATAAGTAACTACTTGCCATTGTTGAGTTGTGAAAGAAAAAACAATAAAAGATAAATAATTAAACAGCACAATCTTAATGGATCTGCCAGAAAGGAGTCTGCATGCAGTGCCACCATGGCAACAAAATATCCTGCACTGCCACCATAGTGACAATTTAGTAAATACCATATGAAACACATAACTACCCTAGCAACACCCTTGCAATTAGTTCTGCATCCACATCACTAACCATAGCAACCACCATTGCCCCCCTAGCGATACTTTAACAACCACCTCAGTTACCCTAGTAGCATAGTATTATTGTTTTTGTTGTGTTGTTATTACTAGTAGTAGTAGGCTATTGTTGTAGCACTGAGGCTATCTACAGCTGGACTGCTCCTTGTGTTCTGTGTGTGTGTGTGTGTGTGTGTGTGTGTGTGTGTGTGTATGTGTTGGGGGGGTGGGGGTTGGCGGGGGTGTGTGTGTGTGTCTGTGTGTGTGTGTGTTGGGGGGGTAGGGGTTGGCGGGGTGGGGGGTGCTTGTTAAAAGAGAGAGTGTCTGTGTGGGTGATTGGGGGAGGTGTCCAGGCGGAAATAATTAGGGTATTAGATAGGTCAGGGATTGGTTAGGGGTGGGGTCATTGAGCAGGGTTCGGAGACATTCACTAAGTTTATTGAGAGCCAAGACGAGTAGGGTGCATGTGTTGTCAGCAAATCAAGCTAATTGTTCGTGTGTTTTCAGAATAGAGGCTTTGTGGTTTTTGAGTTAGTGACACCTCCTAATTCCGCTGCCCTCAGATTGTAAATTTATTAACAAGTCATTTTCTTCTGCTTTTGCCTCCATCCCTTATAAAAGCTGATAGTACAACTTTATTATTTTTCGTAAGACACAAAATAAATAAAAACAATCAAAACCTGTTTTATAAAATATAACTTGGTTAAACATCTGTGTATGGGCAGACATTCTTCAAAAGTGATCCCAGAGTCTGTGGGACTTAATAACAGTAATTACAGACAGTACAGTCCAAGTGAATGTGGAGGCCACAGACAACATTAACACACTTTTTGTAACTGAGTGGTTGGCTGTTATTCTGCGAGTAATACAACAGATATTTAGAACATTTAATTCATTAGGATGTTTATTTTAAATAAAATCATATTTTGCAGCTGCAATATATACATTAGAAGACAAAAACAGTCAGCAGTAAGAAACAGAGGTGATTTCCAGATTATAGGTGCCTGCTAGTTCAGTTAACAGCTCCCCTTACTGGCTGTCCTCATTTCCTATGCAAAGAACACCATCTATTGCTATATATTTTAGGCACATAAAATAACATTCTCTTAGTTAATCAGTTCTACTCAGAAAGTGCTAGCACCCTTTGATTTAAAAATGTATTAATCTGCTCTAAGTTCTTTGTTCTTCATTTGCTGTAATTCTCAACCATTTCACAGTGTGTTAAGCTAATTCAGGCATTTATGTGACAAAAGACTTTTTCATTTTTTTTTACATGAACCACGCAGCTGTGACTGATCATTTTGGGCATCATCGCTCCAACTTACTCCTCACCTGACCAGAGGTGACATTTCCTGAAGGCTGTGTTTTGAGGTAAAACAGGAAATGAAGAATCCTGGGCCTGTCTGTCTTGCTTGATCCTATCGTAGTTTGGGGGAGGGGGTGTGGGTTCTGCAACTGCCCCCAGAAAGGGGGTCACAGGTTCAGATCCCAGGTGCTCTGCCTGCAGCGAGACACTTGCAGTCTAAACAGTGTAAATGACTTTCTGGAATGCAAAGTTGCATCCCAGATCAAAACAAAGCTTCCTACCTACTAACCTTTGCACAAAAAAGTAATTTGTCATTCAACTTATTATATCCCTATTTGATGATTGCCTTTGATTGATGTAATTAATTCCTGGATATTTGCATAATTCACTGTGGTAAACCATGGTATGTGTTCAGAAACGTAAACCTTGTGCTGTGTAAACATACAAGATGCTCTTTCCTGTTTTACTCTTTTAAAAGAGGACAAAATATCACAGAATGCACATAACTGGGTCCCAGTATATTTTCCCTTCAGTGTAAGTAAATTAAAGAATTTGATCTTTTGCACATTGTTTCCACAACGTCTGAAGTAAAAGAATATGAGTTGTGTGTGTGTGTGTGTGTGTGTGTGTGTGTGTGTGTGTGTGTGTGTGTGTGTGTGTGTGTGTGTGTGACTAATTTCATGATAGGAAAATGTTTCATTATTCAGTGAAAGCTAACATGCCCTTTACAGGCACACATCAGTATGCAGGTTTGGTGAATGAGATCTATTGTGTATCCTGCCTCAAAAATTCTTGATGTTTTTAATTTAATTTTCACGTCTTTTATTTCTCTTATTTCATCATTCCCCTTTTAAAACAAATGAAACATCATGGGGAAATGTCATTTTATGCATAGCATCACAATCTCTGTAAAACATCATCTCCGTGCCTGAGCAGAAATCTCAGCGCGGGATAATGAGATAAATATGCCTAATTGAGGCCAAGTGAACTTTCTTTATCTGCACTACAGTCAACAAATGAAAAGTAAATGAGATAATTAGAACGGAGCTGTCTTCCCCCGTGAATTTAGAGTGGTGTGTCATGCTGGGTGAGAGATCAGCCTAACATGCTCCATTCTATTAAAGCACATTATCAGGTCATTTATTTTTGATTTAAATCCCTGACAACTGAAATAATTTTTTAGCAGAATGGATAATATGTAGGCCTACTTCGTGCGGTGTGGATGCAGATGTTATGCGTCTACCTATGCATGTATCCGTTTATAGTCACATTAATGTCCTCGGTCACCCGTACTCCTTCTCAACATAAATTTTATGACAACATCAGCTTTGCTACATCCATACACATACTAGTATGTCACTACTGCTTATGCACTTTGCTTTTTGAAGCAGTTAAGTGCTTATTCTTTTGAACACCACTTTACTGTTATTGCTCTTAAAAGTCATACCAGAAGCAATAGCAGTGTAGCAGCTAGATGGTGGCTGGACTGGGACAAAAAAAAACATGTATATGGGCCTATATAACCCAAAGAAATGAACACAACTGCAAATAATTTTGACATGTCTCCTTTGCAAAGCCACTTCAGGCTCCCCATCCATGGAAAGATGAAAACTGCGTTCTTGGTTATTCGTATGCAGACTCTTAAAGGGCATTCTCCCTGGTCATTGGCATGGCCTGCTGCACTGATGAGCGTGGACTGCTTGACACCCAAGGGAGGCCTTGTCCTAATTACTCCATTGTGTCTGACAGAATCCCCTTAATTACAAACTTCATTAGCTCATTGGTCCTTGTTTTCCTTTTGAAAAGGGGTGGCTAGGCTGGGGGATGGGTTCCACAGAGAGCAGGAGAAAAAAAAAAGTAGCCGATATTTTAGCACCTTTTTTCTCTGTGTGCAATCTTATTCCTCTTTTTCCTCCCTTTCTCTACAGGAAAATGTTAAGACCTCTGTCTGCAGTCTAATTAGGCGCATGGTGTGAATCAGACACTTTTTAACAAGCTCCTGGAGCCCTGGAAAAGGACAGCAAAGCTGTGAGGTTGAAGAGCAGGAGCGTATCAAACACTCACACACTCACTCACACACACATTGGCATAAAAACGCACAAACACATTCACACACACCCGCATGAAAATGCACAAACACTCACATACACACAGCAGCATAAAAACGCACAAACACTCACACACGCATACGCATAAAAATGCACAAACACTTACACACTCACATACACATCAGCATAAAAACACTCACACACACACAGGCATAAAACACACTGATCGTCATGTGAGAAATGACCTGCTTTGCTTGGCATTTGCCTGCAATTATAAACCAACTAAAGCACCAATACACCAAGCGATTTCAGACTACTGTCTAGGATGAAATGAATGCACACACACCATTTACCAGTTTGCTGAGTAAAAATGGAGACCTAAAGTGTTATCATCACTAAAGACGACCCTTCTTTAAGGAAAGAGGCCTAAGTGTCTCTAATGCCTACTAAAAAATACTGATGTTGATTATAAAAATGTACACTGTTTATGTATTAGAGCAGATACGACTTTATGTAAAGTTGGTAAGAACATACACACGTAATAATGGAACATAATATGAAGCACGATCGATAGACAGATAGGTACATACATACATACATACCTACATTCATACATACATACATACACACACACACACACACACACACACACACACACACACACAATTGCAGAATATTTACACGTTTGGTGTTAAATTCACAGCAATGTACTTATGGGGTGTCACCAGCAAATTTGGTTCATGTTGATGGATTTCTCTGTCATTCTATAGTGGCCGTAGGAGAGATTATTGAGGACATACACATTCACTGCTTTAGTCCTAATAAAAAGATGTGTTCGTGTTGGTTTGGTTTGATGTTTTGTTTTCATGAGCTTTATTGTCTTGTTTTCTTACTTTTATGTGATATTGGTGTTGATTTATGTTCTCTTGTGTCTTAGAACGTGACTTGCGAGGTTATTGATGCTATGTCTGCACCAATATGTTGGTTTTACATTTACAGTACAAGAACTGTGGAGTAACACCTGTACTTCAGTGCACACACAGAGTGCACAGCAAGTGGCTATTCACTGACTTTGACAGAACATGTTGAATTATAATCACAGACTGCTCTTTAAGGTAATCTTTGGAGTCATGTACATCATGACATTTGGCTTGTTAGTGTTATTGTTATTATTTTTATTATTATTATTATTATTACTATTATTATCATTGTTGTTGTTAGTCTTATTTGTTTTAGTAAAGTATGGCAGATGGAATATATGAAAAAAATAAACAAAATGCAAATAAAACAGACATTGATAGCTGGATGGATAAATAAATAAATAAACAAATAAATAAATAAAGACAGACAGACAAAAGAAATACAACTCTAAACATATAGGCAGACGAGATTTCAGAATCTGAGGAGCTTGCCAGTAATTATGGTGGTGTAGCCTGCAGTCCAGGTTAGGAGGAGAGCTATTGATGCCACTACACTTGGGACAGAGTGGCTGCCTACTATTTTGTCAATGGCACAAGAGTATTCGATACAAGTGCATGTTGAAGCAGGTTGAATGCATGGCTATGAATGCATTGAGTGGCCCGGCAGACAGTTATATTCTTAATCCTCAATGCAGCAGAGATCCAGTGCAAACAAGGAAAAGAGGAGTGCTTCTTTGACAACACACGCTCAGGAAATTTCTCACCAGTTATTTATCAGCAATAGGATTTTCATTATGTAAAATCCTGATGATAAGCTACTCCCAAGTGGTGCAGTGTTCGCTTTCATCATTTTGTTTGTGCCGACGATGCCTTTACTTAAAACATCATTTATAATGCCAAAAAAGTAATGTACCAATGCTGGTTCTGACATTATGCGTCTGACCAACGTGTTAAAATTAAATATCTGAAAAAGGGCTACTGGGTTTTGAAGTGCCATATCATTCTTGATGCACCGAATCACCAATAGTCATTTGCATAATATAGGATAAGCCACTGTTTACATTCTAATGAAATTAGGTTGGTGAATATTCTGAACTGTATTAAGCCAGTTTTTATTAGTTGTATTACGCAAAAAAAATCAAATTGCTAATTTATACAAAATAGCCTTAAGAAAATGCGTTTGGTTGATTAATGGCCGTAGCGTGCCACTGCAAACAAACTGTAACTTGTCTATATGAACTTGGCAGTATGCCTACATAATAATGTATGTCATTATAGCCTACGCTATGTAAGTAACAAAATTAACTAGCATTTAATGAGTGCTCAGTGAACGACATTGAAACGGTCCAGGTAAAGCGGCCTTGTCCCTGTCTTGGGATCGATTAGAAGCTTGGTTTTCACTGGAGAATATTAGATGGACTGCAAATTAATCATGTCTTTGTTGTGGGCTAAAAGGTTTTAACCTTTTTTGGAGGTAAACTATGCTACAAACGTATAGCCTATCTTGTGTCTTGTAATTTGACTCTTAAACATGAAGTCGTCTGGAATCCTTAAACAGGATGAAATGGCTGTGTGTGTGTGTGCGTGTGTGTGTGTGTGCGTGTGTCGGTCTGTCTGTCGGGGGTTGCACGCGACACATCTGACCCAACAGGTTAATTAAGCAGGACCACAGGCGTGACGCGTGGCACACCATAACAAAAGGAAGTGCGACTGAAGATTCCAACTTGGCAGTCCTAGTATAAAATGTAACTTTTAAAAAGCGGGGTTCAGTCAAGCTTTCTTGATTTGAAAGTTGAGTTGTGTGGTAGGCCTTCTGTAAATCGCAAATGAAAATTATAAACGCTTGGCTACTAAAGCGAAAGTCTCCTACAGGTATGGTAAGTCATCTTCATATTGTTGTGATGGTCAACGACACAACAGCCTGTGAAATTATCCTAACATGTTTAATATAAACAACTTACCATTACTAACACAATTAATGATTCATCCAAAAGAAACCCAATTGTCACTCATATCTGTTCTCTAACAAGCTATGAAGGAAGCTTGACGATTATACTGATTATTGATATAGGCCTACATTAGGCTATCTAAATTCTGGAACTTAACACACGCGAAATAAACACAATAGCTTTTGCTATTAATCACCATGTCTCAATAAATAAAAACATAAACAGCATAAATGAACAGGTAACGTGGTCACTCTGTTGGAATATATAGGTATAAAAAAACAATAAACCTACATTTTTTAGGTCGCCTAATCCACACTGTGACTTTTTAAAGGGACGGGATGGAAATCAACCCAACCTCTTAAAAACACGTCTAAAAAGCGTTATTATCTCGGCGAAATCCGGAATTAGCGAGGATATCACATTGTCATGAATGTTAGAAAAGTAAAAGGTTGACTAGGCCTAACTGTATTTTTAACAACTCGTGACACTGTTTCCTGGTTTTACGGACAAGTGAATCGCTATAGCCTACCTTAATTTCAGTTCCAAAATTTAAATTACACAATTTTAAACAAGTCATGTGCATTTAAAAAATGTGGGTAAATATGCTATTTAGCTATACAACTTCTGTAGTCTATCTTTGCGTATCATCTTATTGCATGTTTATAGTCCCTGTCAGCAATAACCGAAAGAGAGCCATCCCTATGTTGGAGACAATGGGATGTTTAATTCATTATTGTGCAAGCCATTTAGTAGTTCATTATACGATAATTGCTCATTAGTCGTGTATATTTAGCGCTTTTCCTTATGTCAAGATCATGGAAGCTGTATGCAGCCCATTCTCCCGTTTCCAAGATCAGTTTCAACAGTAATTTGTGTAACAGGATAGATCAAGTTTGTTGTGACGTCACATTGGCCAAGGCTCAAGTCAACTAACCCACCAGCTGATAAACCCCACTGCAAACACCTGGTATTGGAATCAGCCTTTATAATGCACAAGTTAAATGGCCTACATTTTGAGAGAGAATATAGCCTATAAATGACCTGTATCAGGTACAGGGCTGTAAGCCAGCAGGTAGTTTAAGTTTTCAGGACTTTGTTGAAACACGGAACAGTAGACTAGACAAGACAAGAATAGGCTATTGTTGATTTTATAACCATGCCAATAATGTCATTTATCATTTAAATAAATACATTATAAATAAATAGGCCTACACGAGCTGGTTCATCCGAGCAGGTGTATCCAACACAGCCGGGCAATCGAACCAATGTGTTTCAGTATGACTTCCCCGTGTTCTGTGAAAACTGCTCTTAACATTAATGGAATCATGGGGCGTAATAAAAGCTGGTAATTGCAGATTAGGAGGTTCGGGTCAATGAGGTTATTTGATACGATGACATTTTAAATTAAATGTAGCTTATAATAATTTAACATTGTTGAACAGGCCTAGTTTAAGCATGTTATTGCGGACACGATATATATATATAAAATCTAATAGAGTTTCAAATTACGGTTTTAGTAACCAATTTGTGATTTAAGGATTATCCGATCTTGAGGATCCAGTGATTGATCGTTTTCCTACTCCCTGAGTGTCGTAAAGTAAAATGTTTGTATTCCATGCTGGCCCTGAACAAGTTATCACAGTAGGGGGTCACTTGAGCGGGTCAAAAGTTCTTCAGCAGGTCGCTCCATTTTCAAAGCGCTGCATGCTTGTTTGAAAAATAAATCGATTGATATATGGGGTCAAATTCACCAGAGCACCACTCACCGCCACGACCTTGAACGAAGGAAACAGTTTCAATATCTGACGACAGGGAACTCACAGTAGCATACGTCGATACCTTCGCCATGAACTTGGCGCTTTACAGTCAGTCTGCCAGGTTTATAACGGGCTAATTTATCGAGAGAAAAAAAGAGTTAGGCCTAGGCTACTTGTCTTATTCCACTCACAAACAATAAGGCTATTTACATTTAGCTTACAATTCACATATAGGCCTATCCTGCGCCGTTTAGCAATACAAAACATGGAAATTATGATTTGACAGCAGGCTGTTTCTCACGAATTGTGTGCTGCCAATGTCAAAAGTAAACGCACAGATATTAAATTAAAATAAAATACAATAAAAACAGGCCTACTGCCCTTACCCATTTTTATACCAAGATTTTAACTGTTGGTTGAAGTTAAACAAATATTTTCATTTACTACGCCTCAATGAAATTATCTATCATTAAAAGAAAACATTCGCTAAAATCTGAAGCGTTAAATTAATGAAAAGGGGGCCGCACTAATAAAGGGGCACATTTCAAGCCACGAACGGGGGGAGAAAGTGCGCCAAATTTGTTTGCGGCGGATCAAGGCTCACCGCCTTCACTGCACTTTCTTTATCTAAATTCCAACTTGAATAGATATAATTATCTAGTTTGAACAGGACTGCTATCAAATCCCTCTTTAGGCAGGATGGGGAAAAGCTCGAGTGGATTGCGGGCTCTGAGCCGCTCGGTGTTGCCCGAGATAGGAGTAATGAAGTTGTGGAGTCCGGAGATACAAAGGGCATTAACCTCATTAGCATGAAACCTTTTCTTCTAACTATTGTGGGACCCTTTCAGCCCTCTAATCCCTTCTTTTCAAAGCTGGGTTTGTAATAAAGCTTTTAGGGGGTTTTCAAAGCTAATGGTATTCTCTAAGGATTTTTTTTTCATTGCTGTTAGTCTTGACCGTTTAAAAATTCTCTGTCCATCGAGTGTGTCAGCGGGCCTATACATAGAAAGTACTATTGTGGAACTCACAGAAAGTGTAGGAAATTAGCCTACATTTTCACCTTAAATGTGCAGGTTATGTTTTAATGAAAAGATAGACCTAGCCTATTAACTTCATAGGCTCGTCTCATTTTTGTCTCCTTGTCTCAGTTAGACGGGCGTAATGCTTTGTCGGGACATTTTTCTTCATTTTTCTAAACATGCAGTAGCCTAAACCTAGACGAGCGATTCTTGATTTCAATTTATGAAAAAATCTGACTCAAATATATCCTATAATGGGGTAGCTTACGACCATCTTCAGCACCGAATTTAACACAATTTGCGCACGCCAATTCTCTATATGGACAGGAGCGCCTGTATGAGCGCACGCACACACATACGCACGCACACACACCACACACGGGATTGGGGGGAGAGAGAGAGAGAGAGAGAGAGAGAGAGAGAGAGAGAGAGAGAGAGAGAGAGAGAGAGAGAATACACATCCCGACCATAACTGCTGGAGACAAGGCTTTAGACAAAGCTCCTATTTTGCGGCACATTGCAACCTTCCCTTATCGCGTTGTGAACGGTAGTCAGATTGTACAAAATTATGTCCAACCAGACCCCTTTGGATCCACGGATTATGAGATTAAAGTGAACCACTGGGCAGTGCATCCCCTTTTCCTTATATTACTCGTATGATAATTGCCTAAACTGATTTGCACTTTCACAAAGGCACATTGGGCTCTTTGTAGCACGAACAGGCCAGACGCAGCTCTTCTAACTGACAAACTGATTAATGCAGCCTAGCCTGAGAGGCGAGTAAAAGATTCGGAAAAATAGCCTCTTCCTGTCGGGAAAATGTCCTTGATATATTTGGGAACAACGCTCTTTACATGTTCAGCCTTCATGTTGTAACTTTTTAAAACAAAACATCAAAAGCGCTGCTTTCCACAAGTCATGAAAAATATTTCCCATAGCATCGGTACGGAGGGGTATAGCCTGCACGTTCTGGTAAATGAACTAGCATGGCTACGGGGCCGTAGCCCATTTAGACTATATTGGAAACATTCCCGGACAATCTAATCGCCGTGTCCTTCCTACAATCACACTGTCACAAAACTAAAATTCAGAACAAGTAAAAGAGGCAGCCGAAATGAATGCTTTACCGAATTTCTGTTATGGTTTAATCATATTGATAAAACTTTATTGACAAAATATTGACAATTACATACTTCTTAGAAGTATACTCTTTGATAAAATTGTAGCAAATATAACACAAACACAAATTATTTACATTCTGCTAAAATAAGATTTAACAGAAATATTACTTTAGCGCCTTTGTACACGGATTTTGCTCAGTGCTTGAAGTTTTGCTGCCCAGGCGTTCTTATTACAGCTCTTGTGGCATTTTTGCTACCATGCTCTCGGGAGATTCTGCACACATTCAGACGATCTTTCGGTTTAAAAAATGTCCTGGATTGTTTCACTGTCGGTAACTTAATCTGCGACATAATAAACCTCAAACGTGTTTTATCCGTTACATCTTGACAACACTAATGCAGCACTGCTTCGTCACACAATCACTTAAACACGAGGATCAAAATTCAAGACGCCACATTTTTTTTAAAAAAGGAGGAAAGTTACAACATCTTTGAGATGAAAACTTATTAAAGCAAAGATATATTTATGGAAAGAAAATATCAAGTTAAAGTCTACCAAAATACTTTCGTCTACCATGCAATTCAAGTTTTACAAAAAACATAGTATTTTGGTATTTTGGTGTGGGAACTTAATCTTTGTGTGCATACAGACCATAAACATTCAGGTTGCAAATATTTATGGTCAACTGGGGCTGTGTTTGTGTGTAGTGGGTTAGTGGTCATTGATGCTGGGTAGGGAGAATGCCATAGGCTGCCCTTCAAACACCTTGCCCTTGTAAAGTAGCCAGAGCTAGGCAATAAACAGTTTCTTAGCAATGACAAGTCACCAATTACATCTGAAATACTCAAGCTGCCAATCTCCGAAAAGTGAAAGGTGAACACTGCCTTTACCCTCCTTCAGTTTCTTTCTGTCTGTACACAGAATCCTTATCCGTGTCATCCTTTACGCCACGCTGCTGTCCCGGATTCAAATATTTAAAGTCTCTCAATCGTCTGATGTGACATCAATTTCCTCCGGGCTCCCTTGTTTAGTTGCCAGCCTCCATCGGTTTATATGGTGCGTTCCCTTCTTTTTCTGTTGTGAATCCGAACCCTCCTCCTCCAGTTTCTGTCGTTTGAATTTAGTTCTTCTATTCTGGAACCAAACTTTCACCTATAAGTATATAGTATATGTATTTGTATACTATTAAAATAGATGACAAACAGTGCAACTTGTAATAAGTAGTCTGTTGAGACATGTATGTTTAAAAATCTCCAAAACATCAACTAATAAATATAGGCTATTTGCAACACATAAATTAGACTAAGGCTACATAATACTCGTAGGAAATATTAGATATCACGCAAGCTAAATTGGTTGAGTGCAGGATAGGGTACCAGTCGAGTTGCGCCCTTTTAATGCTACAATACGCACGCATTAGAAGAAAAAAACCTACCAATGATCTTTAAGCAAGACATTTAAACGTATTCGACATATGTCCATTGCAAATAAGAACCCAAAACACAGTCTAGCCTATACCGAAAAAACGTCTATGGCTTAGAAAGGCTGGGGTCTATTCCAAGTTGCTGTTTCTGAACCCGATAACTCGCAGCATCTAGGGCGAGCACAAATCATTACCTATACGCGACTTCACCGAGATAACTTAAACATTAAGTGGGCTAGCCTTATGGAATGCACGTTAATTGGTTCTTTAAAGACATGGCCGGCTTTACTGTTGATTGCGTGCAACAAAATAGTTCTGCATATAGCATGCTCGACATTGACCTCGAGCAATTTCTACGACAAGAGCCTGCATGTTTTCTGGGTGATAAAACAAACTCGCTCATACAGTCCAAGCGATTTAACATGTACATTTCTGAGCCATTTGTACTTGGATAAATTCTAGATCACTTTAGTCGGCAATTTAGCTTAACGACATAGAGGATCATGAACTTGGATTTGATCTAATGGCCCCCACAGACTGATGACCTGGTACAGTACAGCCAAAACCTTTCAGGACATATTTAATGGTCGTACTAAGCCCATAGACTACAGCCTCATCGGCTACAATAGTAGGCCTACATTGGGCTTATCTTTAAAAAAGCTATAGGTTAAAAACTAATTCTTTGCCTTATAGCCATCTTCTTTCCCTTTTTACTTCTTTTTTTGTGGGTTTCTAGTTAGAGTAAATAGCCGAGGACATGTTGTCCTAGTTAAGGTAGAAAGAGTAGCTTAATTTTGTTTAGTAACCACACACATTTTTCAACATTTTATAGCCTAAATGACCACCTGCACATATGTGGGATACTGTATTACTATGATATGCCAGCCGTGGGAGCGCGTGCCCCTTGCCATCTCTTGATATCGATCTACGTCTTAATAAAAATTGATCGCCTAAAAGAGAATAAAAGAGGACACTGTCTTACCTGAGTTTCTGTGAGGCTAAGGCTGTGCGCAAGCTGTTTTCGTTCCGCACCGACCACATAATGGTTTTTTTCAAAGGCGTGTTCGAGTCGCAAGAGCTGTGATGGAGAGAATGCAGTGCGTATTCTTTTGGGTTTTCTGGCCAGTGCGTTGTGCAAGAGAAAGCTTTCCGGACTTGTTTCGTTGCCTGTAAATAAAGAGACGAGGTTTAGTTAACATGTGCAGAGGCTTTCTAAAAAACATAACGTTCGTTCACAACAAAATCAGACTACAGATACTGCTGGAGCAACTTTAATCAAGACAATAATAAGTGCTCAAACAAATCACGGTGGGCCTGAAATAAAGTAGAGTTTAATTTCGCCTAAAATCCTTCAAAAGCAGCCTTTTATGTGAAGTAGTTTGATGCCAAGCTAACCTACAGGCTATCCAAGAAATAGACATCATGACGGATGGAGATTTTGTATTCGTCTACTACTAACATTATGTATACACACACATCCACAGGCTAGAACAATGAAGGCCTAGTCCTACAATAGGCCTGCGCCTTTGGACATTTTATAATGCGAACAGACTTGCCAGTTTTAAAATGACCCTACAACTACGGTTCCTGTTTTTTAAAGGTAGGCCTAGTTGGCTTATTGGCTTACACTACGTATATACCTCACACTCATTAAATTGCCTACTTTGCAGAGTGAACTAGAGAGGATTTTAAGTATTAGCCTACAAAGATTTTGGTGAATTAATATAATTGGTATTTTCGTTCTCATTTTCTCGTCATGAAAAGTGTAAGGAAATTAGCCTGCTGTGAGAATTTAACACGCAAGCTTAAGTCTAACTACACTGCAGTTACCGCTTGCAACAGTGTAATTATATAGGACGACTGCTTTTAGAAAAGCCTGGGCCGTCAAATTTAGACAAATGTCACGATTGTTCGTAAGGTATGCCATCTTAGTTACAACATGCAGAATTGATAAGTAGAGGCAGATTGTTAAATAAATTATACATATATCGTGTGTAGATATAGCCAATAAAAAACTGTATAGTCCTACACATTTTAATAAATAGGCTTATTTAGGCCATTGCAATTCGGCTATTTAGTAGGAAATCTGATAGGCCTAATCCTATTGAGAATATACAGCATGTCTTAACTAATTATTTCTTACAGCCTATTTCAAGCACAAAAAGAGTATAACAAATAACAGATAACGGATCACAGAAGCCATAAATGTCCAAACAACACAAGCTCGTGGCTCTTTGTAAATTTTAAGCCACCTCGTAAAATATAATATACCCCTTTAAATGTAGGTATAAAGTATAATGTTTCTGCCTGGACATAAAACGGGTCAAACAATACCTCCATTAGCATATTTCCATTCCAAAATTTTTATTTTTTAACAGCCGTGGTTAAGTTACGTAGGACAGTTTTCATTGTGCACAAAAAATAACAATACATTGCAAACCTACCTTGGAATCTGTGACCCAAATATCTGTACCTATGTATCAACCATGGATAAAAAGTTGAAGGGTCCCTTTGCTGGCTGGCAAAAAGAGGATGCGGGCCATGCGAAGATGAAAGCGGGTGTGCTGCCAAAGCATGTGGAGGAGGAACAGGATGAACTGAGACAGCGGAGTTTGGAGGATGGGAAACCGCCTCCGTAAATACCAGGTCCGGATTCGAATAGACGCCCCTGCCGCCGGAGTGAAAGCCGTTTAAAAAGGGGTTTATCTGACTCGAGTTTGCGTAACTGAGAGCCGCTGGCCGTAAGGGCTCCTCGGATCTCGACGACGGCAAAGGATTATCCTTCGCCACCAATGATTCTATGGTAAAACACCTCTTCGGTGTGGGTTGAAACATAGTGTAACCAGTCAATACTCTCCAGTTTAGTGAAAATCGTCCACGGCTTCCCGCTCAGAAATACTCCACGCCCTGCGTAAAGTTCATACAACAATAAATAACTTGTGGTGGAATGGTGGATTCAGCCTCTTTAAACCCTCCAAAAAGAAGACAAAACCGCGACTTGTCAACTAAAAAATGCAGTCGTCGTCTCCAGACAATCCATGGATGTGATCGGTTCCCAGCCAGTTGTGTTAGAGATTTGTTAGTTCATGAGCCTAATTAGCGCCAGAGTCATATAAACAGCTTCCTCTGAAGCCTGTAATGGCTTGGTGATTGGTCGTTGCAACTCGCCCTAAGCTTGAGGGTAGAGTCTTTAAGTGCGTCAACAGAAACGAGCAGAGAGGCGGATTCAAGCTCAACGGAACGGATTCGCCCAGAACTGGAGCTGCGGGGGCATTTACATTAGCGCAACGCGGAGCTAAAGGTACCATGAAGGCTATTTATGTCCGACGACAGACCTTCAAGACAAATTGTCTTACAGGATATGGCTAAAGAATTTGTTTAGAATTTGCAGATCATATCAATTCAGATGACATGATTTTTGTTGGTTGTTGATGCTGCATGTTTTAGACTATGGGATAATAATTGTGGGCTGTTTTAATTCTATAGGCTAGACTAGATAGGTAGAGGATATCGTTAAGGTTTTATATTGGATTAAAATCAGTGAATGACAACAGTATTCCTCTTCTGTCTTTCTTTCGGTATTTTCCTCACGTATTTCTTCTCGTGTGATAATTTGGGCTGCGATTAGTTTAAGAGTTTGAAGACATTAAATGATTGCTAGGTTTCTAAAGTTTGTTAAGATAGGCCTAGTATTCGCCTAAAACAGCCTAATCGCTGAATTTGTGAACTTGGCACATGGGCTATGACCGGTGAAATGTCTTGGTTGGTGAACGGAAAGAGATGTTTCATGTTCAATGCCAAAGAAGAAAGGCCACTCCTTTAAATAGCCAAAGCTATTAATGGGGTTTCTAAATAGATATATAGGGCATATGTAAACCGATTTATTTACTGATGGAGTTATGTACTGTTTTCAATTTTTATTATTATCTATTTTTTGTGAAGGGTTTTACAGTTAGATCTGGTTTTATTGGACAATAGGCGCACCAGTGGGCTATGGATGGATGTTCATTAAAAGTCCAAAGCACTTTTAAAAAATCGAATCAGTTTTTACATTTTACGTCATTTAGGACTCTTTATACCACGTGCACGAAGTGGACGAGCATCTATAGATTTTTCTATAATTATTATAGAACTAGGCTGGTATATTTACACAAAAAATGAGTTATAACATCAAACAACTGAACTTAAGGTCTATACAACAGTTTAGGCTGGAGTTTGTAAAAAAAAAATCTGACGGGTTAATTCTAAGGGGAAGGCTACACTTGCCTTCTTCACACCCACTCATTAAGTTTACAGAGGAGGCCTATTATAAGGAAAACAAAAAAAATAACAACATGACAACAATAACAACAACAATAATAATAATAATAATAATGTGGTTTGAATCTGGAAAAACCAAATGCAATTTTTAATACAATAACGCACAGCCTCAAAGCAAAGCCGCGCCTATTACGCACAGGTTTGCCAGCGTGATGTAGTGGGCCTATTGGCCAAATAAATAGTAAGTATACCATCAGTGTTTTAGTCAATATTTACATCACAGTGTATGCATATTTTTTAACATAAGCTGTGTAATAGCATGCTTAAGTTAGCGGTAGCATAGCTCTCCTCTAGTATACAGCGTTGATTAGAGATACATGAATCGGAAAACTACCGCAAAATCCCACAACAAAATAGGCCATCAACAAAAAGACTATTCCCTTCTAAAAGACGCAGGCTGGTGTAGTCTCTTAGAACCTATCTGTCATAAAATAGTAAATTTAAATGGTACAAGTTGACACGTCAAAAGGGTTAGAGTTTCCTGAACCCAACCAACAAGTAAACTGTTTGGGAGAGCACATACATATCGCAAATGGCATTGGGCACATCTCTAAAAAAAGAGGTGCTTGAAACCAGGGGTAGCGCCTATAGGTGTGCCCCAGTTCGTCAGAATCTTGTGTAGGCCTAACACCTAGCATCCGCCGTGTCCTTTATTGCTGCTTTTTTGGTCAAGCGATAAACCACATACATCATGTACATATCATCATATGTAGGCCTATGGAATGTAAGGCTCAAAGGGTAGGGTACTTGTACGCACCTGCAAGTGTAAGTTTTCTAGAGAACGGGTCGCAAACCTCCAGTCCATTGGATGCAGAAATGAAAACATTAGTACATTTAATAATTTCATGACAAGGAAAACAAAGACTAGACAGACAAAGACAAAGAAACAGCTATGTGTGTTCATACATTTTATTGTTTTACAGAAACGGTGCAGGCAAAACTACAGGCAAAAAGCCAAGATTTGTCAGTTGTGTCGGTTTTCCAAAGAATCGACGCAAACCTCGACTTTGGTAACAATATATAAAGTTAGTTAACAAAAGCTGAATCGCATACCATTTCCCCACTATTACCAGTCTACTCAAACACGGCAATTCTTTTATAGATGGTTGGTTTAGTGTGAAGGACTGTTGCCGAGAGACCGCTGTGCAAGCAGAGTAAGGGTTGCATCGCCTGGGTTTATTGTGTCGTCGTTAGTCGATACCAGTGCGTCACCTGCTGGCAGTGGTAGGCTACAATCACAGTTAATGTTCTTCATCTTCACATGAAATGTAAGTTTTGTTCAATGTTTCAGAGTAGGCTGGCTACACTGTCCAAGTTACCCCCTCCCTTTCAGCAACACATTATTAGGCCTATAGCCTTTTATGTCTGTTTTCTACAGTGCTATCAAATATTTATGCACCACTATGATGCTTTTGTGACCTCTGCAATTTTCCTAATTTGTCTCTTTCAGTCTTCTTTTTTTAACCACAGTCACCACCCATGGCCTATTGTAGCCTGTGTTAAATTCAACAGCTGATCTTGCTGCTGTGTGGGATTGTTATAGGCTATAAACATGCCATCAATATAAATATGCATTATGATTATGATGATTATGATTAGGCTACTGTTATTATTACAACAATAACAGCAACAACAACAACAACAACAATAATAATAATAATAACAATAGTGTTGATGTTAATCATGTATCTTCAGGCTATTAAAATACAGTGAATAGGCTAAGGTACTTTACATAAATTAAGCCCATGCCCATCCATTTCTATCCTGGACTATTACAGTGTGCTAGCCCACTGCAGACTAATGGGTTCTGGCATAGTGTAGCAAAGTACTGCCCGATCAAGTAAGGATCTACAGCATTTGTGACAAAGACCAATGTTACTTTGTACAGGGTGAAGATGCCCTTGTTTCCATATGCATATTCAACAAGACATTTTAAATGTATATTCTGCAAAGAGATGGCTCTGTAACAGATTGTCACATGGCAGTTGTTACCTGACAATATTAAATATTTCCTTGATGAGAATTGGGTTATAGTAGGCTAATCTCACCACATTCTGTATGTGTATGTGATTATTGTGTATTTTTAAATAACCTAATAAAATCTCCATTCTTTATCTTACTTTCTGGACTATACCTGCCATTGGCATAGGCTATCTTTGAAGCAGGCCTGACCAACTGAAAGCTTGTGTTCTCACTCTAGTGTCTTGTTAGTAGCTCAAGTCCCAAAGAATACTGTATGTGTTTTAAATGTATTCTTATCTTGCAACCTTACCAAGGGTTTGGAGTAACCATATAACACAATTAGTCGTTTAGTCTGTCTTCTCTTTCACAACAACAAACAGTCTCCAAAACTCCCTGCATTATTTGTTTACGTTCAATGAAAGAGAATATGTGGTATTCTAACTCACTCATAGGCTACTTTGTCTTCTGCACTGGTTACATGCTGCAAAATCACTAGAGGGTGTCTGGTAAAATGGCGTTTTCTGATCATATATCATGGGCCCAGAATTGGGTATGGACGTGTACTCAGCAACATTAAGCGACTGCTGAATTGCCCCCACCGATTTTTTTTATTTAAACACACACGCGGCAGCTCCATAGGCTAACGCGTCAGTAGGCCGAAATCACATTCTGTTCAAATAGCCTACATATCGCCAGTATAATTGGCTTTGACTTTTCCCGCATACGTGTGAAAAGCTATAGCCGATTTTGGTTGTTCCACACCGCCAAAGCTCATCAACTAAACGTGCGAGCAGTAGGCGAAGTAGGCCTACTAGGCAACGCCTTTCAGTTTGATGCCAATTCTGCGCGAGACACACTGAATGAAGCTATACATTGTATCTGCTCTACCAACTCTGTTTAAGACAGACTTCATGAAGTTACACATTGTATCCGCGGGGATGGAAGCCCGAGAGAAGGATACTTGATCATTTTAAAAGTGGGATTCGGCTGAAGAAAATGGTTTGCTAACGAGTCCAACGTAGGCTACAGTTTTTCCTCAGTCCCTTCTGCTTTTTTCAGATCCGACTCGAAATTCCTATAGCCTAACCAGTTTGCCTAATTTCATCGAGTCAATGCACATCCCAATTGTTTCGTATGACTCCAAATAAGCAGCAAATGCGTTCGCACCAGCATGTAACTGAATATTATTTTACATGATCAGTTTGGCTATTTATATTACACAGGTTCTGTGTTCTTCCCCAGAGACATAGGCATTCATTTCTTGGATCATACAGCTAATAGTGCCGAAGCAGCTGTCTTGTGCAATATCAGTCAAAAACATGTCTACATGTTTTTGGAAAAAAACACTGTACTGTAAAATAATATTGCCTTCGTTTGAACCCTGTATGACAGTGAGTTAGCTTACATGGTCTCGCAACAAACAACTAGTTCCCAACTGTAGTCCTGTGGCCTGTACAGTAAATAGTAATCTTGTCTGATCTCAATCATACCGTAATAGGATTTAAATTGGTAAATTTTAGAACAGCACTATTATTTTGAGCTAGTTAAGATGTTTTACATCATGTTATTCACCATGAAGGGAGGCGGGGGGTGCAATTTATGTCCCCACCAATATGAAAAGGAAACCTAGGCCTAAGGCATTGCATATAGCAGTCATGATATAAACGATGCTGAGCCGACTGAAATTCTACCTAACAAGCAACAAGCTAACCTGCACGGTCGGAATATATCAATGCATGCTGCTTATGTTTTAGTCTACCGAAGCAAAGTTATTAGATATTGCCTATGGGGACACCATTTGACGGATTTAGTCTCGAACAAAAACTGAAAAACGGAACGTGCGACAAACAGCTGGGCGATAAGTAGGCTAATGTCTAGGTCTTTACTGTGTAATGTGCGAACTAAAAGTGAAATATGCGGGCTTGTGTGCAGAGTGTAGGCCTAAGGAGACGCAAGTTTTTACAGTGTAGGCCTAGAACAAACGGCAATAAAATACTGCATAGGCCGACAGAAAGCTCAGGTCTAGCCTGCCATAACTTAGAAAATGTGCGTTGCAGGGGCAAAACCCTGTCTAAAACGAAATACGCAACTATAAGCAGTGTAAAGTAGGAACCAAACTAAGGATAATATGGAGAAAATGACGTGAACCATGTCTGTTACTTGTGAGAGAGGTGAGATGAAACATGACAACATTCAGTGAATGAGCGACAAATTTGTGAAACCACGCAGTGGGCAATGCCATGAGTCCTCAATGATGTGTACATAGGCGCGTTGCGCGTGGCAAACTCAGTGCAAGAGTTGGTGAGAGCAACGCAGGAATAAAAAGTCTCCCCAACAAAACGCTGCAGATTAACTTGACGCTGATTTGTGCACATTCTAACCTGTTGATATGGATGGACCCCGGGATAAAAAATCTGTGCAGCTGCATGCCATGCACCTACTATGCACAGAGCGCTCCTTTCGGGTTGCTACTCAGAGGCGTCCATTTTTTTGCACTGACCCTGCCGCTTTCTGCGTGTGGTATGTTCAAATGCGCAAAGATGGCATGCAGCTGTACCCAGATATATGCGTGTAACGGGAGCACTGTGCAGACCCCAACTCCTTAACATGGATGCCGAAATGAAAGTGGGTACGCACACCGCAGCTGTCATGCACAGGCAAGGCGCCTAGTGGACAATAGACATCATGCCATTTTCATTGAGGGCCTAATACACTGTAGACTAGCCCTGACCATGGCCATTCATGAAGCACAATACGAATAGACTTCTGAAATACTATCCGTATTTTGTTACAACCAACAGAAGATTTAAAAAAATGTTAAATTTCCATTTACATCATAGACATAGCTTTCTCCAAACTACAAGCAGAATAGGCAGCTATTTTGTTAGGAATTGGGCCTATAAGCAGGCACAAAATGGCGAATGGGCCAACCAGGCCCAAGGGGCCAGAGCAGAGGCCCTAAACATACAACCACGTATAGGCAATTTGCTCAATGGATCAAGTGTTTCAGAGTGAGTATACCATTTACCCAAACATACAATTTCAAAGCAGATGTTTCTAAAATATGATACAGGGCTCCCAAAAATAGTGTGTGAAAAACTGTGTGTGAAAAACTGAAAAGCTACCCAAGTTTTGGGTGGCAGGGGCTTAAGACAATTTGTTGTCCAGGGGTACTTGAGTCCCTAATCCAGCCTTGTCAGTAAGAGAGGAAAAATCAGGATATCGGACCATTAGTGGCTTGACACCAGTAGCATACCATTTCGGGTTGGTCCTTTGACTACGATCACCTTAATTTGAACTTGTCCTAAATATTTAGAAAAGTTACGAATGGTTGTTACAATAAAATAAGTAGCCTATATTTGAGCAAATAAATAATGTCTGGACCATAAGTGGCAAAATGGTGGGTGTTTGTTGGCAGCACGCCAGTGGACTGACAACCAAAGAGCAAAATGCCAGAGGACCACAGATGTTGGGCCCTATCCCAGCAGTCCACCAGTCTCTTGCACAATCACCTTAAATTTGACTAACTCTTGACACCGAGAAGACACAAACTGTTAAAAAAGTTTTAAGTGTCTGCCTAGAGACCCAAGAAACAAAGCAGACATTTGTCTGCGAATCACCAGTTAACAGTAGAACCATTAAAAAGCGCTATATGTTAGCAATGTATGGTAGGTTACACAATCATAAAATGGACCTGATATGATCCTAATCATCAGAGATTAAGGAAACATGTTAAATTAAAATGATTTCACTGAGAATGGTACAGCCAGAATACTCTGCATTTTTAAAAATTTGATTGTAGTACCAATTTTGGCCACAGTCCTACCTACAGTACCTTTAACAGCGCCAGCAGACCACCAGCTCTGTCTTTTGTGGCCCACCAACCTTTTGCATTTTGGTAAAAATGTAGCCTAGTACATTTTGGTATATGGTAAAAAAATGTCTATGTTACAGTAATACAGAGGCAGACATCCAGGGTTCAAACAGTAAAAGTCCTGCCACATATTTGTTCAAGCCAATTCACTGAACAAGCTGATCCTTATTAGCACAACTCTTCAGCCAGGTAGAGGAGATACTTAGTGAAATTATCTGTGTTAAGAGTACAGGCATAAGGAATACATGGCAGGTTTTCTACTTTAGCAAGACGGTTTGTTCACCTTCAGCAAAAAAATGATCATAAATGTAGTTTGCAAACCTTTTTTTTTTTAAAAAAAGAACACATCAGTTAAAAATTGAGGACACTTCGTAATGCCAAGATGGTGGGCATTAGCCTGGGCACGCCCATACTTGCATGCCGCTGCATTTGAATTTCGCTTGCAAAGTCAGTCTGGCCAAGCTCCCATTCTACACCGTTTCTACATTAACAGAGGAACTGCGACCAATGAAAATCTAGCATTTCAAAAAGGCAGTGACGAGGTAGTTTAGCGAGAGCATTGATAAGTCGCGTTAGCCAGGCTAGGTGGGCATGTACTGTTAGAATAAATATGCCACCTCTTTCACCATGGAATTGTATCAACGGTGTTTCAATCATCTTGCTGTGCCACATCGTTTAGTAGTGGGCATGCGCAGTTTAAAATCACCTGTGAAAAAAAAGTCGTTTAATGTTTTATTTAGATACAGAACAGTCAAATGTTTGACTATCTTTAAACAAGTTTTCATAATTATTTTACCCAGGTATTTAAGAAGGTATTTTTGCAGTAATCCCAGTCGCTTCAACACTGTTGAACAGTGCACTTTGTTAAACACCACCACCCCAACAACCACAGAACTGACAACATAAGGACTTCCATTACTTAGCTCTGTTTATTTTCTTTCCTTTAAAATTTCAAGAGAGGCATTGCAGAGACAACAAGCTAGAAAGTAAGAACAGAACTCCGTACATTTCTGTAGTCAACCAAATAAATCTGGAGTTGGGTTATTCTCTTAAAATGAATTACTCCCAAATTAAATCACCAGTACATGCACAAGGTAGGAATGGTTTAAATTCAAAGTAAAGCTGCATAGAAATGTTTTCAGAGGGGTTAATTTGCCAAAATTTCCATGCAACAAGTTAGGCATATCTATCCTGCTAATTTGTAGATGGACGTCAGCTACAGAAGTGAGAGATTCAAGAACACTCGAGACACTAAGCTAAGCTTAAGATGGGAAGCAAAGGTGGTGGTGATAGACTAACGGCGGACTGTGGTCCATCCGTCATCGTCAATCTCATTCTTAGTGCGCCGCTGGTTGTCCTTGTCTTTGTCCGTGCGCCAAGAACTCTTTTCCCCATCTCGGTCACGCTCCCGTGGTCTGGCCGGGGCCTCGCGTTCCTCACGTTTGTCCTCTCCCCCTCTTCTCCAGGAGCCACCTGAATGCAAAAGGTTCAGTTGATGAGAATTTGCAGCTCTGTCTGGGTAACAAAGTAAAGACCAGACCACGCTCATACCTCAGTTGTTATGTTGCATCAAATTGACATGTACTTGTGCATATTCACCCAGTTCCACAAGAGCATCAGGTAGTTTGGGGTTAACCAATTATTGGGGTACCTGAAGCCAACGGGGTTACCCAAAATGTATTTCAAAACTCGAGGCAGGAATTGGAGGTCGCTACCCTGTGGTAGTGTCAACTTTAACCGAGAGATAATGGGTCATTACAGAAAAAACAAATCTATAAAAGGCTTCCTAAGGTCAAAATATATTCTGTGTGGTTTTGGTAAGATCTTACAAATTCTTTAAAAGACCAAACAAGATCCACAAGATGTTAGTCTTACATGATAAAGTTTAACAATGGATTGCTGTACCAAATATCATCAGCCAAGATTAGCTACTTGTCAATCTGTAAGTATCTATAAAAAAGCCCCATAAAAAATCAAAGGGGGGAAAAGGTGCTTTTTTTTTTTTGAAGCTGCCTCGTTTGACAGCATAGTTTTTCCACAAGAGGGCACACTACAACAGTGGCAAAAATGGTTTCTGGGCTTCAAGTCTCTCACCCCGGCACGGCACACAGCACCACTGATCTGTGGTTTCATGATGGTGTGATTCATGACATTACGTAAAATATAAATACCACCCCTCTATTTTTCCATTAAGCCTACATAAACGTAAAAACATAAGTCATGCCTGGTTTGCTGCATTAACAGAGTTTTTCCTACCATTAAAAAAAAAAAAAAAGGGGGGGGGGGGGGGGGGGTGCGGCTTGTGGTGACCTGTACCTACAGAAAACATTTCAAGTGCAGTCATTTCACCTCCCATGAGTTTTTAGATCGGATCATTCACTGGAACAAGAATGTGTTTATCGAATGCTGAGCAGTATAAATTTAGGAAGTGATTATTGCCTTCCTGTTGCTTTAAGTAACAGTGGAGAGGAAAGGAGTCAGGAGGCCTTATCAAGTGGTACTGTGTAACATTACGTAGGCAAAGAGGTGTGCAGAATTATGTGCAATTTATGAATCAGAAGTATGAATACTCCAGTCACACTGGTGTAATTTTTGAAACAATGATTGTATGACATACCTGTGAACACTTTGTGGCTGCTGTGCAACCATTCAAACACAAGTGATGCTGCTGAGCATGACGTGGTACTGCATGTGAATGCTTACGACGAAGGTCATGCGAAGCGGAGAATTTAAGGGCAAGACAGGGAACAGTTTGAGGCTGAAATGCATGTGGACTTTTCGAAGCCATAGCCGGAGACGTTAAGCTCTTCTTGGTCACAGCAATGACTCCCGCCCTGCCCTCACCATCTCGTGTCGACCCGCAGGAAGGAACACCATCAAAAGAGATTTACTTTGGGTGTTGAAGATGCTAGATCTGCTGGCTAGATCTGCTGGTTTGTTTACATCAGCTGTAAAAGAAATGCTACTTCTGCCCCTACAGCGCTGCATTGCTATGGACGGGTATATGTGAATCCTCCAGGAACTGCCCTTTATTTGTGAAATGGGAAGACAGAAATAACTACACAACTGCCTGATGACTCCACCCCTCTCCCGAACAGACATTATCTGGCTATATCACTGACAGGTGCTAGGTGGACATAGCCACAGAGCTATGTAACTCCATTAATAGCACTACCACACAGGCACATAACACAAACCGTGAAGACTGCGTATTGACGTTTTAAATAGACAAAGCCTTAGATTATCACAATTTTCAGGCCCAAGGACCCCGTTACGTATTGTGTCAAACTGTTTCGGTTATTACACTTAGCCAAAGGCTTAAGGTGGCTAAAAGTAGCAATGAATAAGAAAACCTCCCGTTGAAGACCTCTTGTTCAGGTCACTCTAAATGACCTGATAGTTTCTTCAGTGAAAAAATGCCTTGTACAGAGGGAGTTCCTAAAACCTTACCTTCTTCATTTTCTCTCGGAGGGGCTCTTTGGGGGGGGTCGTCCCTGCGGTCTCTATCACGACGCTCTCGCCTCTCCTCCCGATCCCCCTCCTCACGACGAGAGTCCCTCCAGCTGCTGGTTTCCTCACCACCTCCTCCACCACCTCCTCCTCCACCACCACGTCTCCAGACTCCTCCGCCCTCCTCCCTAGAAACACAGAGAGGTAACAAGCGGTTACGACAAACAATTTCAGGGGTGTGCTGTGGCACAATGGTTAGAGCACCCATACCATGAACGGCCAAGTGCCCATGGTGACCCAGGTTCAAATTCGGCCTGTGGTTATTTCACAACCCCACCAAATCTCAATAATAATAATAATAATTTTATTAATAATAATTTTATATTTTTAATAATAATAATCCTGGGTTCACACTGAATACTGAAATATATTTTTCAGTATCCAGTCAGTCAATGTAAGCCCAGCAGACTGACACAGCCAAGCTATGAGGGGTGTATCTGCTACAATCATGATCTTTTACTATAATAAGAGGCAGCCTGTCCACATGAATGTCCACATCTGACTACGCCTACTTGAAAGGATATCGGAAGCTCGAACTGCAGTATCATATCAACACACTACACTGTACAGGTTAATCAACAGTGTGAGATTTGATAACTACTGGATTTACACTTTGTCACTGAGGATTTTTTAATTTAAGCTGACCTGGGGGGACGGCGTTCCCTTGTGCGCTCGCCCTCCTGCCGCTCCTCGACATCACGATCTTCGTCATCTCGGCCACCTCCTTCACGTGGAGGACCCCAGCTCTCTTCACGAGCCTTTTCTCTTTCTCTCCATCCACCTTAAATACACAGAAACGGTTACAAAATTCTGCTAGACATGAACTGATGATGAAATGGTGATCATGCAGAGATAAACTGAAAACACCTTCTAACTGGATACCTGGCCTGCCTGCTGGCTTCCATGGCCTTTCCTCATCAACACCACGACGGGGCCCATCATCCATGCCCCTGCGCCCTCCCCTTTCATCATCTCCTCCCCTTCTAGGACCCCAGTCGTCATCCCCACCACGCCGGAGGCTCCTAGGCTCATCTCTTCGGGGCCCGCGGTCATCATCGAAGCCCCGGCGAGGTCCTCGCTCCTCGTCCATTCCCCTGCGGAAGCTTCGCTCCTCATCGAGCCCGCGGCGAGGACCGCGATCGTCCTCTCCCCTCCGGGGGCCACGGTCATCATCTCCCCTCCTGGGACCGCGTTCATCATCAAAGCCTCTCCTGGGTGCACGTTCCTCATCCAAGCCCCTGCGAGGTCCACGGTCATCGTCAGCGGCACGACGAGGTCCGCGCTCATCATCGAAGCCACGACGGATCGGGCGGTCATCTGAGCCCATGCGACGGGGGCCTTCGCCTGATCGCTTGAAAGCAGGCTCTCGTTCGCGCTCCTCACCTCCTTCCTCCCGACCTTCCTGTCTCCAGTCACTGCAGAGCAAACATTCTGTATTAAACGAGTACCGAACATACAGGTTCATCTAAAGACAAAAGTATGACTTGGATCACTTACCGATCAGGCACAGGTCGGCGCCACTCTGACTCTCCTTCACCGCGTTTTCTCCATCCTCCTCCTCCTCCTCCACCGCCGCCTCCTCCTCCTCCTCCTCCTCCTCCTTCTTCTCTCTCTGCCCAGTCCTGTACAATGCATCAGGAGGAAAATTAAGCCAATTTCCCAGCAGAGGTGAGGTAAACTTAATTAAGTACATGCTCACAGAACTGTTATCATAAATAGGACAAATTTCCATGCACAGTCTCTGGGTCAGTTGCTGGTAGGTCACAGGAACGTACAAACAAATCAAGTGAACTGAACACTCTACCAGACACTGTGTAGACTGCACTTAAGGTTAAGACAACCTTAGATAAAGTCTACACAGTGTGCAGTGGTGTATTCAGTTCACTTGATATCATGTTCACCTTGCTGCCCTTCTCCTCTGGCATCCGCCTTTCCTCCTCCTTGCGACGCTCTCGCTCCTCAATCTCCTGCTGGCGGGCACGCTGTTTCCTCTCCTGTTCTTCGAGTTTGCGTAGACGCTCCTGGTACTCCCTCTCCTCCTCCTCCCTCTGTTCCTGTTCCAGTCGCTCACGCTCCTCGCGCTCTGCAACAATATCACAATAACAAGTCTTAGCTTCCCAAAAAGTAACAGCAGAGGTATAGGAACTCCAAAATGTAGGGTCCCCACGACTTAACAGGGTTCAATATTTGGAGTCCTCTCAAAGTCAGATGGGGTTCCCTTTTCAGTGATTCGTGTTTTCTTATTAATGTTACTTCTTGGTAATGGTAGAAATAATTTGGTGTTTGAACAACAATGTTTTGAGTCATCTGCATAATACACCAGAGCATGAACCGTTTCCTCAGGATTTAGAAACTATTGCAGTGGTCTTGAACCTTTTCAATACTTGGCTGTGAGAGATACTGACCATGACCAATGATCCAGTATAATTTCTAATCATTGTGAGTAATCATCTGATTGCATTAACATTTATGGGTAACTTGGGGGTCTATGTTATTTCATAAATACATAAAAAAGGTTATTTCAACAGTCTACTTCTGGTAGTATAGTTTTTTCCCCTTTTGTCTGAAGGAAACAAAAATGCTTCAGGTGAAATAATATGGTGACTCCCCTGCAGTACCTTTGGTGGAAGACCTACGATGTAGTGCAAAGGATCAACTCAAACTTATTTATTAACTGATAAAAAAAAAACAACCAGATACTTGCTTTGTTCTAATGTTAGCACTACATTGAAAATGGAGTCAATTTCACCTTTCTTCAGTTGCTCCTCACGAATTCTCTGTTCCTCCTCTTCTTTAGCACGGTAGAAGGCATTGCGCCGGTCTTCTTTGCGCTGCTTTTTCCTCTCTTCAAGGCGCTTCTTGCGCTCCTCCACCAGGCGTTGTTGAAATTGTTTCAGTTTCTCCTACAGCGATTAAAAGTTAAGTCACAGTTAGAATGAGTCAACAGTGAGAATGAGTACTTTAATTTACTTGAATCCAAGGTTTTATAGCTCAACTATCATTAACAACCAGGTTTCTGTTATTGAGGTACATCCTTTGCCAGGATATAAACTTGTATGCCACATTTGGTGCAAGTATGACATGACAGAACAATAATCTTTACAAAAACACCTTTTTTTAGCACCAAAGACTTCTAACAGTAGGTTTGAAGGTCAAATGCAACAATATCCTCCTCTTAATTCCTAGGGTGCAATGTAGTCTGATGTTTATCCTTGCTGCTATACACCCTGAGCTATTTGTTTTGCAACAGTAGGGTGGGGTATGGGGTTGTCGCACGATTATATTCATTGTTGACATATCCTATCTAACAGCTTAACAAGTGGAAGATGTGGCGGCTGACATGACACATTGTCTCACCTCATAGATGAAGCTTCGAGCAGCTGTGATCTTAGAAACAAAGTTCTCCTTGTCTTCTAGCATCCTGGACATTCTCTGCTTGTGTTCCAGAGCCTTCTCCCGTTCGATCTTCATGTTGCTGATCTGGACGAGGAAAACCATAGAATCATCATGGATTTACCATTACACCTAATGTTATTTTTAATATACTTGATCGTGGACATTTCAATAACTGAGTGCAGTGTTTTTTTGTTTTTGATTTGTTACAGTTGGTTAATAGATGAACAGAACACAGCCGGTGAAAGGCAAAAATTGCTCTTACCCTTTCCTCCTCCTGCAGCTCCCAAAGTTCCATGTCTTTGACTCGCTGCTCCTCATAAGCCTTCTTAATGAGGGGAATCTCCTCCAACCTCTTAGCTCTCTCAAAGTAGTCAATCTGTAGACCAAGAGGAAAAAGGACATACATTTTTTACTCTTTTCACAAGATAACCCCAAAGCATATGCTTCAGAACTACCAAAAGCAGGGGAATGCAAACTGGAATGACATGAAGACATGAAAAGTCCCCGTGTTATGCAATGTTCCGAATGGCAACACAGTTGAGTACACTTACGTTTCCATTCTAGATTCAAAAGTGAGGATTATTGCACTACTCTGTACCCACTACTACCGAACAAGCTGAAAAGTTTCTGTGCCCATTTGAGGTGGACACAGACCCTCCAGTATGCATCTCTGCCAACACTGACATTTCCAATGACTTAATGATCACAGTGTCTGATATATGCTACACCTTTGAAGAGTGTCAACATCCTCAAAGCAACAGGACCAGATGGAATGCCTCGGAAAGGAGATCAGAGCATATGTGGGACAGCTGGCCGGAGTGTTTGCGGAAAAATTAAATCTCTCCCTTTCTCGCATGTAGCACCCAGCTGCTTGACATCATGCACTACTGTTCCAGTCTTGAAGGAAAGCATTTTTGGAGGACGTAATTTCAGGTGACTATTTCACTTGAGACGCAAACTTGACTAGACACAAAAGTGGTATGAACGTGACTCAATTTGGCAAGTTTAACTATTGGTTTAAATGACGTTTTGAAATATGTACATTTTGTGCAATTTTCACTAAGTATGTGAATACCTTCCAACTGTGATTTAACGAGATGCAACACCAAAACAGGTCAAAAGAAAACCAACTCTAGAAGCTTGATTTGAATTGTACGATTGCTATAATGGACTGTTACAAACAAAACCACTGGGGACATTAAGAAAAATTGTCAGTTCTCAAAGATATAGTGCCACCATCTGGAAGTTCCTCAATAGCATCTTTCAGAGACTAGCACCCCAATGGATTAAATTCCACACAATTTGTTGCGATTTCCAAGAATGCGGTGTAGATTCATAAAACCTGGACTACTAGAACAAGAGGTATTGGCTTCAGGGTAATTACAGGCAATATAGGGCTCCCAGCATGCATTTGGTTTATTAGCATATAAAGCGGGGAACCGATACCTGACCACAAGGGGTCATTTAAGATGGATGTGGAGACTACATTTTAATGCCAGGTTTGTGCACACATTAAGTGCCATCTGATAATGTAACTTTCGATCTTAATACCAGGTTCAAACAAGACACAAGGCAGCAAGCAATAATGGGCATTTAAAGGAGAAACATAGTGTGAATCAATCCAAAGCCCTGTTGTTCGATGTCACAGAGTGCTGTTGGTAGGAAAAAGAACCAGAAAATTTGATGCATAGACCGAACAATGACCTGGTAGCTAAAACTACCTTAATGGGGCATAGAAACTTCCTTCCAGTTCAATTTACGTATGCCCCATTCAACTGCCTTAACGTGGCTGGTAGATGAAAACACACCAGCCAGGCAACTGATCAAAACATAACAATGAAAAGGTTCAGTTTGTGCGCCTGTGTGTGTTACTTACTTGGTTCAAAAACAAGAACATGCAACGGATACACAAAGTATGCTGAACCAATGTACTAGGCCATGTTTTGATATTTTGTTGACAAAAAAAAAAAAAAAAGTACCCACTATTACTGCCAAGCGACCGGTAAATTTGACCCTACTATAAGCATAACTAATGAAACGGTAACATGACGATGCTTACCTTTTTCTCCTGGTTTTTCAGACGCTCTTGAAGTTCTTTCTTCTCCTTCTCCAGCTGTTCCACCTGTTTGGCCATGATGAAGTCTGGATCCAGCTCCTCCAGATCCTATGCACAATATCACAAGTAAAAGAAAAGAAAAGAAAATGCAATTTACCATTTTGATTGTTTCTCCAATTTGTTTCAACTATATCTTTAGTTAACACATCGATCAAAGCAACCAATTATGAATACTGATTACCATCAGTTCCTTTTTTTGATCTCAGCGTGTTAAAAAAAAAAAAAAAGCTGAAGACTTTTTCATACCTCAATGTCAATGTCTTTGAAGGCCTTGGCACCCAGTTCGGTCTTCTTGATCTGCTCCAAACGTTCTCGGACAGTCTTCTTCTTGATCTGCTCATGCTCCTGCATGATGCGCTCCTTCTCGCGCTCCTTGGCCTCCAGACGCAGACGCTCCTCCTCGGCCTTGCGCACCTTCTGCATCTCAGCCTCTCGTTGCTCCAGCTCTTCCTTCTCACGCTGGATGTTGAGGCTCTCGAGACGCTCCTTGCGCTCCTCAATGGTCTGTCGGCGGGCCAGGATGCGCTGGTGCTCTTTGCGAGAGTTCTTCTGGTAAGCCGCAATGGCTAGTCGGCTCTGCTCCTCACGCTCTTGCTGCAAAAATTAAATATTGATTATATATTACTGCAACATCAATATATGTACAGTATACAAGACAGAATACCTTTAAAATGGAAAACAAATACATATTAAGCCTGCCAACCATGTGCAAATAAACTGTGCACTGCATTTTAGTCTTAATTGGGCAAAACACACCATGGAACAGGGAGACCGTTTCAGATATCAGTTGAAGATTGACAAGATATACGGATAAGCTAGATATTTGCAGGTAAAACAAATTCTGTATGGAGAGATTGATATTAACTTCCTCAGATCATTTAGGATCAAAATATTTCTAGGACTTCAAATCACACATCCCAACAGTTGTTACATCACACAGTTACTGTTCCTCCACTTACCAGGATGGAGGGTGGCTTAATGACTTGGATGGCCTTGGCAAGCGAGGAGGACATAGCAGTGAGCTGGTTCCTAATTTGCTCAGAAGGCATATTCTGGAGGAATGGGCCAACAGGAGCGTCTTCTTTTGTGGAATAGTTCAGATCTGACCCAAAGCTTAGCGTGCGAGAAGTGTGATCGATGCGCACCTACCCAAAAGATTAAAGTTAGATAAAACTCACTACCTAGGTCTGGGGGAAAAAATGCTCAATTTGACTTCATTAACTAACTACAAAGTTCATACTAAATTGCTGCTTAAATACATATTGTTTCTAAACTACCATTTTTGAGATTCTGTCTTACCTGCAGGTCACAGTGTCGGGCTGCATCCACGATGGAGCGCTCAAGTTGAAAGGCATCCACAAATGGTACTAGAGACGAAAGACGACTGAACTCGATGCTTTGGTAGATTTGAGCTACCTAATAACAAAACGAAGGAGAAAAGATGATGTGATAACATTCAATTTTTTTCCCCCCCAAGGTCCTCTTTTCCTAAAGAATTTCCAGTGATGGATTGCAGCTTAAGCGGTTCCTCAATTGGTATAAACCAAAGACACACGAATTTTCATTTGTTCACATACAGAGAAGCTGTTCAGCCCTCCCTATGCCATAATTAGCACTTGCTTGCTACTATTACCATTAAAGATACATAAAACAAAGTTTTAAAAGGTACGAGCTGACGGCAAACAATCGATTAGTCGTTGGTCGACCAAAAAAATATTAGCCGACTAAAATTCTATTGGTCGATTGGTCGGAGGGAAAAAAACGCGTCTTTTCGAAGGGCTGAAGGGCTTTTAATTCGACGAGTATGATAGAGGAAGTCGTCGTGCCAGTAATTTACTGTTGGCATTTTCTTGACGGCATACACCATGGGCCCTATTTTGCCTCGGCGCATTGTGCATTCGCCACATGCGCATGCTGTCATTGCTATTCTGTGCCAGCGCAATGTTCATTTTTTCAGGCAAAAAATCACGTTGTCTAGATAGCAGATGACATTGCGCCGTGACGGGCGGTCAGCGAAAAGAAGAGGTGTGGTCTGGCGCAAAGCGCACCAGATGCTATTATGAGGATGTATAAACCATTTGCGCTTTTGATTAATAAAAAGGTGCTTTTTTGTCACTGGCGCATTGTTGAAAAGCTATTTTAGAGGCGCACAACGCTTTGAACCCCGATGTACCTGCTGCTGCGCCAGAGAGGCGAGCTGAACTGGCAGAAAAGTTGCAACATGTATAGCCTGTATAGCTATGTATTTGTA
The DNA here is from genome assembly GCA_030347295.1 of Setipinna tenuifilis. Taxonomy (NCBI): domain Eukaryota; kingdom Metazoa; phylum Chordata; class Actinopteri; order Clupeiformes; family Engraulidae; genus Setipinna; species Setipinna tenuifilis. Next base: position 7,517,384 of record CM059286.1, read on the forward strand.
TGTTTTAGTAAGCAAACATGCACAAATAATGAGAATATAGCAATGTTGTGCAGTTTATAGCAATGTTCTGCAGTTTATTTACAATTTCTTTTGTCGTTTTAAATAAACAGCGGTTGCAATGTTCTGCAGTTTATTTACGATTTATTTTGTCGTTTTAAATAAACAGCGTGGCAAGTTGTAAGAAATAATATGGACAAATCATCAAAAAGAAAACTAGTGGACTAATGGTTTGATGGACCTATACCTTCCGTTTATTTTTTATGTTTCCTTTGAGTTTAAGGCTTTGTTTCCCGTCTTCTAACGTTGTTGTACCGCTTTCGGTGCACAGCGCGTTGAACCCCGATGTACCTGCTGCTGCCGCAGAGAGGCGAGCTGAACTGGCAGAAAAGTTGCAACGTATATAGCCTGTATAGCCATGTATTTTTATGTTTTAATAAGCAAACAGGCAGAAATAATAAGAGTATAGCCATGTTTTGCAGTTTATAGCAATGTTCTGCAGTTTCTTTTGTCTTTTAAATAAACAGCGATTGCAATGCTCTGCAGTTTATTTAATAAACAGCGTGGCAAGTTGTAAGAAATGAAATAGACTAATCATCAAAAAGAAAACTAGTGGACTAATGGTTTAATGGACCTCCACCTTTTATTTTTGATGTTTCCTTTGAGTCTAAAGCTTTTGTTTCACGTCTTCTAACGTTGCCGCTTTGGGCACTGTTCGAAAGTTCTCTTCTTGCCAAAGGAGGACACAATTATTGAAGATATTTCCTCCCATACTTCTATGACCCGCGGAGGTTTGGGGGGATTTAACGTGTTTTAAATAAATATTCATCAGAATGTTAAAAGTCTGCCAGTCTTTCTGATTAATTTGTTTCGACACATCCTGAATACCAGAATCTGAAATAATTTGCCCATGTAACAGACGGCAGACTGTGCTGTGCGCTTAGTGTACTATGTCAGCCAAGGTCACAACGTTGTTTTTTTCCTTTTAACTCCGACTGGGAGAACTAAGCATTCAACTGATTTTTATGTAGGTTAAGTTGTGTAAATCAACCAGGAAACATTTTGTAGGCCTACATCACATATTTCAGGCAATCAGACAACATAACATAGGTTACCCTCGCCGTTAGTGGTAAATGCGCAGAGAGACGGCCGCCTCGCAGTTGTGTAGCCCATCACGTTATTTCGTTTTTGTTTTTTTTGTTTGTTTTTTGTGTGTTTTTTTTTGGAGGGGACGGGGCGATTAATCGATTAGTCGGAGTGAATGCACGACCACTGGTCGACCAAGAAAATCCTTGGTCGAGGACAGCCCTAATCAGTAGAAAGGATTAAAAGTAACTAATGAGTAATTAACAAATGTAGGTGGTTGACATACACATATGTGCTCCCCCCTCTTCCACACATACACGGATTACATTAATTGATCACTATAATATAATGATCAATTATACATCACATTAGACATGTCAATGACTAGTTAATTTCTTAAAGATACAACTGTTCACTGAAATTGCACTGTTACCATGGAAAATATCACATTTCAACCCGACTGTATAACCCAGTAAGCTTCATTATCTAAAGAGTAAATGAGTATGAGGTTATTCACAAGACTTACCTGCTGAAGAAGTCGGAGGATGGTGTTGCTCTGTAAGTGGGGCACATACTGCTGCAGGTCAGACTCCTTCTCTGCCTGGTCCTTTATCCAGTTCAACACCTAAGAAACACACAAATGGTAATGAACATGTAAATGAAATCCCTGGTAAACCATGTAAATACAAAAACAAAATTATTAAGTGGTGAATCTGTGAAATTAGTCATTAAATTCGCAAATGGATATCTAGAACCAAAAACTGCATTCCAAATGTAAATTGGCATTCACAAGAATCAATAAATAAATTGCTGACCTGATGACCCACTTTCATTAAATTGTTCAGTTAACAGTCACTGGCTTTACATTACAATTATATGTCAGATCATGTACCTTAGTAACTCTTCCGGAGAGCTTCAGGGGATGGAACTCTACCTCCAGCCAGTTGTACAGCTCTTTGACTTCAGGGACGATGTACTGCAGAAGATTGAACCTCACCTTTGAAGGATTGCATGGGGGGAAAAATGCCAAACTTTAAGTCATATGACAATTTAAAACGTCGTCACACTCTTATTACACTTTACTAGAACACTAAGAGTGTTACGGCAATTGTTCAGCAGGGTTAAATCAGACGACAGACAACTGCACTACAGACCAGCTTGCACATGGCACAGAAACTTTCATGCAGGAAAAATAGCATTTCATTGTGCAGGGAAACATGTTTTCTAACTGTACATGCCAATAAACTTGGAACTTGATATTCACCATGTCGTTAATGAGACTCTGGCGAGTGGGAGGGGACTGGAGGCCTAGCAGAGTGGCAAGTCGGCGGTGTTTCTCCACGATGATTCCATCCATGTCCAGCAGTCGTGCAATGTCAGTCCTCTCAGGAGTGATGGGAATAGACAGAGTGGCCAGAAGAACTCTGGTTGACATCCTGAGCCAAAAGCACACCAACATTTGCAACAGTTTAGCCCCAGGTTTACTCTGACAAAGTCTGACAATACATGATCAACAAATCCTGTGACTTGAAGGCAAAAACCAATAAAGCAATGGTATGACAAAAAATAAAAAAACAAAAACAGAAAGCTGTTGTACAGAAAGTTTGGAATAATTTCAGTGTATGCCAAGATATCAGATATGAAATGTTCCCTTTAGCAATTTTTCCTCATGAATTACAATTAATAATCATAAAATATATCCTGAAATTTCCCAGAGATTTTGTCATTAATATTGAATATGAAAACCAGGGTAAGGTGCATTAAAAACATAGCAAAGGAACCCTGAAACATACATATGAAATGGGGTTTCATCTCATGGTAAAATTTTATACTGCCAACATGTATATCTAAAATGATGAGTTTATGGACTTGCACTGACAAATGCTCCAATTCAAAATTCAAACAATGGGAGGCTGAGAATTGGGTTACTGTAGGAACTGAAGCCAGCTACACCTGCAAGCCACATGTACAAGAATTGAGCCAAGATGAGCCAAGACTGCTTTGTTACTGCGACTATTAAAACAGCATTGCTTACACTTGCAACACACAACTTTTCCCTTGTTTAGATTAAGACTTGTCTGGAATGAACTAACGGTTGCCTTTTGAGCAATGAGGTTTTTTTTACATTCCATAATTGTAAATACAAGTATGCCTAAAATGACAAATCTAATGTAAGTGTAAAAATGACATCCTAAGGTGGTGACAATGAACAGATTTCCCATGGCAGGAAATGGTGTCAAAAATCATGTGTACAGAGGGCACGGTCATCAGTGTAGCTACCAGACAAGGAGTGTCCCTGTTGATGATTATTGTTGACCCCAAGACCAAACGGACTTCACCTTTGCATTTCGTCCTGTGTAAGGTTCTTGCGCATCTCTCTTGAAAGGTGATACAGTCGGTGCAAAGTGCTAGCATGGAAAAGCGCGTTGCCAGATTTCCAGAAGACGGTGGACACCTTGTTATAGTAGTTGGCCATGAGTTGAGGCTTTGGGGGCTTTTTAGACAGGGCAAAAAGGCCATGGATATCTTCAACAGCCTTAAAGGCTTCCTGCAACAAAAAGACGTATTATTACTGGTATGGTATAAGTGCTTTTCCAAAACAAACAAAACATTATATTGTTCCTCCTTAAAAATCACACGACTGTAAAAAGGTGGTTCAGTATAACTACATCAGAGGGAGCCAATTATCATGACATTCTTACATTCACAGAGCTTCATGTCTTCCTTCATGACTCTTTTTCACTCGTTCTGCCAAACCTATGTTTCTGCTTTTTTCCAACTTATTTTATACTGTTACAATGTAGAATGCTAATGTAGGTGCTAATATTGACATCTTCCAAAGTTGTCAAATTAGACAAATACCAACAACTACTCTTGACTGAATGAACAGAGTTCATACCTGCCAAAGCTCCATGCTGATGGCACTATCCAGCTGAACCAAGCGGGTTTCCAGGTGCATTGACTGGCTTTCAGGGTTGTTTAGGTTGATGGCAGTACTCTGGTTATGATGTCTTTGAATCTGCCCCAGATGCATGCGCAGATTGTCACAGAGTTTGCGAAATTCAGCCTTACGAGTGTACTGCAGGCAAAACTTGAAGGCTACAAGGTAAAGAACAGTAGAATCAATGAAACATCACTTCACGATGTAATGTTCGGCACTAAAGTATACATGTAAAAAGCAAGTAACAGATTAAAACTATGAAGGAGACAATGGTAGTTCAGCTCTGCACATTATTACCTTCTGCTCATGTAAAGACAAACCAGAGCATAACTACAGATACATGCCACCCTCACACAATGTTAACAAGGAGGGATGTGGCCCAAAGGCCTAATAGTAATGAGTCCTCAAAATCATATAGTTCAGTACTTAAGTGAGACTTCAATCCTTGTGGTGCGGATGCAGCAGCTACACTATGTTTATATCATATGCATATTATATGCTCAGACTTCTCTACTGGAGGCATTGAGTGATTTTTCTTTTACTGACCTTGCTGTGCAATATCATGGTACAGGCGCTCCACCTTTGAGTTGTTCCTCAACAGGTCCAAACACTGACGGTAGGACTCCCACAGAAATTTGACCCATGGGGTTAGCAGCAGACGGTCAGTACGGTCCTGCGTGTCCTCTCCACTCACGGCACTCAGCAAAACACTATCACCCAAAGAATAATCAGCTCACATGAGTTAATGACCAATAACACTATTGGACTCAAGATTTGCATTAGCTACATATGTACTTATATATTTCTAACAAAAAAAACAAAAAAAAACAGACAACACTAACTGAGAGGAGTATGAACTTTTGCTGAAATTTGAGTTTGCTAATTAGTAAAAAGGTACACATATTACAGGTGAGAATAGGGCAGAACATTTAACTAAGCGACATCTTTATGAAACAGCCCTAATTGATCACATACTTTAAGGGAATAGATAAAACCTAGGGGTTATTGGTGCTTGGAAATCTTCTTGATATTACCTTGTTCACTACTATTAACAAACAAATGCTACTTTACAAAAGACTACCTTTCAGGAGTCTGAATGTTGTCCAAATCTTCAATGTCCAAGACCATCTGTTGAGACTCTTCCTTCGCAGTCTCAGTCTTCTCTTCAGCCAGCTTCAAGTAGGCCCTGACCACATCTTCAAGAGATTTGATGTTCACCTGTGATAATGCATGATCTGGATTAGTCACAAGACACTTAATTCTGCACACCATTGCCTTGGGGACAGAGAGGGACCAGTAGCAGATGCTACATTCACTTTGTAGGTATAAATAAGACTTACTTTCTTTAGATAATTAGAAACACACCCTGTACTCACACTTACAGTGTGTTTTAAAAATTCATTTTAAGGAATGGAATCATAAAAACAGCAACACCAAAACATATTATAATCTCAGTTACATAAACCACTCACTGAGGTGGTCTGGGACACAATTACCTAGACTGTGTGTAGTGTTTGTGTGTGTCCTGATGTTTCTCTGACACGTTCTAATGCATGTCACAAGACCTGAACGAAAGTGGTCTACGTTGTCTCTGTCTGCACGTCTTGACAAATAGAATTGGCAATGTGTCTCAATTATTTGTTTGTGATATGATCACCCAAGAGACATTTTAAAACTTAAACACCTGATTATTATAGATTATAATTTAACAAAAATCATGCATTTATTCTTAAATTAATTGACAGCCCTGACACATACAGAAATAAACACACACACACACACACACACACCTGCTGACAGATGTTTTTGTACTGGTACAGTCCCTCTTTGGCCAGGTGACTCTTGCGAAGGTCCACGCAGAGCTCCAGGTACTTGAGCATGATTGGCTCGTGGATCTTCTGCCATGTTCGATGCTTTTTGCTCTTGATGACATCATACAGTACATCAAGAGCAGGTTGCTTCTTCCCAACCTCTAAAAATTCTACACACAAGAGACAAAGAAGTGATGTTAATACAAGACACAGTGACATTACTGAGGTCTTTTACACACTGCATCAAATACATACATTATAGTTTCCTAATTACGCTTTCAAGAATGTCCAGAGCTAACCAGCATGGTGGCAGCCTCAGACAAGTTTTTAGGGTCCTAGTTTTTCACTTATTTGTGAACCTTGTAGCCACATTAAACAAAGGCACTTACACAAAGGATAAGCAGTTCTAAATCAGAACTTGCTGTCTGAATGTTACACTATGGGGTTTTGTTCACAAGCTAACAACCCCACAGTCATTTCCTGCTAGGGTTGTACCCCAACCACACTCCTCATACAAAAATGCTTCCATGTGTGAGCAAGCTCTTAAAGGCCCAGTTAAGTAAACATAATATTGTCTCCAAATTCCTCATACCAAAGAAAGAATTATCACCTCATCATTTGCAGCAAATATGAATATTGCTATGAGGTCAAATAAGGTTTTACTGTGGTAAAATATAGCTCAGCAGTTTTGTGTTCAGACGCTACTGGCATGTAGGCTTAAAGCTATGAGGCACCGGCCCTGCAATGCTATATTGTGTGAAAAGGTCTAGAAGGACTTTGGCTGTGCTAAGCCTATTCTCATGATGCAAGCAGGATAAGTTTTAGTTCCAACCTACTTACACCAACAACGACAAAACGGTAAACATCAGGCACAAAGAAGTTGAATAAAGCTTTAAAATAATACCAGAATCAAATCCATAAGTAAGGTGGGTTGTAGAAAACACCACAATCTTTTAAATAACTATGTTGTCTTTTCAATGACACTTTGCTAGCAAATAGATTACGCTACTTTACAGCAAAGCACTACGGTGGGAACACACTGTTCGCTGCATTTGTACCATCAGGCCAGGACACAGAGTTTTGCAATTTATACATCTCCTATAAGTCATTCAAAGTATTTGATTTTAAAATTAACTATCCTAAATGTAAATTGTAGTCAATGTCAGATAGGATCCACTGTGGTACTAGACGAAGACAATAGAAATATATTTCTCTGGGCATTGCTTTCATGGAATTTTACGGAGGCAAACAACTGCAAGCATCTGGGCTACATAGGGTCCAACGTACATTAGAAACATCATCAAACCAAGTATGAGCAAGATTTGCAAGGCACACTGCACACATATGGCGGTAAGCACAAAAGTATGCTGTAGCCTTTGAAACCCCTGGACTATATCAACAAGACCTTCAATCTCTAGTTTAACCGGTCACAACTGTAACAAATACAAATGTATTTCAAAAGGTCAATATGACAACACTTTGATGCAACAATAGATATGGCTAACATTTCTAATGACTGTATCGTGAAGTACAATCGGCGCAAATAGCTCTCACTGCTGTCAGCACTACTTAGATTAGAATATAATGTTTGGTACAACAACTATATATATAGTTGGGGACAGAGATTATATATATAAAGGTTTTGTTGTAGAAAGATAGAAAATCGTGGTTCCAACAGCCTGGAACGTATGCTATCGACACTTTTTGCAATGTAGAACGACGTCCAGTCGGGGGCGTAAATCCCGAACTCGTGCTTTACGTGACGGCGCTAAAGCGTTGCAATGCTAGCTAGCCATATGTTCCACTGACGTGCCGCTATATGACATTTCTGACCATTAAACAAAACAGACGTATGCCGTGGAGGTGTGGTTTTATGGTTCTATGGCAGATGTCCGCTGATCTTCAATGTCTCTAGAAAACTGATAACAGGGGACGTTAACCCAAACGTTAGAAATGACATGGCTTTAGCTGGCTAATAAGCTAACTAGCGCCACAAAATCCCAAACAAAGTACACACGTACAATGACAAAATACTTCATTTGACATTGACAACGTCGCCATTGTTAATTCCAGTAGTTGTTTAATAAATGGCTTAAATTAAACTTCTACGTGGGGTTAAAGAACAGTTTCGACATTACGTCTTTCCAACATGGCTGACATCGCCATGCCGATAAGGTGACTAGCGGCGTGTCTAGGCCCAAAAGATTTAGCACTTACCATTTGCTCTTTTCAGAGCATTTTCGGGTCTTTGGAAGTACGCCGGCATGGTTGCAGTTCGATCTCAAGAATGAACACTCGACTGAAACAGATATTTAAAGGCGATTATTCAAAATCACAGGAGTCCATCCGCGCCTCCAGACGACACGTTTCCAGACGCTCCCGCAAAGAAACGCAGTGTTCCGTTAGCAACAATACCCAAATTGTTTGGCTTGACTTCCGGCCAATTTTTAATAGAAACTAGTCTAAAAGTCCTCAACCAGATTTGGTACTGGATTTAGAATTTATTGGATAATCGTGGAGATAAAACTATGAATGGACTCGTCACATATGTAAAAATGCATTATTCAAAACTCTGCCAGGTCGATTTTGACACACTAGTTGAGAATGGCTGTATCCACCTTTATTTTGATATAGAAAATCCGATTTTGGTTTTCTTTGTATATTATTTCTCATAAAAATGAGTTCAGACAATTTCTATAGCAGAGTATAGAACACTGTGACCTGGTGGTATCAGACCTCCAGATTTTGAAACAATACTTTGAACTCTGAAGGTGAATTGGATTACAGCATTTCTATCCCAGTCTAATTCTATGTGGTTCCATATACAAAAAAAACAGCATTCAGAATTGTACTTTTTAAACAGCTGGCTTTTTAAAGTAGGGCCTATAACCTGAAATAATATTAAATACAATTAAGTGTGCAAGACAATCCCCCTTCGATATTTTTTTAAAATAAATAATAAATACATTTTGAGGGTGATTAAAAATTCAGAATGATATCTCTGTTGCTATTGTAAAGTGCCCTTATTTTGTGTTACATGCTCCCTCTGCAAGCTGATGTATTTCTCTTGTTTCCAATAATATAATAATAGAAAAAAATCTAGAAGACAGTGTGTGTGTGTGTGTGTGTGTGTGTGTGTGTGTGTGTGTGTGTGTGTGTGTGTGTGTGTGTGTGTGTGTGTGTGTGTATGTGTGTTGTAAACATGTTTAGAGTAAAACTTTTTTATCCTGCACATTTTATTTTTGGCACTTAATATTAGAAGCCTGTGATGTGGAAAGTGAACAGCCAGTGTAGCCTTTTTGATAGGCTTAAAAGCATGTTGGTACAGGAACAGCCTAAATATGAATTTGGGCTCTGTCTCTGTTTATGAAGTTACACTCCTGGCAAGTGTTCAATATACCAAGATTATTTAGAATAGGAGGACTAGTTGTACATCTATGTTTTTAAAGGTATAACCTGAACTTCACACGAATATAATAAAGTGTGCAAGGTGTGCAACCCCCCTTGCCTTTGATTACATTAATTCAAATAAAGTATTCCAGTGTTAGTTTTCTTCTACCCCAATTTATAGCCTATAACTGGAATTCCCATAAATTCTAGGCCTACAAAAACCTTTATATGTTTTGTGAATGATTTAGTTATTTTTTAATCACCCCTAAAGATAAATTCCAAAAAGGTTGTTAAATTCATATCTCTGGTGTTATTGCAAAGTGCTTATCCCTGTTTATCTTGTTGTCAATGTCTGTTATTTTTTTGTTTTTGTTATTTTTAACGACATGTTCCATCTGCAAGCTGTATTTATCTTGTTTTTATATATAATAAAAAAGCTAGAATACTGTGTGTGTGTGTGTGTGTGTGTGTGTGTGTGTGTGTGTGTGTGTGTGTGTGTGTGTATTTTGGGCTCTGTGAGCCAAATGTGAGCCACAGGATCTAATCCGGTTGTATTTGTAAAAGCTGTGGTACAATGAAATAGATGAAAATGATTTCCTAACTCTCACTGGATTTTCCAAATTTCAACGTCATCCTTCACCAGCATTGTTTTGCAGATCGCTTTAGGAACACATCAGTCCAAGGTTCACATAAGCTTGAAGTGTGGGCCAAAAAAAAAATGGAGCACTTTTTTTCATGATTATGTCTCTTCAATACACGAGGCTACCACAATTTTAAACCATGGCAATGGAAGCTTATAAGTCTACTGTTTTTTCCCGTGATATCGGTTTATGACCACGCAAGCAATAGTATGACCACCATGGCCAATCAAAAAAAATACCCAAAAAAAGTTGTCAATTTCTTTTGGCTTCATATCATTTTTTTGTGTTTTTCAACTCACCGCATCACCGGACATCAGTAAAAAAAAAAAAGGCAAAAGTGGTTTATTTTCTCCCACAAATTTGAGAAAGGGATGACAAAAACAAAAAGTGAACATCCGACCAACTGAAGGCATCAAATTCTTTATCTGCATCTTGGAAGGCAACCTTGCCCTTTCAAATTGACACTAGGGTTGCATGTGGCTCACGTGCCAGAAAGATTATTCAACTTGCTCCCCTTTGCTTCATGGTGAAGATATTGTCGTTGTTGAAAGAGATAGAGGACACATAAAGAGATTTGGGCAATTCAAGAAAGAAATGTACCCCTTATTCACTCTCTTAGAATGACATAGCAGAGTGACTGTGGAGTTCCTTTATACACTTCGGTACAGTAGGTGGCGGTATATACCACAACGAGATGTAATACCCATACAGTCTATGGTAATACCCCAATAAACCACCAAAAGAAGAATAATGAAATTTGTTTAAAGAAGGTCAAAGCACAGAAAAGTTTGAGATCTGAGTAAAAAAATGCAACAATTTGAGTGTGTAGATTCTGTTTTTTTTCTCTTGAATTGCTCGAATCAATCTAGCACTTCAAAAGAAATGACCGGTGTTTTTGATTGTATTCATAGACTGATCAAAGTTACCTCTTTTATTTTGAAAACCAAAAAAACAGGTGGCGGCCATGTTAAAATTTTTACTGTTGTCGCTGGTTACACGCACACGCAGTTTCGGATTAGACGACTTCAAGTTGCGACTTTCTGCAGAATGGCAGCCCTCCTAGGAAAAATCATTGGAAGTTCGGTAATTAACCCATTCGCCTTTTAAAACCCATGGAAATGGTTAATTATATATATTACAATAACTATCGTTAATGGATAATCAGTGACGGATCATGCAGTTGGCTCGACCTGTCAGATTCTGCTTGTTTCAGACGCAAAGACATAGGACAGAAACGCGCTAACTGGTAAAGGAACTAAAGGTCAGAAACGTGAGGTAGAATCAGCTACTACAATTACTTAAAAAATAGCTAGATAGACTATACCACTTTGCAGTTGTCCTGCAAAAGGGTGTGCGGTAGAGTGCCATAGCCGATGTCATATCATATAATCTGTGTAGCAGCCTACACGTTACTATTTAATTCGAGTGTGGTAGCATAACTTCTACTTTGACAGAATAACTGAGTCATTGTGTAGCCGTTGAGTTGTTGTTCCACTAATCGCGCACACCCTGCGACGGGACAATAACCAACTGACAATTTATCATCTAGTTTTAAAGTAGTGGTAGTAGCTACTGAAGTTACTTGTCCTTCCCCCCGCAAGCCCATTTTTCACGCTCTAGGTGTGCGCGTGACAGCAGAAGTTCTGCTGCAGAACTTGACCCCTAGCCGCCGATTGGACTGTCGGTTTCAAGCGATTTATGGGACGCAGTTACATCTTCAGCAAAGCCTTCCTCGTCTTATCAGAAACGACAGTGATCGTTGCCGACTATTTGTCCTGATTCAGTAAGAGGAATGACAAAAAAAAAACCATTTGGTTAACCGGCAATAACCCCAATAATACTCGTTTTAACGGCTTTGGGCAATACAAATGACCCCCCTTTTTGCCAAGTCCTTCCATAGGCTATCTATTTCCCAATTTTTAGGCAGATTGGGAAATAAGTTTGCAATATAAAGCTGATGGCAATCTAAGAATATCCATAAACATTAAATTAAGGGTGTATAATTGGGTATGACGGGATGTCACATTGTTGCTGAATGCATTCTTTTTATAAAATGTTCAGGAATTAACACATTATATTCTATGGACCACAACATTTTTAAAAAGTTTTATCCAGTTGTAAGGCTTAATGTTAGTTTGAACACAAGCGAATCTACTTTAATTTACAGTTTACCGAAAACCCATGTGTCATCAAAAATAATAAAGGTACTAAGACCCATGGATTGATTTGCTTGTCCATTGCTTCATTTACGTTTTAATCTTATTTCGGTGTGTTCTTTCTCAACACAGATAAGGCATGTGACAGTCGGTGGGATTCGAGCTGCAGCATCACAGATTGCAGTTAAAACAGCAATTCGGAAAGTTCCCTGTAGTAATTTTTCAACAAGTAAGTACTTACTGACATAATTCATTATGCTCAGCTAACTTATTATTCTTTTAGTAAAGAGCAGCCTGCCATACATGTTCCTCCTAATTCAGTATGCTAATCCATGTTTTATTTGCCTTGTGATCTACTTCAAATTCAAAGCTTGCACAAGATGGGCGCCTGCAGTCACCCAGAGTGCTCCTCATTTCAAAGGTACCGCTGTCCACAAAGGCGAATTCAAAGAGATCAGTCTCGATGACTATAAAGGAAAGTACCTTGTGCTTTTCTTCTACCCACTTGACTTGTAAGTATTTGTCAACCGAACATGGTATTGGTGAATGTTTAACTTTAAGTAACAGAAGGTGTAATCAGCATCATCTTTCCCTCACAATCCCCCTCTAAGATGAAGTGATAGGTAATATAAATAATAATAATAATAATACATATGTTTTATATAGCGCTTTTCATGACACTCAAAGACGCTTTACAAAGGCAGTACAAACACACAGTATTGGGTCATACATTACATACAGTACATAAGGACAGTACAGGCACACAGTATTGGGACATACAGTACATAGGGACAGTACAAACACACAGTATGGGAAAACTGAACAGAGGTAAGAAGAGACAGCAAGACAGAAAAAATACAAAGGGGAACAGCAGATTAGGGCGGAGGAAACTGGTGATATTGGTGGTACTGGAAAGAATACTCAGGTGTAATAAGTGGTTTGAAAGAGGTGGGCCTGAGGTTTAGTTTCAAAGATGGTAGTGAGTCAGACTCTCGGATGGCTAGGGGAAGGGAGTTCCGGGTGGGGGCGGCGATGGCGAAGGCTCTGTCACCCAGGGTGTGGTACTTGGTTTTGATGATGGGAGTGAGATGAGATAAAATATGGAAATAGGTATTCTGAGAGGGAGAAAGACAATAAAATTTGTACATCATCTCCACTTCCTATCAAACCCAGGGTCATTTTGTCTACACATGAACGTGAGCATTGAAAACATTGTTGGTGTACACAAAGTTTATAAAAAAAGTTATAAGTCAGTCTAAGGAAGTGATGTAAATGGGGAAAAGAAGGGGACTAAGAATTGAGGTAGATCAGTTTTTAGGTCATAACACTTTGATAGCTCTCCATGCCAAAAAACACTGAAGGATGATCCTCATAGGTAAGATTCAAACTAAGAGCATTTTCCTAGTTTTAAATATGCAGATAGAATAGAAAGACGAATATCATGGTTGATGGTGCCCAACGTTGCAGACAAATTAAGTGGAATTAAAACATATGACTTGCCTGAAGCTTTAGCAACTTTTAATGCCTCTATTATTGACAAAAGTGTAGTTTCAGTGAAATAACTGCACTTAGAACCTGATTGCATGGAGTGAAGTAAGTTGTTCTAAGACAACAAAAAAAGACCCTAACTTTAATACCACTTTCACAAGAACCTTTAACACAAAAGGAAGAAGAGAGGCAGGTCTGTAATTCTTCACATCAGCCAGTGCAAAAAGTGCCTGTTTGAAAGTAAGAGGGAACCTCTCTTAAACTGAGCGATGAGTTTACAACATCATATGACATTATAGCTGATTTTTAACATTAATGGGCTGCTTTGGACGACTAACTTCATTGTGTTACTATTGAGTTGACTAGGGTCCTCATCCGCTGTTATCTCCTTTTGCCTTCTTGTCGCAGTACATTTGTATGTCCCACTGAGATAATCTCCTTCAGTGACAAGGCAAATGAATTTCATGACATCAACTGTGAGGTTGTTGGTGTGTCTGTCGATTCCCATTTCACTCACCTGGCCTGGGTCAACACTCCAAGAAAGGTACAGTCCATACCCTGTGTGTCAATGAGTCATGTATAAATAAGTATAGATGGGATCATCTTCCCATAGTGTGTGTGTCAAAAGTAGTAAGCAGTACTAATGTTAAGCAACTAGGCCAACATTTGCTGTAATGGATGAATGCTTCTCTGTGTCAAATATAGTTGCAAGGCTTGGACTGATGATGGCCCAGTTCTCGTGAAGATTTGATAACATTGTGTGGCTGTAAAAACGTAGTAATATTTGAATATATGTGTATCCCCCACATCCTTTGGGCACACATTTTGTTTGCACACCTAGACTAAAACTGGTGTGGTGGCCAGAGAATTTAACCTATGTATGAAAAACTGCTAAACTGTTGCTAAACTGAATGTCAGTTTTACAACCAATATATTTGGTACTCTGCAGCATTTTTATAATCCAAGATATAAGCATTTAAAATGTGTCCTGTATTTTTGGCCCGCTGTGGATTTTACATGCTCTGGACAGTTATGGAAAGATTTTTCTCTCCCCCTACTTCTTTTCTAAGGCATAAATCTGCATTTGTTTTTTATTCTGTAGAATGGAGGTCTTGGTAACATCCACATCCCCCTCCTGTCAGACCTTAACAAACAGGTTTCTAAAGACTATGGAGTCCTCCTAGATGGCCCTGGAATTGCACTAAGGTAGGACTCTAAGGCCCAGTTCAGTTCCTGTCTTGCAAAAATCTTCTGTGACTAAAGACATTATCCCCAGAGGGGCCACTGACCATCACACCCTTTATTCTGCTGGTGGGCTGACACGCCTTTGAGCTGATAAAATTGTGACTGCCACTAGCATTACTGTAGTCATATACACAGTATGTCACAAAAGTGAGTACACCCCTCACATTTTTGTACATTTTTTTTATTATATCTTTCCATGCGAGAAGTCTGAAGATATAACACTTTGATACAATGTAAAGTAGGTGTAAGATGTACACTGCCTACTTTATATTGTAAAAGTGTTATATATTTAGACTTCTCCCATGGAAAGATATAATAAAAAAGTACAAAAATAGGGATTAGGGGTGTACTCACTTTTGTGACATACTGTACGTTTTGTCAGAGTTCCACCCCTGCGAGAAAAAAAAGAAACATTTTTGTGAAAACAGTTACCAAGACATAAACTCCAGAAAATATAAAACGTGGTGGGGAGCTACAATTGTCTGATGAGTCATAATGTAGCTTCAGCAATGTCGAGTGCTCCTCACTGGTTTCATGAACTTATTATGATTGATTTTTTTGTTTGTTCCTTTAGAGGTTTGTTCATCATTGATCCAAATGGAGTGGTGAGACACATGAGCGTAAATGACCTTCCTGTGGGCCGCTGTGTTGAGGAAACTCTTCGTCTTGTGAAAGCCTTCCAGTTTGTAGAGACGCATGGGGAAGTGTGCCCTGCCAGCTGGACTCCAGATTCTCCCACAGTAAGTCCTACATCATTCCCTCCGTTCGGACATACGCACGTGTAAAGGCTCTTTCATCTATTATTCTCATGTTCGGTTTGTCACTTGGCAATCACTTATGGCCACTTGGCTGGATACTTTGAGGTCCAGACATAAGTGCTTCTTTAAAGTACGCAGGCTTTTGCTAAAATAAATTGTCTTGGGTTGTGCCAACACTGAAATATTGATAATGAGGTAAGATTAGACTGCTTCTCTTTATTGCTGTTGAGAGGGTGCAGTAGAGAGACAGTAGACACTCACCAGGACTGTGCTGATTCTGTAGATGCCCTATAGGTTGATTCCCTATTTGCTGCATCTTGACCATCTATTCACTTCTATTACAATACAGTCGCCTGTATACTGTTTGTCTGTTAAGGGACTTCATTATGCAGAGTATGAACATAGTTACGGAGTGTTCAATTCTTCTCCTCCATATCGTTTCACTTTATTACACATGAATTTATTTATGGGCTAAATGTTCTGAGATCTTTACATTTAGGGGTGTCTAAGAGTTAATAGTAACATCTGGACCGAAAATGTATGTTAATACTCCAGTTGGAAATACCTTTACTAAAAAAAAGGATGAAATGTTCAGTACTTACTCTCTTCACTTGCATGGTAGCGATTTGTGTGTGTGCGTGTGCGTATGTCTGTGCGTATGTCTGTGCATGTGTCTGTGCATGTGTCTGTGCATGTGTCTGTGCATGTGTGTGTGAGTGAGAAGGGTATTTGCCTAAATTGGTAAAGAATGAAATTATGTTATTGTAGTCTTAACATGTCAAAGAGCCACAGGTTCATAATCAATACTTAGAGTTTCAGAAGACTAGCTGCATCCTCAGTGGTCTGTAGGCAACAATTCTGCAACAGCTTATCGCATGTTTTTTTTTTTAAACCTTAACATGTGAGAACAGCTGAATATCTTACTCTTTTTTTTCTTCTAGATCAAACCAACACCTGAAGGCTCAAAGGAGTACTTTGAGACGGTGAACTAATCCAGTGTTGTTGGCAGAAATACAGTGATCTTTCCAAAGATGGTGATCAAGACATCACGTGAAGCCTGGTCTGGTCCTTTAAAATATGCTGCAGCTCAGTAAAGTTTGCATAAACATTTGACTCTTACAAAACGGCCTATGTCAGGATGTTAGATTTATGAGTTCTGATTTTCATAAGAAATAATAGTGTGTGCAGTCTGACTAGTTTTCAGTGACGTATGTAAATTAAGAGTAATACTTAATTAAAAAATAAAATTCTCAATGTCAGGTATGTGTTTATCAGTTTTTTTTTTTCTAATACATTTTTGTTGTGATTGCAAACACCACAACATGTCTTAATTTCTAATTCTAAGCTTAAAATTTATATTAATCAGTGATGGACTTCCATGTCATCCATGTCAATGTGAATTTCAATGAGCCATTTCAGCCATATGTCGCTATTGCACACATAAAACCCTAAGTAAACTGCTTACCTTTTGCCATTTCTTCCAGTCCAGACATTTTTAAAGCAACACCAAAGATTCTTTTGCACCTTAAAATAATGTTTCCAAAACGTATTTAGTGGATCATCAACTCGTAACAGGGTGAACAGCACTTCTGCATTCACTTTGTGGCCCTCAGCTACAACCGCCATATGCAAGTTTGCCAAATCAGGTAGCGTATCTGTAGTTCGAATGAGACACAA
This sequence comes from Setipinna tenuifilis, assembly GCA_030347295.1. Lineage (NCBI taxonomy): Eukaryota > Metazoa > Chordata > Actinopteri > Clupeiformes > Engraulidae > Setipinna > Setipinna tenuifilis. The sequence continues at coordinate 7,534,574 of CM059286.1, forward strand.
TAAACTACAAAGCTGAGTGGCATCACTGAGCAGCGAAGCCATCTCCGCATCCTGGCAAACTTGGAATATCTGCTTTTAGCAAGACTGGAATATGCTTTGAAGGATCATCTCTGTGGCTGTACAAAGTCATAGAATGAAATTCCAACTTCCTGTAAGCTGTTGGGGGGCAAGCCCAATGCCTTAGAGGAATTTGTTGAGAACTACTTCAGTGGCAATCAAATGATTGGGAGATGGTTCCCATTAGTTGATGCCAAGCTGTCCAATGAAAAGAGAACCGTGATGTCACTGGAAAAAAAACGGAATGAGGTTTAATTTGCACAAACTTCCTGAGTAAGACATTGAACCCCATACCACCCTCTGTTGGTACCTTACATGGAGGCCTTTTAGTGTGTTAATGTTAAGCATTAAGACGTAAAGCGGTTTAAGTGCCTTGTGTGTGTTTAAGTGCAGTCCTTTTACCATTTATGTCACATGTTGAGTCACAGTGAGCTGCCAAACTTAAAAACATTTTTCAGCGTCTTTAAAATTATGTACCAAATAATATGTATAAATAAATGTTGTGGCAAAGAGCACTGACCCTGTACAGATAGCCCTGAACTATTTCCAAGTAGAAGAAAAAAGTGCCAAAGCAGGACAGTCTTTCAAGACGTGCCTTGCTTTCTTAAGATGTTCCCTGTAGCAGGGAATGGTCAGTGTAACTACAGTACAGTGGCATATATAACATCATTTAAAGATCCCTCAGTTTTTTTTTTTTTTGCAACAGTCTTTTCTGGTGATTCAGGTTAGAGAGAAATTGGGAGTATTACAAGTTTTAAAATAAGTATTAACAGGACTCAGATGATCTTTGTGTTATATGCTATTGCGTGTACAATTGCGGTCATTTTCATTAATTCAGTAAGTGCAACCTCTGACCAGTAGGTGGCAGTGATGATGCGGCCAAAGCAGTGGCTCGGTGGATCAGATACATTGATGAAAAAATATGTGTCTTTATAAAAAATAACGACATCTAGGATTTTATGTAATGTTGTAAATTAGGGTTGCAGGTTGGTTCAATTTGCCATACCTGTAAAATGCCTTGAAATGAAATAAAGTTGTGAATTAAGTGATTCATTTTAAAAGCCTAATTTCTCCTACATGTGCAATTAGATTGGCACTGTAATGGTGCACCATTACCAATTCTAGATGTCAAACAAAACTGCAGCCCTTGGAATGACAGGTTTGGCTGTTGTAGCACTAAAATCATTGCTAAATAAATAAAAAGGGTAAAATATCAGTCTGTAAAATGCACGGATAGTTTTGCTGACTTTCCGTGATGGTATAGTACACTAACCAATTAACAAGTCCAGATAATGCAAAAGCTGTAGCATCGTTCTCATCGTGAAGATCATTTCTACATTAGTATTTGACTGACGTGGTTAAAAACATTGCAACAAACTGCACCCCACCATGAAAACTGAAGTGGTGACCTGATGTTTTTCACTTCTGCTATATACCTATGGATTTGTGTTAGAAAATCTGGCAGATCTGAAATGATCAAGCATTTGAAGGAATTAAAGTGTAATGACCTAGTCCAGTTCCATGTACAATTTTATCCAGGTAGCTAAACTTTCCTCTTTTTTTTTTTTGATGTAACCATCAGCACACAATGTCAATGCTACTAGTGTTTATAGCAGAACACCATGGCAAGTGACAAACTGCTGTTTTCAGAACGAGACACAGGTCTAAGTGATTGATGGTGTCAAAAAGAAAAAAAAAACATGAATTTTATATACATAGATAATACGTTTATTTTCCATCTTTTTACAAGTTTACATCAGGTTTTTAAAATGTCCTGCCAATCAAAGATGCCAGATCAATTCAGAAATAAAACAGTATCAGGACTAGCCACTTTTGAATGTTTTAGATACCTACTGTATTTACAAGAAATACATCTTTAAGCACAATGTACCACTGGTGGGAACAATATGTAAATGGTTTTACACTGACTCGAACTTGTGCAGTATCATGTGTTAAGAAACAGCATGATGGAATCTGTCATGACGGTCATGTCAATGGTCAGGACATCGGTACTGAAGACAGCTCACAGAATTCAGCTGTCTGAAACAGAGCGCCTTTAAAATCTTTAATCATTAAAAAACAAACAAACAAAACAAAAAAACAAAAAAAGAAACACAAAACAAACATACAAAGACTCCCCTTTCCCCATGGTAATGACTACATCTGTGTGCACGACAAGTTGGATAAACAATGCTCACGGTGTAGACGAAGCTATGACGTGGCCCAAAAAAAGAGATTCTGAAGTACCTTTTGCCAAGGAGTAAATGTCATGCAATTTTCAGGCAAGATGTAACAAAGCCAACCTCCCTTCTGGTTTCTCCACAACCCCGACCCCATCCAAAAAAAAACTAAATCTATTAAGAGCAATAATAATAAAGTATAAAAAACTCTCCTCTCTGTAGCACATCTGTACATCAAAATAGTCTTGAGAATTTAATTTCAACATACATAATGAAGGTTTGTTTACATACATCCCATCCATATATATTATCTTTGAGCAGATGAGAACATGTAGAAACAAGACTGGTACGCAGTTTCTGCCACAAAACCTTTCTAGTCTTCCTTTATTCTCACAAAAAGAAGCCAAGGTATTCTATTGTGACAGCTGGCGTGTCAACTAAATTGGGTTAAAAGTAAAATTGAACCGGGATGGACAACATTAAATGTCACCAGAACTTTAACTCTATCTAATTAATGGAAATATGACAGATGTTGGATGATGCCTCATGTAACTTACAGAAACCAAACACAAGCCCAACTCTCCAATAGTCTCATAAAATAGAATAAAGGCTTTCATTATACTTTGGCCTCTTCACTGAAGAGAGCTACATTATTCCATCAATAAAACTATGTTCACAGTTGGTGGGTGAGGCATCTGCCAGAAAGAGAAAGGAAGCGTATTTAAGTATTTATAAATGAACCATTGGAACTTAGATATATTACAGAAAAAATGTGATTGGAAGTAGCTGATTAGAAAAAAAAAACACTGCTGCTGCTGCTCTACTCTCTGTGCACATTTGTCATCTAACTGAAAATCATCCAGAAAATGAATTTTAAGTTCTATACAAGGTAAGATACCACGACCACTTCTTTGAAAACGGGCATTGTCGTCTGCCTCAGGATAAACCCTGGGATCTTTCATGTGTCCAAATATCGATGTGCCTGAACTGTCAGTCAGTCAGTCAATCTTGACATTTGTATATATCTTCCTCACGAAGGCACTTGTTCCCATGTATCCAACGGCTCCTAAGAGAGAAGGCATTTTTCATTCAACTGCAATACAATAGCCATGATACTGTCAGTGCTAAGTATCTGACTGCATAATAAACACAACATCTAAACAAAACATGTTTTTATGTAATCTTAAGGAATCTTTCACTTCTTTTGGGAAACAGGTTCATTTTCCTATCCTGGGCCCACCCATACTGCCTGTGACGCCACATAAAATTTTGTGTTTAAGTCAGTCTGGCCAACCTGCCTATTCTTGAGATATTGGGCACCAATGGAAAAACGCTAGCCATACGTCATCGGAATCAGTGGTCTGATTGGTTGTAGGTGGAGATTGGAGGTTAACAGTTGAGTTTTACCAGTTTTGAATCCATTCAGCCGATCTCCAGATCGGGAAGTAGCACTAGCTATTACTTTAGCATAATCATTGAATGAAATTAGACCAGTTAGTAGTATGCCACTGGTCTAATCCAATTAGATTATTTATGCTGTATTAATAGCTGAAGTGCTATTGCAAGATCTAGAAATCGGCTATAAGGATAAAAAAAAAAACAGTAAAACACAACTATTAAACTCTAAGGGAGTTTACAAAATGAGCCTATTTTCCAAAAAAAGTGGAGTGTTCCTTTAATCAGTTATGAGGTGCACAAATGGACTTACCGCACATGATTCCTAGTGCAGTACTGAACACAGCCATGTAGCCAAAGTAGAATGATGTCTGAAACAAGCCATACATCCTGTGGACAGAACAAAGTTGTTTGGTATTCTCAGAAATTTATAACAGAATAGAATGCAGGTAACTGTGGCTTTAAGTTGCTCATAGCATGAATAAAGCAGTTCATAGGCAAACAGTGTGTGAGCCCACTTACTTTGTTTTGAAGAAGTAGTAGTAAAATGAATACATGTACACATAAACTGCTGTTGACGCAGCAGATAGGAAACTTGTCCATTGCCTGCACAGAGAAATTTCAGATTCTGTTACTTAACATATTTCAAATTCAATAGCAGCATCCCATTTTAACAGATTCTACACAAATTGTTTTACTGAAATGTCATGTTCTTTGAATAGACATGATTAAACTGTTCAAGTTTGCAGAACAACAGAATGGTACAAAACAATGGCTTACCATCTGTAGTCTTCAGCGTTTAGGAGGAAGTATGTGCAAACAATAGTCACACACACAGTAACGATGCACAGAATGACCAACACCAGCATCATGAACCCATACACATAGTAGATCTTGTAGGCCCAGAAAGATGTGAAGATGAAATACCTGAAACACAGATGTGGATACGGAAAGATTCTGATTACCAATTCATGTAAAGCAGTAAGTGTCATTAAAAACAAACAAACAAACAAACAAATAAACAAGTGTGTAATATCATGACTAAAACTTGGGTCAGATAATAAGGGTATCTTTTGGGTTTTCAATACAGAGGATTTGGAAATTGAGCATACAGCCAATAAAAGACACACACTGGGTTGTAACAATATGAAAGACAATACACATAATGCTGTAATACAACTTCCCTTGCACAAACTAAATCAAATATACATATATGTCCAATGACAGTATAATATATTGGTACTTGGTAAGTTGGTTTTGTTGTTGACCCTCTGTTATTAGGTATAGTGGGTTATATTACACACTGACCACTTACATCTCAATGAAAATGGACCCAAAGGGCAGAATTCCTCCAAGACACACAATTACAGCTGGTTCCATAAACCTGGTCAAAACAATAGAAATTGGTACGGTTGAACAACACAAGAAAATCTCACAAATATCCCTTTACACATTAAAACAACATGGTGTCATGGTGACATTTGTAAGTCCTGCAAAATATTAATTCAGTTACCACTTTTTTTCTGGGATCGGTCTTGGAACAGCGTTCACTCGGCAGGGAAAGTTGGGCTGGCCAGACAAATTTCTCCCCAAAATGGTTCCAACCAGATTGAGTGGGAGAATGACAAAGAAGCAAATGCAACAAACAGCGACCTGTAAAAATAGAACAGAAAACCAAAATGTAGTGAACACATCACTTTGAATACATCATTACATACGAGTTAAACACTTAGATGTTTTCATTGAAGGACTTCGCTGATTGGGTGTGGAGATCGAATAGCTTCATAAAGCCAATAAAAACAGAAACTGTAAATATATCAGTTCTGGATGTCAGAATTCAGACTCACCATTGTGCCAAATGGGATGGCCCGAGAGGCATGGTAGTAGATGGCAATAAAGTTGATGAAAAATGCAACACCACACACCATAGCAGGGATTAGAAAAGCTCCTATAAACATCTGCTTTATCCATCTCCTTCCTGCAAGAGTGGGCATAAACAACTGATACAGTAGCCGGCATTGTGACACTCTTTTTAAAGTTTTGTTCAATGTGACAAAAGTTTGCATGGGTAATAAATATAGACAATGACACTCCGTACCCCCTTGTTTGGCATACAAACTTCCCCCAAAGTACCCGTTGACAGGAGATGTGGCAGCATACACAAAGATGGCCGTGCTCAGCATAGATCCTCTCCTGCAGACACAGAAAAAGGAAGGATTAAGTCAAGCGTTTTAAAAATATGGCCAACAAACTTTTTTTTTAAATTTTTTTTTGCAGTTTCTGGAGTTGTTTTGCTACCCATCTCACCAACCAGCTGCTATGTGAAGGATACATATGATCACTTTATTCAAGTAGTGAAAAACACTCATCTTAATACCCTGTACACTTTTTTCCAAAACACATTCCAAATTGACATCAGCTTCGGGGATCTGGCATTTGATTGATTAAATAAGCCCAAGGATGATCATGATTGACCTGAATTTTTTCAAAATCTCGATTGATTAATTGCCCAGCCCTACCTCACTGTGACTATTGACTTTATTTCATATATATCAGTAGATCAGGAGATGAAAGACTGCTGCAGACTAGTTGTGTTTATAAAAGTCACACAAGTGAGCATTCAGAACAAGAACTAGGCTAATGCATGCACAGTATGGAACAAGAGCAAACATCACTATTCCAGAGATGCTTTTGGATCACACATTGCCTATTTTGCATATATTCTGAACCTTGCAGCCAAGAAGGCTGACGTGGCAAATCTTTGACATTGTCAGCGTTTCTATATTTTGCACCAAAGGTTAACTGATGTATTCAGGTGAGTATTTGTAACGCGGTATGAACAGTTTTGTAAAAAGTGGACATGACATTAAGACAAGTCTAAAAGTGACTGCTGCAAGGAACTCACTCTGTATACAAATCTCCAATCATGGCCACAACAATGACGATGAGGGACACAGAGAATATTTGACAGCCAGAACCGATCAGTGAGGAAAACATCATTGGGTGACTTGAAGGTCGAAACACATCGCCGTGAACCTGCTTCCATCCATACTCGTCTCCAAGATCCCGGTCCTGCAGGAGAACACCAGCATAACTATGTACAAGAGCTACTTTGATGTGTATAGTTGAAAACTGTTGAATACAGAAGAGTAGATACAGGAAATATGCCAAGATGATCATTTCCTTTATCATTGTGTGTTATGTTGTACATGTTGTGGCATCAATCAGGGGAGAAAAAAATAAATAACATAAAAAAATAATATAAAATCTTACTTTTACACAAACAGTTAGACCCGTTACATTACAGTTACACCAGAATCTTGTTGAGTGAACTGTGTGCAATTTTAACTATATTTCTGAACTTTTATGTCCATCTTATAGGTCAGGGAGGGGTGAGACAAGAACCAAAGGAGAAGAGAAAGTTGGGATAGAATTGAGAAACGACTTTGACTCGAACCAAGGGCCCTATAGACACTGTTGTAGCCGGCTGAACCTTAACACCCATATTTTTTAAATGTGTAAGGAACCCCAAAGACGGCTTACCATGTCATCCATCTCCTCCTCTTTGCTGTATCTAGCATAGTCTTTCCTTAGGGTCCTCATCAAAATCATTGACACCAAACCAACCAGGAAAATAACCATCATAAACGAGTTGAATATTGAAAACCAGTGAATCTGGAGAACAGAAGGATACACTGGACATTAGAAGCATGTTAACAATCTTTTTTCTTTGATGCTGCCACAACATTTATTACACATGTACTATTCAAAATGACAATCTATGAATATCAACTTCTCGCTGAATTCAAAGACACCTGTAAAAAGAAATGGTATCATTGTGGGTAGCCAGAAAAACAAACAAACAAGCAGTTCCAGCTGTGCCAATTTTGTATACATCTCATGGTTACATGGTTTTTGATGAGGGACTTTTATACTGATATTTCCTGCAAGATGGTGAAAACATACAGAGCTCCAAATAGCAGGGGAGCAGAAAAACAAATCTTCCAAAAAAATGTGAGTGTCTCTAAAAAACATGCGCACATAGGCCAGTACTTCCATACATGACTCAGAAGCAAAGAGGTGAATCCCAAGAGTGAAAACTTCTGCTGAATTTAAAGACACTCTTAAAACATGAATCTGAAGTTTACTTACTCTATGTTGGAAAAAGGATGGGTCAAGATATTTATCGAATCGGTCCTCAAATTTGACATCAGACTTCTTCCATTTTACCTATGGTAAAAGCAGACGCAATGTTAAAAAGATACTGAGCACTTTAATGGGTTTTTAAACTGTAAACTAAATCATACAACTACACTGTGATGCAACACATTTATGGTGGTTTTACAACTGACAAAATTGACATTTTTATTAAGCGAAAAAAAAGGATCATATGCTCAGAATGAGGAGGGCTAATACACTACATTGATAGTGTAAGTTCGTTCTAAAACTTTCAAGGCCAATGCTGATGTACAGCTGAGCATGTGGCACTTCCCCACGTCATGACCACCACCCCTGCTGCCCCCAGCACAAGGCCTTGAGTCTCAAGGCTGGTTGGGTTATACTCAACACATCGGCCACTGCATGTTTGACCAGTGACGTCACTGAAGCACTGTAGCACAGCTCATGTAAGAGAGTGCAGAACACTCAGTGCTGCTGACACAGAGAGGCTGACAGCAGCAAGAGTCTGTTGTGTAGACATCTGCATGGATCAGCCAGATCAACCAGTGACTGGCAGCTTGGGCGGTGATGGATAAGACGTCTTGCAGATTGCCAGTGGGTTGTGTCCGAATTGCTACATAATAACATTTGAGTTTTTATTGAGTTTTTATGTGCCTCTCAGCATCCGACAGGATAGGCTTGGTATTGGTCTAAAATGTGATCATTTCCTCCTCCTCCACACCCTTTTAAAACACACAACCAGATGGAGCAGATTCCCTCCCGTCACACATTCTTAGTGTCAACCATATCGTAGACCATCACCAACTACAGTGCACCTTCCCACACAAGGCAGGCTTTGTTGACTACATATAGCCTAGCTAATTTCATTTACACCTAAATAAAGGCTCGACACTGTGCTGCCAAATCACCCATTTTCATCTGCTTATCAATTAGCTGAATGACCATTTTTCCAGTAATGGCCTGGACAGCCATAGCTCTTGTTCAGAGTATGCCAAAGATGTGTTTTAGATGGCCAACATGAAAAATGGAGGTAGTAGCTTACATTTGCTTCAGTTGAATGGAAAGGTATAAAGGATATGTGACAAGTGTGTGTGTGTGTGTGTGTGTATGCAGCTGTTTTGAGACATGGGCTCCTTATTTTGTTGTTTAAGTCCTGAAGCTGTATATTGCAATAACCATGAACTTAATAAACATAAGCAATGTTGTAGAGAACTGTGCCAACATCAGATTGTCTAATGAACTTGCATTGACAGTCTTTCTCTATCGTTTTCCCCTTGACCCAAATGTGCTGCGAGAGGAAAGTTTTTAAAAAATTGTGCGGTGTGCACCCAGACACAACACCAGGAAAGGGTCACCTTCTGGCAGAAGACGTGTCTATTTAATATCAGTAACCAGGTGTGAAGTATAACCCAACCTTCACATGAATTTGCTGATCGAGACAGCAATTACACCCCTTTTTAAGCATTTTTTAAAATTATGCAGCCGGTGAAGTTACATAATACCCATAAATTCCGTAACTTCAGATATCACATTTACCAAATGTTACACGTGTATTTGAAATTAAGTCAAACCACCCTTTGTTATGCTCTCGACCTGATTATAAGGTTCATATTCAAAATATAAGGACACTGGAATTTACTCACAGAGTAAGACATAGCGATCCTTGTATTTGGCACCAGCTTAACTTTTCCTTCACTGGTCAAGTTGACATCAACAATTCTGTCACCATTAAATCCAATCTCCAGTTTCTTGTAGGTCCACAAATAGTGATCCTCTCCATTCTCATCAGCTTCTCCAACAATACCTGCTCAAACAAAGTGCATTTTGGTAACACTCATTTTTTGGCCTTTTATTGCTTTATATGAAGACGTAGACAGGACAGGAGTAGGAGAGAGTAATAAGGTAGGGTTGGGAAATCTATAACCAACTTTCTAAACGATATCACAACACAGCAAAAGTAAACTCACAGCAATACTGTGTACTACTAGGTGTGCGTGAATGGATCAAAATCAGCAAACAGATGAACAGAAGCACTAAACCCAACCACATGCATATGTTATACAAGGCTAGTCCAACTGGTTGGGATGTGTGATATGGATTTAAAAATTAATCTTTCTGGAATTAAAACTACTAAAAAAACCTACTGCCATTCAACAATCATGTATTCTGTATCATGTCTCCCTGCCTGCAAGTTCAGCTGTGGTCCCACCACTCACTTCAACCAGCAAAGTATTTCCATAATAGTAATAACAGCTCCCAGTATGCAAGCACCATGTATAAACAATCATCTCTATTTGATAAATGTTTGCAACGGTATAATATCTGCAGGTCATATTTGAAAAGGGCTGTAGTGAACCATGCAGCTAATATATGGCTTACATGTGGCTACTCTACAGATTTGTGGTTGATGCAAAAAATAAATAAATAAGTAAACCCACTGTAGACATTTTTGTGGTTGTTTTTTTTTTTTAAATCACCACAACAGTCTTCATGCATTGCTGACAAGGCTGTATGGACTGACAGCATGCCACGGACTCAGTCACTTTCCATGTTGCCTATTTTGCTTGCAATGTGAAATGCATCAGCAATTTCTCTAACTATGACAATACTTCTGTGTGCATCTTCTGACTCTTCTCGAAGCTTGTTTATATTCCGCTCTTTGCTTCTAGCACTACACCACCTTCTGCCATGTTTGCTTGCCATGACAGGTCAGTTCAGGTCAAAGTGCAGGTGAAGATGTGAGCAAGCGCCGGACACACAAACATCATCAAATACAGTTTCCCAAAGCATCTACAGGCACCTGGAACACTTTTATATCTATAATTTTCAACATTGGATGAAATTTTTTTTATTTCATTTTCATTGTTTCACAGTTTCATTTTGTTGTCTCTGTATATCCCAGACGATTTTAGAGATTTTATATTCCACATCCCTAGTACCATCACAGGTGCACTGCTTGAAAGCCATTTTAATGACTCCAACCAAATGTGTGAAGACAGGACAGTGACAGAGATAAAAGTCATTCTTACCCCATATTGGAAGGTCATCAATGTACATCTGATACCAGTAGTGATTCCTGATGGCGTAGACAAAAGCATCCCTTTTAGCTTTGTCCAGCTCAATTTCACAGTATGTCGTCTGCATGACTTCGTCTGAGGACAGAACCAGAATTCAAGTTTGAAACAAAACAACGAAGAGTTTTGATGTGTTTTTTTTTTTCCAGAAACGGCATTAAATGTACTGCCCTGCACATTAATCTGTACACACACCATAAACGGTTCACCCCCACCCTTCATGTCTAATGCTCCATTTCATATCTTCCATCGATACATCATTTGGCATACTAAACAGCAAAGTGGCGAAATCAATCACAGTGAACGGGGAAAAGCAAGAGGGCAGGTTCACCTGGCTGCATTTCTGCCGTTAACAACCCTGCACCACAGGCATTTCCATATTTGCTGGTATTACAAGGGAGATGAGCTCTGACCAACAGAACCATCTTTGCACACAAAATAAAGAATATCAAATACATCTAAATGTTGTGTGACAGGCCACACATATTTGTTGCTTGCCACCATACATCTCAATATTTTTTTTGATTGACAATAAATAGGTCAGTGCAAAGACTATTTTCCCAAAAAACTGCAACCCAGGTTTCTACTGACTGCTGAAATAGGATGAAAGGAACAAACATGGAAAAAAAATACCTTTAAATTTTATGTCTAGACCACTGAACTCCAGCTCCACGCCTTGTAGTGCCTCCCCGAGGGTCTCATGGTAGTGGCTGATGGTCTTCTTGGTGCCCGCACAGAAGGGAAGAGAGAAATACTTGTACGTCTCCTGTCTGTTGTGGTACGGCCCCACCGTGTTCATCCACAGGACAACTTCCTCCTTATCTGTATACTGCAGAGAAACAATAATCAATTCTAGTCAGTCTGTGTACAAAAAACACTCGGCAAGCCAACACAATCAGAGATTGTATGTGTGAACAGACATGAGTTTTTGTGCATGTATATAACATGCTGACACTATCGGACCAGGCCAAGGCCACTCTGGGCTAGTTGGTGCTAATGGCCTGGAGCAACTAGCTTCTACTGGTGGGTCCAGACCGTCCCCCTCGCAATAACGCTTAGCCAACAACCGCCTATCTGCGAAACCATTACAGTCGTACCCCCCCCCACCAAGTGGAACATTCAAAAGAATACAAATGGATATTGTCTCTCAAAAGGTGCCGTTTATTTAATGTAAAATCATGTATAACTCACTGGACCTGAGTTTGCAATTTGTTTTCAGTTTAAATGCTGAATTTGGACTGGTGACTGGGCCTTCATCTCGTGAATGTGCAAAGAATGATACTTTTTTTGTTGTTGTTTGGAATGCGTTTTACTGATAAAGGCTGAGCCAAAATTCCAAATGCATCATTTTAAATTAAAAACAAATTGCGAGTTAACTACCACTTACCCAGGAAGCGGCAGTGTCATTTTAAACCCAGAGTTCCAGCAAACATTCTTGTAGCAACAAAACAATGGCAACAATGGACGCGGTAAGACAAATGCTATGCTGATTTTTACATTGTCATTTTGAGCGACAAGCTACTCTGTTGTGTGCTTTTTAACCGTGGGAGGAAAAGGGTGATCAGGATGATGAGTCAATGCTTTAAAACCATAGAGAAGTAAAATGTTTCACAATAGCGCTACTGCTTACTAGTGTTGATATACATCAAATATCTCTGTAAATATCTAAAATACACGTCACTACAAATGTCCCCAGAAACCCAGTCCTTTTGCTCAGTGTATCTTCACTCTATGTCGGATTTCAAGAGAGAAACAGGGACCAAAGTCAGTTGATATCACGAATAAGTTCTGTCCAGCTACCTCTGCTTAAACAGCCTAGTCACAGGTACACCCTGCGCTTCACCTTCATGCCGTCTCTGGCCTGAAGTAGCCCCTCTTGACCAGAGGTTTTTGTGGGGCCAAAAATAGCCCGCCTTTGGCACCAACTACCACCTAGGTGCAACAGTCTGAATGCCCTGGCCCCAGCACGCCTGTGTTGGCCCGGTTTTGGCCCAACAGTCTGAACGCCGCTAAGGACACCCCATTTGCTTGGTTTACCAATACTACTGTTAGTTTTTACTGCGAGATAGATGTTGCAGTGGGGTAGACGTCTGTGAATTAGACTGGGCACAATTCCATGACAAACGTCTAAAAAAAAGTTCTGAGGGCAACCCTGAACTTGACTTTACCCAATGTTCAGATTTCTGTAGTTGAAATGTGTGCATATTAGGCAAGCACATAATTTGTGAGATATGTTACATTTAAATATATCAACTACAGTTGTGAAATATACATTTGTACACATCATTTTTAAAACCAGACAGTGTAGTTTTTTAATCAACTTTTCATAAGTCATAAGTATGAGCTAATGAATAAGTAAACACATTTAAGTGTTCCAGTAAGACTTAAACCTACCATCTATAGAGCTGGCGAGCCCAACGATGGCTGCTGACCTAAATCGTTTGTAGCCATTCATTGTTTAACATGTGGAGCTCGTGGTAACCTTATCTCTCTCTGGGGCCATGCCCAGCAGCTCACTGGCTCATAAACTTTCGACATGTTGAGTGCATCCCTCTTATGCTAGGTAGTAGGTAGTCAAAAACATTCATACTAAGTAATAAGACATGCCAAATTATAACTACAACAAAACAATTCAATCTTTTTAACAGGTGGTGCAACACTACAAATGATAATTGATGAACTGGGGTTGATGCAGCTGTAGGAAACCAATATACAGGTGTTAATCCCAACTTCAGAAAGTAAAAACCCTGCCAGGTATCATTTTTGCCTGTATACTAAACACAGGTGATTTCACTACTTATCCAGTCTACCTGTCTGATGGTTTGTGTGCTCATTAGAATCAGCTGGTCCAGAATATGTCTGAATCATGCATGCAGCAGACTTTTTACCTTTTAAAACTGGGACTGCCAATATACCACAAACTTCTCGTGATCTTTCCTGCACTGTAAAAGTGCTTAGCACCAACTTTAATAGAAAAAAGACAATGTGCTGCATTTGTTTTAACGTTGTTTTAACTTAACAATGTCATGTTTGTTAATGACCTACAAGGTGTTAAGATTAACTAATGTCAAAAAGATCCATGCAGCACAATCATTTAATTTTTCCAAGTTGGTTCTGTGCTTACATTTTTTGTGTGCAATGGTGAGTTGCACAAAAACTACCCTCAGTTTCCCAGCTTTCAAGGGCCAAGCGCTCCCTATGGATGAAATTACAATTTGGTGTGGCACCAAAGAATGCGGTGTGGGTTGAGTGTTGCGTTTCATGGACTTTTTTTTACAAATAGAATCAAAGATATTGGCTGTAAAGTAATTTTGGAAAGGGCCTAAATGAGCAAGTTTGAAATGGCTTCATGAACCATTTTTAGACCTTTTTAAAAGGTAAGAACTGTATCAAATTTGTTATGCATGATCACTTTAACATCCTCTGGAAGTTCTGTGAAAGTGAGTAGCCTACACTACAACTGCACACTTACATTTTGTCATATCTACAGAACCAAGTGCTTTAAAACTAAAATTATGTTTTCCCACAGCTTCCTCAAGAACTCCTGCACCAAAAGTGCTTGGCCATTCCCAACTGCATTACTTTCCAAACAAAACGAATCACTGGGTGTTTGCAATTCCTCCATAAGCAGTGCTTGAAATAGACTTAGAAAACATAGAATGGCATTTAAACCTTATTATAAAAAATCTATGTAATACAGGGTATTGAAAACACTTGGAAAACATAACTTTGCAGAACCATGGCCATAATAATGATGCATGTCACACTGAGCCATTCCTACATCAAGCATTCATGGGATAACCATTACCTCCTATACTTGGAAAGGGAGCTCAGGTGTATTCTATTTTATTCTGCTAAAGGAGGTTTGAAAGAAAGCACTTAAGCATGTCTCCTTAGGTGTGTTTGTAACAGCTTTTCAGTACATCTTTAATGTTAGCATTCACAAAAAGGCGAGGGCATACTTTTTCTAACTTAATAGGGAGGTAAATGACGTTTACCTGTGTTTACTCTCCACTACACTTGTCCGTGTTGGACGCCATATTGGATCCGCCTGGCGTCATAAATGCTAAGACATGGGGAGTGTGTACTGAAGGTGTTGTATTCAACACTGTATTTACTTGGACTTGGACTTTACAGGGACTAGGTTGAATAGTGTCATGAGATACTCGAGAAATAGGCATAATGCACAAGATAAGACGATGAACACTTTTGGTTTCTCATCGTTTCGGTGTTTGATGACCAAATGGGACTAGCCTGTGATTGTCTGCCTATAAGTCACAGAAGTCACTTGTGTGGACAGAACCTGGATTATTAAAGAATAACATTGACAAATCTCTGGTTACGGAGGTGGTGTTACAAACCGGAGCAACCGATATACAGACAGGCCTACTGCTACTACATGATGCACGCATGCATGCTTACTAGTCAGCGCACTTCTGTGTCCCCAAGAACTCTGTTCATCCTCAATTGGAGTTATAAATAAAATCACCTATGGTTCTGCATAAAACGGACGCACCCAAACCTAGGCTTCACGTTAGAGATACAATACAATCATGCAATGTCTGACAGCTGATTCAATTGGCTAAGGGGCTTTGACGTGTGTGTCAAAATTAGAAACGATACAATAAAAACCTACGACAACTAAAGAAACAAAAATTTTAGCGATGTACCATTAGAGTGGCCAAACTCGTAAAACCAGACGAAACGCATATTTCCAATAGGTAACGTCAAACCACGGAGAGGGCCCGAACCGGATGTGGATAGCTAACTAGTTAGCTAGCATTAACAAAGAAACGGACATATCAAGCTTTAACCCCTTCGGTTCACTATTTATTTATAGCGTTTTGCAAAAACGTCCACTTCACCCATTACAGGTCATGTAATAACAGGGTGCACAATGACAAGCCCAACAGTCTCTTAAACAATGATGGATTCGTATAACCTGTGGTCGATTAAATGAGCAGTTGGCGTTGACGTTAGTCAGCATCTCATTAGCCCTAGCATCAGGGAATACGCAGGATAACGCTGGCTTACCACGATGAACAAGAGGGGCTTGTATGATGATATAACCCTAACATTCTCGACCTACGTGGCGAATTAAATACTCATGCATACTGTTGTTGTTACAGAATCGGACGAATAGCTAACCAGCCAGCTAACTCTCCTGTAAGTAAATGAATACTAAATTGCCGTCCATTGTGTGTAGCATTCAAGAAATTTCATCTTGGTGCAACCGATGATAGCTGGCTGCCGTTTGACGGCTGACATTAGAGGTCTTACCGTGTGCTCGTGTTCGTCTGCTTTCGCTGGATACAGCAGGCTACATGCAGAGAGTATGACCATTACTGCATTTTTCCATCTGGAAGATCCCATCATTATAATTAATCAGAAGTTTTCCAACAGGTTTGGGATGTTAGCCTTCCTTGCTATCCCGCTATCCCACCTTCCCTCTTCCTGCTTCTGCTCCTGACAGCGGCACTAACGAAACGCTTGATACGTCATTGTCGTAAATTCCTTTACGAATAATTATCACACGCCATTTTGATTGGTACAACAGCATCACATGACCACGTCTGAGCAATCGCACTTTGCTGCAAACACAGCAAACGTTTCCTTGCTTGAAGCCACGTCACCCGACCTCGAATGTATGAGGAAATGCGGGGTAGCGTATGGACAGAGATGTCAGCGCCAGACCCCACTCACATAGAGCCTGTTTACTCTTTTAAATCCCATTGTAACTTGAGGTGCCCGCGTTTCACCCGGAGGGCGCTCGCGAGCAATGATGAATGAATGGGAGACAATGTAGCTAAAATAGTTATTTACACCAATTTGTACCCACATAAATAGGAATTCCATACGAGTACAGTATAGTACAAGTATAGTATTGATTTTATCTGAAGAATGAAACTGAAATATAGTCGTGTTTTTTTTTTGTAGTTGAGATTTCTTTTGAAATAGCTAGGCGAAAACGAGAATTCTCCACTTTTGGTGGAACTGCAGCTAGGTGGCGATCATGAGTAAGTGTATGCAGAGCCGTATACGTGTTAATTTAAACAGCAAATTTTGATTCAGTTTTAACCAGTCTTTCGACGAAAAATGTAATTTGGTTTTTAGTCATGATTTTGTTATCTACACTGTTTTAGTTTTAGTCTTTTATCCAACTAAATATTATAAAGATTATTGTAAACATCCTATACGGCTGACCAACATCCTATTGACATTGAATAGGACACTGCAATATTTGAAAGTGTAATATTTGTATAATAACTGCTAAAAGAGTATGATGATGGCTGTCAATGACTGAGTTTTCTGCTCCTTTCATGTCGCACCACAAGTAGTATTCGCTTATTATAACGATTTTTTAACTGCAACAAGTCATTTAGCTGGATACATTGCTACGCAACACTTAAAAGTTCTACTCAATGAACAATCTTTATGAAGTGGAAAAAAATCGTTAAAATGTGATATTGTTAGAAATTTCGATCATCATTTTTGGCAAACAGCCATACAGTAAGCGAGATAATGCTATAATGCTGCTATAATTGGCAATGCTGCTATAATTACTTCGCATTGGGGTCCTGCATCACTCTGTTTGGGCTTAATCCATGATAATGACTGCCTTGCAGAACATTATCCCTAAATTAGCAGTAGATGTAGTTGACTAGGTAAATTGAAACATGTTATGGGTAGTTTAAGTTTCCCCTCTGAAGTTATTAGTGAAATTTAATACCTGAGTGCAATGCACACAAATTTGTATATGAAGGTGGTGTTTGAATGACATTGGCCAATCGTAACGTGAAGTGGTACAAGACGGCTTATATTAAAAAAACAAACAATGACATATATGACAGGATCTTTTATGTGATGTAGCCTAACCTTAGTTTCCAATTTATGACAGGAACACACAGTCTACAGATTCGCTGACTAGTCCAGGCCCTGAATTTCACTCCGAACAGAAGTCAGTTCAGTGGCAAATTGCATCCCTTTTCCTGTGATTGCAGGCAATTCTTATGTCCCAAGCAGAATTTCAAGACATAGTAGATTATCTATTTGACATTGGTAAATGTGCTGGACAAATAATTAAGCAGTTAGTTGTAGGTATTTTGAAAAAAATATCATTCATTGAAAATTTGAGTGCTAATCCACTTAATTACTTTTGAAAGAAGGACCACAAGGCATGTAGCACGAAAGAAAGGCATTTTATAGACAGAATTAGTAAGATTTTCTTTTCGATTTTCAGATAAAGCAAACTGTCCTCATGAAATTGCACCATGAAAGCTTAGGCGGTAATGGTCAAGAACATTCAAATCTTTCATGGTTCCGTCACCTCATAATTGGCCACTGATTTCCAAAAGATGACAGAATAAATCTTGGTCTTTTGGAATTTCCTGATTCTTCAACAATGAACACCTACCCAAGGACAAGGCAATGTTAAAGGTGTTCACTGGTTCTGACCCAAAACATGTGGATACTGTAGAGACCTGTAGCTAACCGTCTGTCAGTAAGCCTTCTGTGAGGTGGCCTAAGCTATTTTAGTTTTTAATATCTGGCATGGGATATGTGCAGCTGTACAAAAGAATTTATGAACTTGTAACTTATAAGTTGTGTTTACAGAGTAGAAAAAAACTCTTTGCATCCAATATACCTTTATACTGGTTAGCAAAAATCATAGTTAAATTAATAACAAAATAACATGGCTGCCAACACTTACACGAATGTGGTTGTTTACTACAGTTACGCTTAGGAACTAGCCTACTTTTACACAAAAGGTCACTGTAATCAGGTCAAAATAAGTCTCAATTTACATGATCATATGTCAAACACACAGAAGTGAATGACTACATTTGTATCACTGTATAGCTGTGCTTGTGTCATGAGAATGGTCAGTGTAGGTGTGTAAAAATTGTAGTAGTTTGTGTACTACTAGACTACTTAACTGGTGTAGCCAACTTTGCAAACAATCATTTGTCAGAATCAGCACATTTTCAGAATTGGAACGTGGTACACCGTTTCAATGGCTTCAATTTTGACCGTTCACTACATGGCCCATACAGTATAAATGCACCTGGAACTGTAGCCCTGGTACTTGTACCCTGGTCCAAAATTCCTGGGCTTAGGTTCCTCGGCAGATGGCCTACAGTATTAATGAGGCTAGTAATAGATATCACAGAAGAAGGACAATGATGTGCTTGGTACCCATGCATGTACACTAATAAACATCACTTGTCAGAAAAGAGTGTAATATGAAAATGTTAACAACTGCAACACAACAATTGTAACACAAATTTGGCTAGTAGCTTTCCAGACATGACTTGAAGTTTTGTGTTTGATGGTCATATTTCAGATATTGTCAGTGTCCAAATTTAGTGTGTGAACAGTTACAAAAAGTGTTTTTCTTGTTTAGAAGAAGTTGTAAAAACAATCAACTTCTACCAGAAATTATTTGGGAAAATATTATGAAAGTGATTTTAATAATAATCAAAAGTCACTGTACCACAGGAGATTAATTCTTTGTACATTTTATTTACAATGTCACTTTGACATTTACTTTTGGTCAGCATCTGTATGTTTTTTGGCAGGAAAGTTATGTAACTGTTACTAAAATAGGCATGCCAGTTTTATCCAGATCAGTCCTTGCATATGCATAACACTCTCTACTCTCCTAAAATGCATGCCATGCATTTTATTTTATATTGTTATGCAAGGAAAAACAGTGGCATAGTACCTCACCCTTCAAATAAAATGAAAACAGCTGAGTAAAAGACAATAGATACTGATAATGGTTTGTTTGACACAGCATAGTGTTTGTGGTCCACTGCATTCCACCTCTTCTTGTTTGTGCCATCCACAATGCCAGTGTTTTTGTGGCAAGGCAGAAACAATGGGTAAACCTCTCTGGAACACACCGGGGCACACAGTGTACGTCATGACTGGGAGAAGCTTTTAAGCTATTTTGCCCATTGCTTGAGAGGGACAACCCTCAATCTAACATGAGACAGCAGAGGGTGAGCACCCCAGTTTTCATACACTAAAGGTGCTTAGGAGAGCGAGCACATCCCTCAGCCCCAGTACCAGAGAGGAGATAGCTGCAGAGCAGCAGCAGCAGCAGGGCAACATGTTTAAGACCAGCTACTTACATGAAGTCCGTAAGGAGAAGTATGAGCGGTCAGACGTCTTTGAGGACGCTGACCTCTCAGAGGTGGGCTCTACTTCCACAGATCCAACACCTGCACAAAGTTGGGAGAGCTTACAGGATCTGAACAGCCGCTTCGCCCGTTACATTAACCGGGCACGAGTGCTTGAGCAGCGCAATGCCATCTTTCGCAAGCAGCTTGAGACACTACAGCGGATGGAGGAGACATCAGGCATGGAGGAGGCCTTTGGGGAGCAGATCAATCTGAACCGCCAGCGCATTAGGGAGCTCTACTCAGACCGGGCCAAACTTGAGAGAGAGCTCAAGGATGCAGAACGTATGTTAGATGAATTCACAAATAGGTGAGTGGTTGTCTTTGGTGTAGACGGGCAGTGGAGTGATTCATGAGCAGACTACCACACTTAGGATAGTGAAAAGTACATAATAAAATCCTAATTGTAATGCTTTACATTAATGCTAAATATTTATCAAAATAGTAATAGTCTTGTGTTTAAACATTAAAAAAACACTTTATTAATTATTATCATGATTTATAATATGATAATTTATATGTTAAATTAATAACATGATATGCATACATTGCATACATCCCTAAAATGAACACAGTAAAATGACAGACACATTTTCACAGGTATAAAAATGAATGTGACTGTCAAGACCAACTGAGAAACACACTGGAAAAACTTAACAAGGTAACATATGAATGGTAATGTGACCCAAACGTGTAATGTTATCATTACTGTCAAAATACATTTTAAAACTGTACATCTATGGTGCATTTCTGTTAACAGGGGAACATCGACATAAGACTTACAATTAGCCATTTGTGTTTTTCTATAAAACAACCAAGGGAGAACTTGTTAGTCAATGAGTCTTTTTTATGTTCCACATGCAGGAAGCTGACGATGCCTTGCTAAGAAACCTCGAATATCAGATCCAGTCTCAGTTCCTCCAAGATGACATTAGTTCTACCAAAGACAGACACAAAAAGGTATGAGATTTCCTTCTAGGAAATAATTGTGACTCTTCCCCTTATAGGTTCTCCAACTCTGTAGACTGGTGTTCCCAGAAACAAACCCTGACTGGCAATATGCCTTTGATAGTTATAATGTTACAAATTATGTAGTGTTATAAATAAATAGGGTACCTCTTTCTAAATGTTCACCAAACTACCAAAGCTTAATTGTGATTTAGGCAGGCACAAAGAAAAGTAAAACAAAGTGCTTGGGACTCTAAGCTTTTGTCTAAAGTTAAAGGAAATCACATAATTTGGAATCCAACCCCAGTCAACTGTGTATTGGAAGCTATCTGCTCCTCCACCACACCTTATTTCATGCCAATGTGCGAATATTTAAGTCTGAATATTGTGCATTTCTGACATATATTGTTTTATTTATTATAAAGTACTTATATTACACAAGGGTAGTCAAGGGCTAGAGGTTAAGGCTGGAGGATCACAGATTCAATTCCCCAAACCAACAGGTAGGTGGGGGTAGTGAATGACCAGCACTTTAGTGCACCCTCCCCCATGACTGAGGTGCCCTTGAGCATTGCTCTCTGGGCCCTGCATGTCTGGCACTGCTCGGGGTGTTTTCCTATATCTCATGTGTCCACTTCATTGATGGGTTAAATGCAGACAAATCGTCAGTAGATTTGATCTGATGACATAAAAAAAAACATTTTTTTCCGAGGAGAGAGTCGATTTTTGAATTGCGTCTTATATGTAACTTAGCATTGTATGTAAAGGATGTTCTGCGCTCCTGGTGTTTTCATTCCTCTAAATGTAGGACAATATAAAGATGTGTAAATATGTATATTGATGATGTGTAGTACAAAAGTAACAGTGTGTAGGCCAGTAACACTTTCAATGCTTATGTTGTAGAACCTGGCCGAAATCCAGACATATGTCAACATTCTGCAACAAATCAACCAGACAACTCCTCTTTTGCCCAATATGGGGGGTGGGATATCAGAGGTATGCTGTTTACTACTGTTATTATTTTCCGTGCTGTGTTGAATTAAAATCTCAACTTTTGCTTTTAAGTAGGTCAAGTGTATTCCACATATGGAAAATAATGAAATCACTACTTTTAGCTACACAAATTTGCATTTTATGTGTGTTTGTTATACATATAACACATATATGTTATTTGCTTGCTTGTATTCCATGCCCTGTTTGTTTGATTTTGAATAATTGTTTCTTTTTTATCATTTATCATGATAACTATGAGTTACTTGCATGCTTCTAGATAAATCTGTTTTATATCCTTAGGACAAGGAAAAACGTAATGCTCAGCGGCAGGTTCCAGCACTGCAAAGTCAGCTGGAGGAGTATAAGAGTGCTCTCTGTCAGCTACAAGCACAGAGACAGAGACTACAAACAGAGGTTGGTGAAACTAATCACGTTGCTAGGCAACTAATGGCATATTTATATTCATTGTTGTCACTTACTGTATTCTCGTAATACCCAACACTTAAAGGAAGCACACTCTTTTACTGTCTCTGTCCCTCAGACTTCTGTGCTGGAGCAAGCCATTAAAAGCACACAAGACAACTACAATGATGAGATTCAGCTGTACAACAAGCAGATTGAAGGTTTGAGGAAGGACATTGAGGCAGCTGAACGCACATTGGAAAAGTACTCCAACGACAGCAAGCACCTGGCAGTGTCTCAATCCTCCCTCGAAAATGAAATGGAAAGATACAAAAGGATTATTGAAAATGAAGACAACAGGTCAGTATTCTTAACATGATAGCTAATATTTTATATAGCTTTTGGTGCAAACCTTTGGTGCCGTTACAACATTAGGTTTGTACAGCCTTGAAATTCTATGCTTTGTCAGTACCATCATACAAAACAGCTTTCACCACATGGTGGCAATATTTCTCCACTATAACATATATACACATTACATACATACATAAATACTTACATTTTTTACATCCACATTATGTGTGAATTTATACATGTTACATTGATACAATTATTCTTCAGGATTGAGGTTTTAAGACCATCATATAAGAATCATATACAATTTAAAAATATTATAACGTTAGACTCATGAACAAAAATAATGTAACTGATTCTGTGATCCTCCAAATTAGTGTGGTAAATAATCAAAGTAAATAATACTTTTTGATGTGCTTCATGTTACTCTTTCACAGGTTAAATTCTGCAATAATTGGGACTCCAATTACATTGTTCGCAACTAATTTCCGATGCATTTACAACTCTACAGTACCTCGGGGTGGGAAAGGTGAGAAACAAAACAAGAATGAGTAAATGGAAAAGTCCAACCAAACAGCGTGATCTAACTAATCACCTTTAAAATCTCTCTTCGTCAAAGTTTTTCTTTGCTGTAATGCAAAATATAAGAAGGCTCTGCATATTTTTTTTCTAAAGCTTGTTACAGCCATGCCATTTATTATCTTCATGAGAGCCATC
Organism: Setipinna tenuifilis; assembly: GCA_030347295.1. NCBI lineage: Eukaryota > Metazoa > Chordata > Actinopteri > Clupeiformes > Engraulidae > Setipinna > Setipinna tenuifilis. Next base: position 7,558,058 of record CM059286.1, read on the forward strand.
TTGGTGTAATCACTTTACTTATGGGCTGTTCAGACTCATGCTGTTTTCACCCCCAGCCACTCAGATTCAATTGTGTTCTATAGAATGACACAGCGCAGAAAAGGTTTTACTGTTGTAACATGCCTCACTGTTTTAAGCAAGGGTCAAGATGAAAGCAAAAAAAAGAGTGAGGCTTCCAAGTATTGCCAAGCAGTCAAAGTAGTAATCTATTAAACTTCTGAGGTCATGTTTTTTTAACAGTGAGTCATTGCATAGCAGCAGTGATTCGCTTACAGCTGAGTTCCAAAAATCAATGGAGAAAATGGTGGCTCCTACATAACCTAGCAACCAAATAAACCCTGACTTCCACAGCAAGCATGTTCCAATTTTGGAATAGTGGCAACATATCTCACTTTTCAGAGGCAAATCAAAGGTGACAGTGTGAACGCCACCTAAAACAACCTCTGTTCTATTGCATGAGAACGTACAGTAACTAGATCTAGATGTATACTGTCAAGTTGTATACTATAGTTATTGTTTGTCTGCCATATACACTGTTCACTGTTTTCTTACAGATATTACTCAGGTCATGCAGGATATCACTAGTGTGAAAACCCGTCAGAAAAATCAGGGAAAGAAGGTCACCAAAAAGAGAGAAATCAGCCCAAGAGATGTGATGGGAAGTGCTGTGGAGGGAAGCGTGTCTGGTGTGGATCATCTGGAGACTGATATGCAAGGGAAGGAGGCGGAGAGGGAAGTGAGGCGTGAAAATGTCCCCCTTCACACTGGTGTCGTCCGCGAGGATGTGCCAGATGGTGCTCAGATCAGCAAGGCATTTGACACGCTTTGCAACATTGTTCGTGACCGCATGAGGAGATACAAGAAACCCGAGCCCATTGCTGACTTTTACACCAAAGGTCGCTACGTGCTGGTGACCGGCGACTCAAACTATCTCGATCCCTGCTTCTACACATCCTCTCCTTCTGGTGGCCACATCTTTGTGACCATTTGTGATGGAATGGTGCACCCTTATAATCCATATGGTCCTTACGATCCTTATGCAGAACCCTCAACACCATCTCCCAACGACCACCCTGCATCTCTGCCTGTCTCTCCCCCTCTCCCCTCAGACAACGGACACGACAAAGAAAGTGGGGAGAAAGGAGGGGACAATCAAGGCAAAAGGAAAAATGGAGGAAATGGTGGTAAACGAAATCATAAATCGAAGAATGGAGACCATGGCTATAATGTCAAGGACCCTGGACACCCTTCAACCCCAGGCTCCCCCCCGGCTCCCGACACATGTAGAATGAAATATCCAGGCCAGCCAGGGCCCTCTAGTAGCCATGACATAAGTGACAGAAATCGCCAGTGGGAACCTCTCTCCAGACTCGACATCCCCCCTGACACAGTCAGTTATGAGAAGGTGGAGATGGTGGAGTCTGTGGAGAAACTGTCCCCTGATAACAAAGTGAAAGGCTACGAGGAGACATCTGTCATTGTAGAGACCACGATTGAAAAGACCAGCAAAAAGAAACATAGTGACCAGAGCTAAAACAAAACACTGCTAACAAAAATTCTTCTGTTCCTGCCTCCGGACTGCCAGTGTCTACATCATGCACTTGCTGGAGTTCATAGCGCTACTTACCTCACTTAGCAAATTAGTTTGTCCTTTACTGTCTGAAAACTTGGGGAACACCTTTAAAAGGCTATGACCTCAATTGAAAAACACATAAAAAATACTTGGAATCTCCTTTAGCATACATGAAACAGAAAATCAGTGCTCCGAATTTTTGAACTGGATAATGCTGCTGCCCTCACAAAATATACCTTCTGACAATACACTTCACAAGTTCTGTCCTAAAAGCCTGGTGCATTAAGTATCAGTAAAATGCTAGCATATCTCTGCTGTGTGTTGCATCAGAAATAAAATCTGAAACCTTGCAAGCCCATATTTCTGGTAGATCTATCTCTTGACTATGTCCACATATGTGATGTAATAAATGTATGGGTCACAATTATGTTTCTGGACTATGCCCACATTTATATTGTAATATACAATCGACCTTGTTATGCAATTTAGTAATCAACATGTCCTTACTACAATCTTCATATTAATGTCATTGCATTAATAGTCCTAATACTAGAATAAATGTTTTCCTCTTCACATAATACACACAGGCTTTTATATGGCCTTGTTATATGTTGGTTGTGGCCAACGTGTATGTTAAAGGTGTGTTTTAGAATTATTGGCATGACAAACACTAACATGTTTAAACTACTGAACTGTAGTAAAATATAGTACCACAATGTTGCATCTCCAGTCATATTTACAACATCCATAAATGAGAGTTAACTTTTAAGTGAAGAAATTGCCAAAGGTGAATTGTTAATATTTTATAAGTCACGTTGTAACAGATGCGACCACATTTATTCTTATAGACACTTGCTACACTAAGGATGTCAGTCAGACACACTGCTGCAGTGTTGTTGCTGCAGTGATTTCTGTAATTCATTACTTCCTATAAAAGACCACAGTCATCTTTAGCATGCCATATTTTCTAAGTGATCTAGGACTTCTTTTGTCAACTTCTCACCCATGTGGTGTGTGCCTATGTTTTGCATGAGAGAGCACACACAAGCTGAATCTGACATGTTCACTCACTCAATATATAGTGCACTATGTGGGGAACAAAACAGCATAACCCCAAATAGTGTAGTATATAGTAAACAAGTCCAAAATTCAGATTCAGGTATGCTGTTATAGGCAAGAAAAACAAAATAGCCACTTTCATGTGATTTCCAAAAAGTTATAAGTGACATTACGCATGTTTAATTGTCCCTGAAAAAAACGTTCAAAATGTAAATCTACATAATACTGGAGTGAAATCTCTTCATTCAGTTTAGTACTCTAACAAAAAGCTGAGCAGATTTATTAGTTGATAGACAAGTGGATATGAGATTACCTTGCTAAAGCCAAAAAGTTCTACAGCCTTAACCTTTTTGTACATACACACAAAAATATTCTCATGAAAATATAACAGAAGAACTATCAATGCTGTTTGCGAGATATTAAACTTTAAGTAGAATGGCACACATGATAATTTACACAAACTGTACAACAATTTTCTTTTACAGGAAAATGAATAAAGGCCAACTTGCAGGTTAAAAATATCTGAATTATTTTGTAGGGGGCGAACCAAGTAAATAAAAAAATCTTAACAGGCAATAAAATAAAATTTACAGTCAATTAAGAATGTTCCAAAAAAGAACTGTACAGAATGACATTGCAAAAGTGAATCAGGTTGGTCAATTAAAACATCGTGGATCACAACAGCAGTTCTTGATACTGGTGAAGCCAAAAACGAAAATTAGGAGAGGCAATGGCTGTCAGTGAGAAATTAATTTATGATGAGAGGATGATGCGTACACATGTTCACCAATGCAGACTGACACTGTTAGTGATCACATGAAATAGAATAAGGAAACAATTGAATAGAGCCTGTGTTGTAACCATATACATACTAGCTTACTGCGGTAAGTTAACCTAAACTGTGAAAACATAGCATATACGTTTGTAAGGCTGCTCATTATCAACATGACCAAGTTACAGATAGGCCATATGTTTGCCAACTAAAACCAGCAAGGTTTCCCACAACAGTGGATCAACTCAATTGGTAGTTCACTGCTTCTTAGCTTTCCACAAAAAACACATTTCATTACATTTCTCTGTTACATATTTTGAACATGAACTGAATTAAGGTTTAGAATTAACGTTTTAGCTACCTACAGTACACTTTAGTTTACCAGTTCTTGGTAACCTGATTAGGCTGTATGACCATATATCATCCTGTGATATTATTGTGCTACCACATTAGTTAAGTTGGTAGAGAGAAGCAGGCAACGTTTCTGGACACTGCATGACTGAACAAGGATTTAAAACAAACAGACCTTATGTCCTTGCCAGCAAATATATGTGATAGGCTATAGGCACGTTATAAGGTTAAAAAAAATTAAAAGGAATACAATCTTCACCAGTACAACAATGTCTAATGTAAATGGTGTTCACCCACAAACTTGGTTTGCACAGGAACAGTCAAGCACACCTTTGGTTAATCTACTGCTGCACATAGGGATGAATGCAGCAGACAGAGAGGACTCTCTTTAGTGACACATGGAATGTTATTTGGCGAAAAACAAGGTTCAAGAGGAACTGGTAAAACAATAATAATAATAATTATAATAATAATAAAAAAGGTTTCTGAGTGTGTTAAGACATAATATGTATATATTTAGAGGCAAATTTAACCTGCAAGCTGTTCTTTAAGATAGAGAAGAAAGAACGTAAATCTATTTTATATACATTTTTGCAAAGTGTAATAAAAACAATACAGAAAAAAGTACATTTTTTTTCTTTTATAGATAGATTACACTTCTGATATAGATTTAAGTCATGTTAAACAAAACACATGGAAAAGCAGCAACAGAAAAGTATACAGAAGACAGAGAAGAGGAGAGAGTAAGAGGAAAAAAGTGTGAGAGACAGAGAGCCATGCAGTTGTCTAATTTTTATTCAGCAAACTCTTCAGACTTCTCTCCAACGCCTCATCTAATTCTTCTTCCAATTCCTCTTTTTTAGACAAGGCCAGTTTGGATTGGTAGTCACGCACTATCTGGTCAATGTAAGGGGCACTTTGTGTTCCGTGGATCATCAGAGTCCACTCTCGCAAGATTCCTGCCTGTGGTACTTCACCCTGGAAATGAATTTCCAGCACCCATGTTCCACGGGGATCCTCTCCCCAGGAGTGGGTGGTCATGAAGGGCCACTTGTCAAAGCCCACTTTAGCATCTTCATCACGAGGTCGGCGACTCAGTAGGATAGACTTGGTTCCCATAGGAGACGTCATGTTCATATTCAGATCACCACGGCGACTGCCGTTGACAGTAACCACAGCCTGCACATGCTCAAGGTAGCGCACAAAGTTCTCCTTCCCTTGGCAGGCATCAGTGGTAATGCTTAAAACAAGCTTGTTTTCAGATTGAATTGTACTGCAACAAGAAGAAACAGCAGAAAGATAGTTTAACAAAACCAAAGACATTTTAAACAATTAGTAGATAAAATTCTTTAGCAATTTAGCAATAAGCCATAGTGACATTTTACCTGGATATTACACCTTCAGAAACTTTACAGACGGTTTAGCATCATACATTGCAGTCAACAGAATTTCAGCAGGTAGTTTACTTATATTCTAAAGATCTGTCATTATGCAATAGGGGACATTCTAAGGAAAGTGTGACCCAAATAAAGAGTTGTGGTCATCTATACATAATATCTTTTGCAATTATCTTCATTAGCAATGGAATTCTATTTTCTGATTGGCTGATGAGGAGTAGAGTAGCTAGGCTAACGCCACCTAGTGCTTCCACTCAGTTTCATTTACCTCCAGCAACTAAACATAAGCCTCGGTTAACCCTGACTCTGAATATGTATGGGCCAATTAATGAAGAGAGAGTGAGGGCTGAGAACACTGCCGTTGAACTGAAGCGTTTAGGCTTGAGTTTCCATTGTAGTTTCAGCAGCACTGATTGGAGCTGGTGAGATGGATATAGACGAAGGTATACATTTCGTGTTGGCAACTATTCCCGAAATTGAGGATTTAAAGCTAGAACAGGAAGAATGCTTAAGGAATTTTATCAAGTGGGAAAGATATTATTGGCCTATTTCCTGTGGGTTTTGGTAAAAGCTTAATGTAGCAAGCAGTAGTCATTGGTTGAAGCAGAAAGTATCCGCCCACTGTGGAGAAAATGAATGCCAATGCAGAGGTTTCAGACACTTTGCATAAAGTGAATCAGGCTACATGAGGAGGGCATTACCTTTTAGAAACAGACTGACGTAGATTTTAAAAGAAAGGTTGCATAACAACTCTAGTAGCCAAATTAACAGTTGAATGACTGTCTATACTACACTTTTTTCCTAACAGATACTATAAAGTAGCAATTCAACCAGATATTCTGGTAGTTTATGCATATTTTATCTAAAATATACAGGAAATTGTAACTCAGAACATTTCTTAGATGCAAATGGGAGATACGTGGGACTTTGGATCGTAGAGTTCTTTGCCTACACCTTGCCATTATTTTCACAGAACAGGTTATCTCTACGCCTATTATCCTTATACCTAGAATGTTTAAGACTTAATAGACCGCTGTTCAGTCATGTATTTCCTAAACCCCTTCTTATAGCTGTGTCATCACGACATATGCCCAAACCATCTTTGCTTATGTTGGATTTAAAGGACTGATTTTTCCCTTACAGTTTCATTGTGTATTTTGTCCAAGCTGAAAATAAAATGATTTACTTGATGAAAACTAAGACTTGATATACAGTCTTGGATCAGAATTACAAAAAAACGTTATTTTATTTTTGAGATACCAGAAAATGAAAATGAAATTATGGTAAAACAACAGATCAACATGGTAAATGTTTAAGGGCTATCTGGCTTGGTGTCAAACAGCAGCAAGCACAACAGTTGGCATGAACAGCTGTCCAGGTGTCTTCACCACATTCTCTGTCAGTAGAACAAGGCAATGCCAGAACAATTATACCCAAGGGAACATCACGGGGAAAAGGGAAGTGTGAGTGACAGGCTAGCCAACGTGTTGGGATGTGAGCTACAAGGTGAAAGTGGAAAAAGCCAATATTTGTTTGTTTTTTTTGCTCAAAGAACCTATAAAAACAACCAAAAAAGGTACATGCTCCAACAAAAAAATGCAATGAATGTTACACTCAAAATTAAAGCAACCTATCCTCACAAACAGGAAAGCACCTCTGGGAAGAAAGCCTGACACAAGGAGAACTGAGATAGCCCCCTGCTAAACCCACCCCATTCATCAATTGAGCTAAACTGGTTAACAGAGCTACACTCACCATTCATTGTTTTTTTAGGAGCAAGACATCTCCCACTGCCCCTTTTTAGCCTGCACAATTCATAGGCAATGAAGCTAGTCATACTGACACCTAAAAATCATGAAAAACAGGGCCAACCAATTTTCAGTCGCTAATAAATGGAACACGGGTTACCCTAGGGTCAGGCTGACACTACAAGTGTAAATCACAGCACACCCAGTGTAGTTCACACATAGACACATCAGAACAAAAAGAACAGCAAAATCAAACACAAATATCCTAAACTAAATACACATTCTGTGTTTGTTTTTTGTTTTGTTTCTTTATTATGTTTTTAATGGGTAATTTTTTCCCCCAAATGGCCATGGTAGTCATCCTCTACATGGTTTTTAATAATGATCTTACTGCAATGTGCCTTGAATTTGGTTTTCACTGTGTTCCATGAATTTTCTTTTTTTTTGGTCCACCCTGTGTGTGTCTACAGTGTATATACTATGTGTGTGTTTGTGCGTGTGTGTGTGTGTGTGTGTGTGTGTGTGTGTGCTTATATATAAGTGCTGTGGGGTAAGAGATTGCTCCTATGCCTAGCGGTTTTGGTGTACAATAATTGTTTTAGCTGACCTACTGTATAGCACCATCTGTTCTTGTCCACTACAGTGGCTCTGAACCACACCATGAAGGATGCACATAGAGAGAGAGATTCTGTGACTATGGTGTAGAACTGGGTCAGCTGCTCCTGTGGATAACCTTATTTCCTCAGTTGCATCACAAAATGGAACATCTGCTGTTTAATTTTAATGATGGAGTTGATGTTGGACCCTCACTTACGGTCCTGAGAGATATAGTTTCCTAGAAACTGTGAAGGTTTCCAGAGTGAACACAGGGCTGCTGGATATTACGCACCTTGCTAAGGAATATCTCATTAGTTCCACTACCATCTCCATCATCTTCACCATCTCTTAAGTTTAAAGCTGCCAAGTTGTTCTGACCTCCGCTTTAGGTGATGTAGTACATGTCACATTGTTAGTTAATGTCACTGTTGCCGAATTTGCTTATTATAAACGACTCTGGGCATTCCTCCGAAGTTACAAGGCATTTCTCCAAAGTAACAAATATTACTAGACGTGGGATGCAGGATTTTGGGCTTTTTTATGCAGTAGTTTATTTGTGCAACACAGTCATTATTCAATGTAGCTGTACTGCTTACATGTTGTTACATGTTACATGTTGTTACATGTAAGTGATGGTACTTTAGAGCCCTGAGCTTGGAGTGTTAATGTTTGTGGTTAGATAAATACTTAGTTGTTGTGTGGTAGAATAGCCAAATCTGCTGTGTTTCTTGGAGGGAGTTAATAACTAGAAATAGAAAATAAACCCAACCATAGGAGCATCGCCCAGACTTGTGACAATAGTAGTATGAAAAAAAGACAAGATAAAAGACAGGATAAACCTTGAAAAATGTTAAGCACTCTCTCAAACAGAAGTAGATTAGGTTTGTTGTCAGGAAAGCTTGAATCTCTTGTCCCATAAAGTGCACAAATATGTTGTGTCTCTGCAATCATTTCCTCTATCAGAAAAATGTTAAAATATCATGTATAGCATTCTCTCTATGAATGTATGCCCCCTACTGAGAGGTAACTCGAGACACTGATCAGTGGTCCATATTGGCATTTCATGGGTGTCTTTTGTACTTATTCTGTCATACACAACCTGATTAACGGCATATTTTTTTTCAGTGTGTGGTTCGAAAAATACTTAGTTATTGTCTGGTAAAATAGCCAAATCTGCAGGTAGAGTGAATGATTTCTTGTGGACTTACTGTGTTTCTTGGAGGGAGCCGGCCACACAGTGGAACCTCTCTGGAACCGTCTTCCACTCCTTGGCCATCTTCACCATGCCTCCTGCATCCAGCACACCATAGCCAAACAGGTGGTTAAACTCAAGACCCACTCCATTACGCTGCCACTGATGCACCTCGTCATGGAGTTGATTGCGCTTGGAGGTCAGGACTGCCAAGTGTTGCATGTCCCTCCAGGTCAGGTTTGGGCTATTGGTATATACACAGACACACAGACGCGCAGACGCACACGCACACACACACACACACACACACACACACACACACACACACACACACACACACACACACACACAGTGTGATTAGTGTGCTTGCTCAAGCACATTATCAATCTTCTTAATTGGTGCCTGTCTATTATATCCTTTTCACACATTTTGTTTGTCTCCACTACTGCTCCTAGAGCTTCGGATATGGACACAAAGGTCCAACATTGACATTTCTGCCTGAACTAAGGTCCATGGTTTGCTCAAATGATTTGCATTATTTCGTTTTTTTGTTATTCCTGTTTTATCTCCCTCTTGTATTGCTATTCAAAGAAATGGCAGAATTAGGTCATTGTGTATCAGCAGATCTACAGTGTACCATAAGTAGAGTAAATGAATGCTCATACTATGGGTTAATGAACAATTTATCATCTGGAAATGATCAAACTATTTTGTCATTTGAAATTTCTTTTCTGGACACGTAAGTGTATGGTCCTGTCATAACATTATTGTGTAACTCTTGTGTAATTTAAATTAAGGGTATGGGGTTTACTGATAGTGAGTTAGCTGGCTAGCTGCCAAGCAGTTAGCTGTCCTGAGGCTGCCACATAAGCTCATAGACAATAATGTTTTCTGCATCAGCACAGCAACATTGCTAGCGTCTCTCTTTGAATGTTGAGACAAAACATTTCGCATTGTTTTTAAAAACACAGTGCTAATGCATTTAACGGCAAAACACATTAGGATAGATTAGAATAGGCTTAATGATGCACACATGAAGCCAAGGCTGTAAAATTAGTTAATCTTTGCCTCAAGGTGTGTATTTAGCTTTCTGCCACTTAAGAGCTTTATATCAGCGCCCAGCCCGAGTGTATTTAGGCAGAGAGAATGGACTCATAAGCCCACATGCACTATTTACCTTCAGGCAAAACACAGCCCTACTGCTCTCCTCTTCTCCTGACAGCAACGTCATTATTTAGAGGTAGGTAAACACTGAGGCCTAACAGGAGCAAGTCAACATGGGTGTTTACTAACTGTGCATCAGGGCCATATGCACTCAGCTAACAACAGAAGCACTCTTACAGAAAGGAATGAATGGAACAGCAAAGAAAAGGGCAATGGTCATTTACACATGTTCAAACAAGGAGTCTTTGTTTGAAAACACGGGTCATTTTTGTGAAAAGGGTAAATTCATTACGTGAGGGAAAGTTGTAATTCTGCTGTGATTAAGTGTAGAAAATAAAATACCACTTTAATTACAGGTTAGATGTAGGTCTGTTTCTGGACATTTCTGGACATTCTTAGGTATTCTGTATTAGTCTTACACCCTAACCTGGGTTACATTTGGGTATCACAATAAGATACAATTTAAAAATGCAACACACACCCAGTTATTTCAGTCAATCCTTGGCAGCTTGAAAGTGTTTCTGTATTTTTGCCATATAAAAGACAGCCATTTCCCCAGTGTATTCCAGGGGCTGTTTAACAGGCTAAAAATCACATTACAAAATATTCTATTCCAACTAATTATAGGCAAGAACATGAGCTATTCTCATCTCACAAGAGATGTAATTCAATGGGGTTTATCTGCTTAATTATGTACGTCATTCAAATAGTGATGCTATTGTGTCTATGACCCCTTCCATCACCATTTTCCTCCCTCTCTTGTGGAGGGGAAAAAGGTGTACGTACTTGGCCTCCAGTGCCAACGCAAACACGCCTGCAGCCTCTGGAGCAGCAGCAGAGGTTCCAGAATGACGCAGAGTGCAGTTTCCATACAAATCTGTTGTGGCCTGCAGCAAAAAGCATACAACAATAGAAAGGTAAAATTTCTTTGAACAACAACACAATCACTACCTTCATCCATATAAGAGAAGAAAATATGGTTAGGCCACAAACAAAAAAAAGTAATGGATAGGGAAAAACACAGAAATGTTCTCTTTGGGTTGACTTTTTTTTAACTGTTCCATGCCACCACACAGATGATCCACTGTAACGCCTAGTATTTTGCACCTAGTAAGCTTAACAGAGTACTTACATTTCACATTTTTTTTGGAAAGTACTTAGCCTGCTCAATGTCATGTTACTAATTATAAATATTTATGCGCACCTGTGCATACCACATGATGGTAACATTGTTACAAAATGAAATATTTATAGCTGCCAAAAAATGTGCTGATCCTCTTGACTTGTCAGTTTAATGGACATGCATCCATGATGGTCCCTTTAGGTTGTCAAATACCATTAACATCACTATGTTGTTTCAAGAGGCATCGAAGATTCTGTGCGTGTATATAGCAAAACTGATGTATTGCATGTAAAAAAATGAATTTAAAAAACAGATCACCTAAGTGTAACCTTAAAGAGTAAACCATTTTTCTAAAGGCATATGCTGTTGGTGTAGAAGTTGCTTGTGGAAAAATAGCTTTTAGGGAAGAGATTGGATTGTTAAAGGAGAAATATAGGTATGAAAAAATCTATTGCCAATCCCATATAATTCTAACTTAATAAGGAAATACTTACCTTATAAAACCTTAAAATGTCTGATGAGGAATGTTATTTTTGTGACTAAGATGCTATCATGGCTACCAACAATTTATATTTTTTTCTTCACATTTCTACCATGATACACCCTGATGGCTTAGGGCTTGAATGGCACAATCTAAATGTCACAATGGGCTATGTCACCAAGACAGAGGCAGATTCCTTTGGTGCCTAAGGACAGCGCTGATCTTTCCGCAATCCTTTATTAATACGATCCCACATCTCTCACTCCCTCATCTTCTTCCCATATTTCACTATGTTGGCATGGTAAAGGATGTTTGTTTTCCAATTCATGTCTTCTGAAAAACCAATTGCAATTGATTTGTAAACTTAAATTCAAATGAAGGCAGATTTTTTGTTTGCATGTAGAGTGTTAGTGAACCTCCATCCAGATGGCTTAGAAGAAGTTGTAGTCAAATGATTGGCCGTGTGGCCACTTTCGTCGAGTGGTCAGCACGCTCAGCTTTGAATCAACTTTTCACACTTTGAGTTAGTAAGGACATGAGTTTGAGTGTGGGACTGCACTGTGCAGGATGGCTTCTATTGCACATGCATATTATTTCATATAGGCTATTGTTGAAAGACTTACAGAGAAAAAACAGAAACTGACACATTTGTACATGTGACATAAAAACACCTACCACACCAGCCTCAGGATTCCTCTTGCGCCCATTACTGAAGGTGGAGGCCAGTGTTGAGGAGCAGCTCTCATCATACAGTGCGGTTCGTCCATCATTGATGGCCGAGTTAATGGAGATAGTCCACATGCTGGAGGCATAGCCATCACAGTTGCAGTCGTCATAGCTACCACCATCTCCAGAGGCCCAGACATAGATACTGCCTTTTCCACCACGACCCTGTGTGGAGAATAAAAAATAATGCCTGTAACATTATTTCTACCATACACAAGCTAAGAGTTAGTATGCACTTTTTGTGTTTTTTTTTTTTGTTTTTTTTTTGCTTATCGCTCATTGCTTATTGCATGTGTAAACATCTAGTGCAGCATGCTGTTTCCATGTTGTTTGTTGGAAATAGTGATGTGAGAATAGATATGTTTTATCTGGGAGCTCTGAATGAATGGGTGAACAAAATTATCATCTTGTATCATGCAGCTCTGCAGCAACTGGCTTAAATGTAATTCTGTGAAAATAAAAGCACCCCTAATAGGACGAAAGTTATAAAACTTCACATGCTAGAGATTTGTTTCACGAATGTGATGTTGTTCCTAACCTCTCGACTTAATTCAAAATATTGTCATGAAAAAAATTGATTTCTTTATTCCCCAGGTTTTCTCTGGGTGCCACTACACTATAAATGATAACTGATGAACTGGGTTCATATACCAGATAATTTTCATGATCTTGGGTGCAATAGGTAGTGAGTTTTTACCCTCTATTATCAGGGTGTTGCCCCCTACCCATATCCTAGTTTTTCAGTGTCTTGGGAGCTGTTAATGCCAATTTTGTGGGGGTGGGCTGTAACTAAGAAATGTGACCATTAGATGTGTAAAAATTCAGAAATTTGCTTTCCCAATTATTTTTTTCTTGATGTCTTGTGCAGTTTAGTAATAATGATAGATAAAACCTCTGTTTGTGTGAAAAAGATCCTGATATCTTAGATATGAGGTATCATTTCTTGAAGTGCTCCTATGTTGACAAATATCTCTGAACGTTTTTTGGCACCTTTTATAAAGACAAACACAGATTTTATGTATAAAAAAAATGTTTTTTTTGTCTGTATGGCATTCTGAGTCACACATTGCAGTTTATAGACAGGCTACCTTGTTCACACCATCTGCCATGGCTTGCAGTGTGAGCTCTCGGGGGCCATCCACTGTCTTCCCATCGTCAGTGGGTCCCCAGCTGGCACTGTAGATGTCAATAACCTGAGGCATATGGCTGATGGAGGATGCCTCAATGATATCGGTCATGAAGGGCTGGTCCAGCATTCGAATACCTGTGTGATGTCAGATTAGTGAAAATAAATGTGTTTTCTTTTACTGGGGTTTTTAATGTCAGTAGCTGTCAATAAACATACAAACACTACATTACCAAAAATAAGTATAGACTGGATAACACACAAATTATATTTCAAGGATAAGTATGACATAAATAATATTTTATATGTAAGCAAGTGATCAAAAACATATTAATCTGCTGCTGACCACAATATTATGAGGAGGACGTTGAAGGTCTATGGTTTAGAGTACAAATGCTGTATGTGCTGAAACCTTGGTGTATGTAACTGCACTGCATATATACTGTCTTGTATACTGACAGTATACAACTGCACTGCATATATACTGTCTTGTATACTGTCATGGGCTTGGCTAAGATAAAACTGCAAAAGCTCTCTGACAGACTCCCTCATGTTTGACGAGCGCAAACCCCTGCTCTACGTAACTTTACCAACACAGTCCCATGTGTAGGTTATACACTATTGATAGAATTGTGTAGAGACACTGTCGACTCTAGTTCTCTTCCAGTACACAAACCATCAACTGATTAGCCTTGCCTAGCAGGCACAGGTGTCCACTGACAGCAGAATGTATGCATACTCAGTCATGTCATCCTCATTTACACGGTTTACACAGATCACAGCCATGGGAAAAATGCCTGTCATTTATCCTACAGGATAATCTATAGGAAACACGTGACTCTGACTAAAGCAACTCTGAGCAATGAGTAAGTGAAGTTATTTTAACACCTGTAAGTGATTACCATCATGTTTTTTTCCCAAGAAACCTAACTAAAATTGTACTGTAACTGTCATAACTGTCACTTCAGTAAGAACATACCAGCTACTTTGGCGTTGTAAGCGACACCCACTCCACAGATGTTGTTGTTAGCTACTGCAGATACCTCACCTGCACATCTAGTGCCATGACTGTGAGTAGAGAAGAGAGAGAAAAGACCATTACAATAACAGTGAAACTAAATATCTTCACAAGTAGATTTTTCCCAAATAATTTTAATTTTTAAACATTTTGTAGAAAAGGTCTCCTTCTCAAACCATGTTTGTTGAACTCAATAAACTGAACGTTGTGCCATTTCTTACTCTTAAGATACCATGGCCAGAAATATCATTTTGTGCCCACTTTGTGAAAATCTGTTAAGGAACTGGTTACAGGTCCATCTGGTCTATGCTAAGGTTGTGTATCTTCTAAATGCCTAAAGTAATGGTATTTGGTTAAAGAAAATAATGTACAACATTTGAAGGAGAAGGAAAACTACAACATAAATATACCCATTCCCTGTTAAACCAGTTGTCTGTGTAGCAGAAGCATGGGTATGGGTCATTACCTGTTAAACCAGTCGTCTGTGTAGCGGGGATATGGGTAAGGGTCATTACTGCTGAAATCATAACTGGCTTCAGCATTCTAAAAGAAAAAAAGGTCAGGTAAAATACTATATATAAGGAGAGAGACAGATGCCAGATCAAAAAAAATGTTTACACACAAAACATTCTAAAAATAATTGTATTTATTAATAATTATTAACAATCTTAATGTTTAATCTTAATGTGGCTGCTGGTTATACAAAGACAAAACACACTGGTTGGAGGGCATTCATCTTTTTTGATGAAATTTGGTGTGCACACATTGTTAAAGAAAAGGTATCAAAATATTTTTTTCATCCAATCACTTCAATGTTACATGAAACATGTACATATTTAATGAAGAGTCCATAACTACAGGACAGACAATATTTTGGATTTGTGCACAATATTGTTGTGAAATCCAATCTGTAGGGGGGGTGGCACCTTGAAAGCAGAGAAGTTGCAGGTAAAGAGGGTAAGAACTGCATTACAATTGTTATGCAGGATGTTAACACAATCTATGGAAGCATGTCAATGTTTGTGAAATTCAGTCCATAGGGGGCAGTTAAATTTTTACAAAATGACATTTGGCTTATATCTGTAGAACCATGTGATTAGAGAGGTCACTGCATGCCCTCCACATTGTGCAATTACAGTTCCTAATGTTTTCTTGAAGTAACTATGACAGTGACCACTGCTTTAGCCATATTTCTTTTAAAAAAGTTTGCCGACATATTCAAAACTTCACACGCAAGGTGTGCTTCAGACAGTGTTTTTAGTTTGTGACAATATGGCCCTAGCTCTTTATGTTCTACTGTGTGTGTGAGAGAGGCAGCTGTGTCTTGCAGAAGAGTGAGTCAGCTGCAGGTTGGATTCCTAGTACTGTCAAAGAAAAAAACAACATGTAGGTGGGGGGAATGAGTAATCAGCGCCCTCCATCCCACACATCCACAGCTGAGGTCCTCTGTGCAATGCATCTGACCCTCAAATGCTCCCTGGGTACACAGATGGGTCAGACTCAGAGACAGAATGTCTCTCTGGAATCACAAAAATATCTATCATCATCATGTTGATTTACCTCTGGTTCTGACAGGCATCTGGTTGCCTGCATCATCATAGCTCTGCCACAGCACTGTACTCAGCTCAGATAAACAAGGTTACTGGGGGTTCTAATTAGCAACACCTCAGCTCGTGGCTTATATAATTTGTGTGGCCAAGTAGTTCTAAATGAAATGTTTCAGTATCACAAAGCATGTACTTGTGTTAAGGATAAGATGTAGCATTCCGTATTGGTTTCATAATGGTTTCACATTGGTGCAGTTGTAAGGTGGTCTAAAAGTGAATTAGTGTCCTGCCTATTGTCCTTAGTGTTTGTAAGCAATGAATCACAAGAGGCCAGGGTATTGCTGGTTTTACCACAGCTAAGGGGTGTTGTTAGGCATGACATGAAGCGGAGTGCCGTCAGAAGATGAAGTGGTGCTAAGAAAAGTGGAGATGTTCAGTAGAGGGGCAATTGTCTCAGAGTAGCAGCATTACCCCCGGCATCGACTGGTTAATTGCTTTTTTAAAACTGCTACCACATAAGATTGATAATTTCGTAAAATCAAGGCAAAGTAATGACAGAATAAATAATTTACAGACAACAGTTATTATTCCGCAAATGAGTATAGTTCTTCAAGGTTGTTTGGTAACGCTGTACGCAACGTTGCAGTGCTACTTTGTAACAGTTCTTTCAATTGAGGAAAGCTGAGGTGTAATATGGAATTTTGTAATGGAATGTTATGAGGACAACCTGTAAGGTTATACTCGTTTTACAACTGCCTGGAACAGGATTCAGTCAATCACGATCATCGAACTGAATGAGCAGTTTTAGAAGAACAATTAGAAACAGGCAATGAACAAATAAAACCTTAGAACTTACATAATTTGCCGCAAGGTCTGGGTGAAGATAGTCAATTCCTAAAAAATGATGGATGTATTACATCAGTTTACAGATACAGTTTGTAAATTACAATACATCAAAATTACTGGATGCACCAAATGAAAAGTAGCTTAGGGTAAATTTGTGAATAATCTTTCCAGGATACCAACAGAGGCGGACATCCTGGGCCCAGAAAGGAAAAGTCCTGCCACATATTTATTCTAGCCAATTCACTGAAACAGCTGATGCTAATTAGCACAACTCTTCTGCCAATTAGATGAGCTAATTAGTGAATTCACCTGTGTTAAGGTCACAGGCAGAAGGAATACATGGCAGGATTTTTACTTACTCAGGCTGGTTTGTCCCCCTCTGGATACCAAAGAACCATTATTCAAGCGACGCTACACACCATGAGGCATAGTTCAAATTACAGGGGGTACCGGGGGGGCGGGGTACAGTATCCCCCAAATACACAAAAACAGCAGGATTGGGGTACTGGTATATTAATGTAATTCATGTAAAACGTAAAAGGTAGTTCCCCTGTAAAAGGTAGAACCCCGCAATTATGGATAGGTAATTCACACCCTGCCATGAGGTACATACCATCATCCATTATAGCAATTGTCACTCCTTTCCCAGTGAATCCTAGCTCCCACGCCTCAGCCACATTCAGGTCCAGCCCAGGGGTGCCGTCTGCCTGACCCGTGTTTATCTAATCACACAGACAGTGTATCAAGGTTTCTGCTTTTATATGAAGCACCAAGAGAAATGATCAGAAATATGTTGGAGACCAACGTTTCCAAACTGCACACTAGATTATTTCATAAAATGTTAAACTGCACAGCAGTTTAAACAGTTGTTAAATTCCAATAATGTGAACAGCAACTGCATCAACTGCAATATATGCAATGTATACTTTGCAAAACACTGTAAAGTGTTGTGGCCCCTCTAGAGGTAAAAGGCAATACACAAAGTTAATACATAAACAGAACTGTAAGTTTTATTCTAAAATGTAAATATTATGGCTGTACTATGGTTAATAAAATAATTATTTTAAGTTAACACTTAAAATATATAAGTCTGTGACATGTCAGGACCATTTTATGATTAGTCTCTGTAAATGCATATATCACCTTTAACTTCATACCATAATTATCTGTTGTTTACATGTCATCCTACCCTGATTATTATATTTAATGATGTAGCCTAATTTCTTCTTATTATTATTATTTTAATGTTCAGTTTTCTGCCTTTCAGTCAAATGTAAATCTAGATGGTGCTTGGGAACTGAAAGCCATTTGTTATTCCTTGTTTTTATTACAATTACCTTTTTTATCTATCTATTGTTCTGGTATGCCAATATACCCCGTGCACAAGCATGAGTTGAGAGAACTCAGAAGATGTTGAATAAAGATTGTGTACATGCAGACCTGACATGCATTGATGGAACAGCTTGAGCTTCCTGCTAGACTCCATTAACTTAAACAAGGCTTTTTTTAATTAACCTCAGTTCTCATTAGCAACACGAGGGACTATCCCTTTGGTGTACCTTATCTGTATTAGGCTGTGTTAATACAAAAATATAAATCCATGTTGAGAAATAAACTGGACTGAATACACAATTACTGAAATATGAGAATGAGCCCTAATGATGTGCAAGAGAAGACAGCATCCTTCTTCCAGCACTTCCTGTATCAATCAATAGCAGTTGATGGGATCCAAAGGTTACTATAATCTTTAGTATAAAGTTCATAGAAACAATGTTGTGATGAACAATGTGAACAATGTGATTACTTACCAGATACCATTGCTTAGTGAAAAGAGGATCACTCATGTTGACTTCAACATGGTTAAGATCTCTGTAGCCTCGCTTCTGACGACCAAATCCAGTCTGTTGAACCACATTTTTCACCTAATGTAAAACAAAACATGACAAATGTTGCAGTAGACTGATGTAGAGACTGCATTCGCAGTGTAGACAGGTAAGAGATGATAATTAAAAGAATGAATGTTAAACGACCAATAGAGATAAAGATAAGATATGCAATTACAACTTTTAAGTAGTTGTGCCACGTAGCATAGCTGTGCTTGTCCCTTTTGAATGTGTGCGTGCGTGCGTGCGTGCGTGCTTGCGTGCGTGCTTGCGTGCGTGCGTGTGTGCGTGTAGCAACACACTGGGGCCCATGAAGGTGAAGATTTTCATCGGTGAAAACAGGACTAGAAAGGTCACTTAAAACACAAAGGACATGAAGGACAATTTATGAACTGAGTTCATGCTGCTTTGTGAGATTAATATAAAAAAGTCATAAATTTCGATGTAACAGTTGGTCAATTAGAAACTTTTTCACTAGGTGGACCTACATGGAACATATGCATTGATGAGGTTGACTGACACACCTTTTTACAACCAACACACCATAAACATACAAAAAAAAGTTTGTGTTCTCGAATACAACAGTTGGAGGCTACTCTATGAAAGCTGTTTTCAGTCTTCCAGCTTTTTGTGGATCCAGCACACAGAGAAGTGTGTCCCCCGTGGGCCAAAAGCATCTATGCCTTACTAGCCTGTTGGTGCTATTTCCTCACCATGGCATGCTGTGTGGTCACAGTTTGCCAGGTCATTAGTGCTATGGGCCTCTGGGGGATAGTGGGAGAGCTACTGATATTAGATGACGTCCACAGAGCTTCTGCTGCAACGTATGGCTGTGATGACTGCCTAACGTCTGGACTGAGAGGAATTTCACACCTTGCGTGAGCTCTTAACGTCACGGATCCACTGAGTTGACTGACTGTTTAGTGGTCGCACATGATTTTTCGAAAGGTCCAAATCTCCAGTGTTCTCCAAACTGCCGAGAAGTTCCACTGGATATGTGCATTCGGGGACATTATGTTTTAGATGGAGTCATATAGCCCACGGACTTTAAGTGAAGTGCACTATTTCATCTTGTGGTTTTGGTTGACTATTATACGTCTTTGTGTCGTTGTTTTATTTAATTATTCTTCTTGTGTGTTCAGATCATTCCACATGTTGATTTTGCACCTTATAAGATTAATTGATTGTTTTTCTCTTTTATTCTCATCACACGTGTCCCCCTTATCTATATTTCTACATTTTTTAGTGTAACTGCTGTGCAAATGACACTTAATTTTACCTTCTTGTTACCCCCAACAGTGCTAGCCCATTGGTTAACCTATTTGACTGTCTTAATGACACCACCGGCTGAATGTCAAGGAACCTCTTACAAGATGAAAATAAATAAAAAATTCCACACTGTAGTTACAAATCCTGTAGTTTATACCTTGATTCCTCTGTGATGGCACTGTAGCTAGATTACAACTATTGGCAGCTGCCAGACAGGAAGAAAGAAGGAAGAGCACATTACTCTTTTTTTCTCTCAACTGCGCTGGTTACATGTGAAATACAGGCCTGACTTCAAAATAACACTCTTTGTCTTTTAAAGCCCTGAATGGATTAGATGCACAATACATCTGTGACCTCCTAAGACCCTGTAGGTCACTTAGGTCTTCCTTCCCACACCTACTCCGGTTTTCTGTATTGCTGCTCCACGGCTCTGCAATAGTATCCCTTTGAAGTCCACAGTGACCAATAAAGACTGTACATCTAAATTGAAGTCTATTTTTAAATACATCCTGCTTCACCTTCTCCATTTTGTTTGCATTTTTTCTGTTGTAGTGTTAAATGTGCTACATACCAGTTTTTCTTAACTGGTGAGCCATTTTAAGCACGTCACAGAGCTTGTCGTTACAAAAGAAAGGTTACTGTGTCAGATCTAATGCCATTAGTTAAAATGTTAAAAAATCATTCCAATCATTACAAATCAGTTAGCTACTCTGTTTAGCTTAGGGGGTGGGCTGTCACTGATTTGGTTTGAACATGTGGGTGATGTGACTTGCTGCTGATGGGAAATGGTGGGTCCCTAGGACACACCAGTTAAGAACCACTGCTATATACTGTATATAGAAAAGTACTTGACTTAGCACAGATGTTTTAAAGAAATGTGATATTTGCATTGTGTCTAACAAAGTGAATATTTATTATGCCTCTCTAAAACTATGGAATGTGCTTCCACAACACATTAGAGAGGCAGACCCAGTGGACACTTTCAAGCAGCAGATCAAGACCTCACCTCTTCAACCTTGCCTTTAATTACAGCTCCATCCCATTCATGCCATTACGCCTGGGCAGATTCCCAATAAGATGCCCCCTTAAGATGTTTGAGATGGCTGCTTTTGCTCAACTTGGCCATAAACTACAGGGCATACATGCTGCCACATGCTGGTTTTCGTCATTTTCTATTGTTCTGCATTTTCTGATACACATTTCTTAAACTGTTTAAGCACTGTGATCTGCAGCCTGTATGTGAAAAGAGATACACCAATGCTTCTTTTTTCATTACTGCTTATTAGTCACACTAAAACATGACGCACAGCCAAAGCTTAAGTCTCCACTTACTGTGAAAATTGTATTAAATGACTGATATGGTCCAATTTTCAACACCTCAATGCCTTCTGTTTCTAATGTCTGTGACCATGCACTTAATGACTATGTGGACACGCTGACCCCCCCCCCAAAAAAAAACAAACAAATAAAATGCTACTTGAATTTTTATCACATTAAAGTCACATTAAATGTCATATTGTATGGTGGTAGTAGAAACAAAATCATTTTTATAAAAGTCCTTTCAGCTTAGCTTATCTTTTACCCAACAACCATACATAGTTAAACATAAGTGTGAAATACCAATAATAATCAGCACAGTAGTCATCAAATGTTCTTAACAGTACTTCACCACTTTCAATGATGGCTACCTTGCGTAACTTAAAAATGTCCACGGATGGGAACAGTGCCAAGCTGAAGATGAGAGGAAACATTTACTAGTTCCTACATTAAGCAAACTGACAGTTTCAGGAAACACGAGTCTAATCAATAAAGGATTGCAGCAGCCCCTCAAACCAAATGGTGATTCAGAGGTTGCCAAGGCTAGCCTGGCTCCCTGCATCTCTTAAAGGCCCCACTACAGCCAAGGATGGTTTAACACAGCCATCTTACCATCACAAGGACATTTGTGTCTTAAACCCTTCATGCCACATATCACACACAAAATCATTGGAATTATAGGTTGTTGGTGAAAAAGGTAAAGCGATCAACCGTAGCAGAAGTTATATCAAACTTTTCACAAGGAAATTGCATTTACTTCTTTGGTGACACCAATGACTACTGTGGTGCTTCCACACAAGGGCTATACATGTCATTATATTATTCAAACCGGATGCATGCTTCACTGGCATGTCATGATTGTGTTAGATAACTGCAGACAGCACTTACCAAACACTGGACACTTACTCCACCACACATTAGTGGGCTTTCTCATTTCTCATAACAATCATGCTCTAAATTAAGTATTGTTTTCCAGGTACTGTAGTCGGGCTGGTTTCTATGGGAACCACACACAATATGAATTTGTAAGCCTTACCCTGTGATCCTCATGGAGGCTCTGACCATGCCGAGCGCTGCGTTTGTCCCTGGTCTTGGGGGTATCATGGGGGTAAAAATGGAAAAGACTCTCTCCAATAGGAAGCTAATATGAAAGATGGATCAATGAATAGAAAAATATAAAACAGAAATATGGGTAAAGACATATAAAGAAACAACACATTAAAAAGATTATGTTTTAGGGGAAACCCTTTTTGGCTCTTTGCCTTCTGTTGGTAGTCTATACTGTCATGGGGCCACTGCACTTCAATACCTAATCTCTCTTTTATAGACGTCAACACTTAAGAACAGTGTTATTGTGTCTTTCATGCCCTTTTTCTATTAAGATGGAAAAAGTCAACTGACGAAAACTGTGGTCATCTCAATGGAATGAAATTCATTCAATGCTTCATTGGTAAAATGCACTAATGTGGAAAGATACATTACGTATGGTCTTGTCCAAACGGCTGGTAATGCATAATTATGCAGTGACATGAATGTTCTTAATTATGCAGTAATATAAATATATATTTGTGATAAGGAGTCAAGTGATCTAGTGACACACACACTATCAGTTGTCTGGTTTGTTCTGTTGCACTTGATGCATTTCTCCTTTTGAAAAACAAATGCATTTTTTTTTTAAAGATAACCTTTAACATATGACAATAATTTCATTACTTCATTAATGGAATAACAATTATTCCAATAAATATACTTTATATAAATCTTAAGATTCCAAAATGGATGCATAACAACATAACACCAATAAATTGTGAAAATAAGGTTTGATAGCAAAAAGAGTTTGGCAGTGTATCCATGTGTCAATGCATAGGCCATAATAAATGGAATGATCCAGTCCAGGTCTAGTAGGTTATGAGAATATATCGTACAGATGACTGTGTTATGCACAATATAGGCTTACTATTTCATACTTAATAAAGTACAGGGGACTGACGGATCAATAAAAGCACCAGGCTGTGCTGGGTTATGTAATCATTTGGCATTAAAGCCTTGCCCGAATAAGCATTTGATGACGTAAACATTTGTAAAGGTAGACTAATTTAAACCGTTAAAGACTCGGCCTAATAAATGTCCCAAATATTCTTTCAGGAACATCAGCAATAAGAGTGTTGTGTTAGCATATATGATCAGAATAACACATTTAACACATTGCAACGTTTGAAAAAATCATAACAGCACAAATTTAAATGTCGTTGAGTGCTATCCACAATACATAATCACCTAATTTAGTATTAAAGCAGCGTAATGTAGTCTAAATGCTGCTTACAGTAGGCCTACAAAACAGGGCTGCCAGTAGGTTATTTGGTCTTATTTTGGATATGCGACTTCACATCTTACCTTCCGGACACTCTCAAACCCGTGCTCCAACGCAACTTGACGGGCTTCATCAAATGAGCCTTCATGTAACTGAACCAAGAAATGATTTGTTAAAATGCCATCCTCTGTTTTCCCCATTGCAGAAATCAATACGTTGACCAGTACCAAGACAGCCAGTGGCCCATGTCTTAAAAATCCACACATTCTCGACACGGTCCGTATAATCTTGAAGGAGAAATCTATCAACGGGATGCTCCAAATGACTTCAAATGGCTTCTATCGGAGCTTTTTGGGATGCATCTCCTGAGTCGGGAACAAAGATAATTCAAGTTTGACTGCGAGTCGGATGAGCGCAGTGTGCGGTGCGAGGTGAGCCTCCTGCTGTGGACCAAATCTGCATTTTCAACTGCTCTTTCATCTATAATTCAGCGTGATCGTGTAGGTCTTCTCCATGTGACGTTTTGCGGGATAGTGCCCAATAGGCTCCAGAAGGCGTGGCCATCGACTGTCACCCACCTCTTCTTGTTGATGGAGGCTAATTTCCAGACCCCACTATGAGACATTCACATAGAAAAAGGCTTTTAACCTGGGGAAATCTGAAACGGAGCACGAAGATATCAAGTAAAACAAAACATTGGGGTGTTTCTATGCTTCTAAGATCATACTGATAGATTATAAGTGTAAACAACAAACAAACAAACAGTATATAATTAGGGATGTTTTATTGCTGTAATAGAGGGTGGGTTTAGTATGCTCGAATTTGAAAGATAATGATGATTATGTATAATATTCCAGTGATTAGATATTGGAAACATTCATCTAAGTTGTAGGCGTGGAGAGATTTTTTATGTATGCCACTGACCGTTTTCAGTTATAGGACTGCAAGACTACATGCAGCATACATGGCTATGATTAACTTCTTGGTGATAGGTGGTAATACGATTGACATGGCTATTTTATCTTGGGTTAACATTAAGTGCAGCAATTAGAGTGTGAAAGCTGTGGGGTGACCTTTTAATAGGCGATTAGCCCTACTGGTTTCTATTTCTTATAGATTGTGAAACATGCATCTATTTTTAGAATGTTAGTTTTAGTTTTTTTTCACAACTTCTAATTTCATTGTAAGAAGGCCATGCTTCCCCTTGCTTCAGCTAGGAGTTGCCACTGCAGCTCACAGGTGGGCCTAACTTGAATCCATGCTCCACCAATGCTGCAGCAGCCTATATGTAACATTACATAATTAATTAGCAAAACGTGTTTTTCCCATTTAAGTCTATAGATGCATTATGCTAATGTGCGTCAAACAAGTTAGCCTCCCTTACCACAGAGACCAGGATGTTGAATTTAAGATGAGCATTATCATGATAATCTATATCTTTTCTCTATGAAACCTGAAAGCATGAATATAATTATGCAGGCATGTTCTCAGTAATCCCACAGTTGTCTTGTGTGGTTTACTGCAGAGGAAAAAATCTCAACAGGCTAGGTAGGAACATTATGCTTTAAATGATGACCCTTTACAGGGAGTCCATATTATAAATAATATACTGGACAACAGGCTAATTTAATAAGTAAAGGCCAGGGGCCAGATCATCTTGACCTTCTATTCATTAAAGCATATCTCTGACTCACCGGCAGAATAACACAACAAATGGTGGCAGGTCTGTATATGTAAAGACTGGGATTGGGTGGACCAGCTGTCTATCCCAGGCCTCCATGTCTGTTTCAGAAGTGTGGTTCTTCTTAACAATGAACATTTTTTCTTATAGGCTTTACCTATTCCCATCTTTGCCAAAAGAGTCAGTAAAAGTTACTACCAAGGACACTCGTGTGTGTAAAAGTTTTCTGCAGAGTGTGGAGCCCAAGAGCCTGCATATTTCAGGGTCAACTCATTGGACAAAGGAAGTAGCAATTTGTCAGATTATGAACCTGCAGAACAATGATCTTGATCATCTGGCTGACTTTTGCTACACACTGCCAAAGGCAAAGGTTCAAGTATCCACAGTTCTTCTAAGCTTCCTCAAAGCTAAACTTTGTTCAGCACTTGAGAAGGAAAAGCTACCTCACCTTCAGGGAAAAGTTACTCAATGAGCTAGGAGGTAGGCTATGTTATCATGTAGGTATTTTTGGTTGCTAAAGATAATTACAGTGTACGCACGGGTAACCAAAACAGTATTTAATATGACATTAAATTGTGCTTTTCTGTCTTTTTAAGAATATACCAATGGAGATGACAGTAGCAGTCATTCAAGTTTAAGATGAAACCTCTGATAGTGATAGCATGACAATAAAATTTTGATTTCTGGTGGCTTGGATATCGTTTCATAGTTGTACCCAGAAGCAGCGTGTCACTGGTATGCATGACAGCATTACAAATGGAGTACAACTGCAAGTGGGGAGTTCATAAGAGATGTGCACTGGATTAATGGACTGCAGTGGTGGAGCAATATGAATGTTACTCTCAAACTTGCAAAAGAACACCTTTTATGTGACCTGACATGATATAATTTACCAGGTTATTGCCTTAGTTTGGAGGATTGATGGTTTTCTTTAGCTTGTGATGTCTTGTGTTCCTTAAGTACACAAGTCTACTCATGAGTAATTAGAAATCTACACAATACCACTTTTTTTCAGACGCAAGCACAAAGTGGATGTTTCCCTAGTGACAGAGGTAAGATGAGCTTTGCCCTATTTTTCCACACAATGCTATTTCTTTTCCATATTGAATGTGGACCTGCCCCGTTTGATAATACTCCCTGATTTCTTATAGAGTAGATAAGAAGGAGGAGGACATTACATGAAAAAGCCATGATGAACCACTTCAGAGGTCAGGGCAGTTGAACAACATGTTGTCAATCACATCAAGGCAGGGAAATAGGCCACTCTTAGGAGCTACCAGGTTGGCAAGAAAATGTCCTTAAAAATCATGTCTGACTTTGTATACGGGTTTCTTTTCTGTGTGTGTGTATCTTTTGCAGATGGTTCCTCTAACCATGTTTCTGTAAACCATGAAGAGTTTATCCCCATAAACCTTAAAAATCAGGTGTATTATAACTTCATATTTTTACACTAAAATTTAAATATGTCAAGTTGTAATAGTAAGGTATATTACATATTAATATATTTATATAAAAGATTTTGTGGTAATAACATGCTGAAAATTAGTTGTCCCCAGAAATTATGATGGTTTCATGTTGCATACACCACAACTGGTGTGTGTGTGTGTGTGTGTGTGTGTGTGTGTGTGTGTGTGTGTGTTTGTGGGCAAACATGTGTGTGCCTTTGTGTGTTTGGAATAATCTATTTCTCACAGCTGTTAGTGTGTATACCTATGTGTGTATGTGTGTGTTGTCATATTTCATGTAATCTTTTTGGCCTTTATAATAGGAGCACTACAAAGAGGAAAGCCATGAGTCATGTCTTTTTTTAACACCTTTAATCTGAGAGAGCTGGTTGTGGGTTCACACTCTCCTGCTAAGACTGTTGTCAAGTGGCTTCAGTGTCACACATGTTTCCATGCAGCCCTAGAGGGCTTTCTAGATGAAACACAACTTTACATAGAATAGCAACATGGAAAATCAGGTCAGGAAGACTTTAAAGGTACAGTGATGCTGATGAATTTTCATTACATTGTTGTAAAGCTTCTGTGTTGCACAAGTTTACATTTAGGTAATGTGGATCTTTACTTTAATAGGTGACTGGTGCCAAGAAACAATACATTATGATCTTTTGTCCTGCATATGTGATTTCTCAGCGCTGCATGTTGTATGCATTAAATAACTTTGTATTTTCTGGTCTTATTTTTCATGTAATTATTCGTACAGCTAGGTTCACGGTAAAGACCAAAGCAACAGGGAAGGTTTATTAAACTCAGCTTGAGAAACAACTGACTGTGTCTCTGTAATGGAGTGTGTATCTCCCGTGGTCAGGTGTTTTCCTAGTGCTACGACAAGTGCACTTTATGGGTGGAAAGCCCAATTATCATTAGCGCTAATGCGGTTTTAAAATGGAAAGAACATCAGTGCCCACACATGGTGCAGCTTTGCATAACAGCTTGCTGTAAAGTTAATTTAAGCATATGTTATGAGGTTAACCATTTTCTGACCGAAAATCTGTATGAGCTGCCGAACTGAAAAAAAAAAAAAAACAATGAAAAAAGAATGTTCTGTAGTCACTGATGTTTAAAACTACAGAGGAGAAAAGCTGTGTCATTCTTGCATGGCCATGGAATTTTAAATGGTATTATTGGCATTTCCAAGGACAGGTCACTAACGTCACATCAGAACACTAATTACATGCTTTCTTGCTAACGTCATCAGGGTTACCTTCCTAAATAAACCAGGGTTCTCCCATCCTTTTGTGCAAGGCATTAACATGACGTTTTTTCCACTCTTTACATAAGTGATGGCTGATTCTGTCTCTGTCAGTAGATTTAGCCTTTGCACAATGAAACTGTGTTCTCAATATTTTCCCTTAGTACATTTTTGACAACAGCCTGAACATGGTGGAGAGGTAAAAAATTTGAGCTTATCCTCTAATGAGTATACATAAATAGCTGGAAACTCAGTAAGCATAAAAAATGTAAATAAAAAATGTGAATAATTTTTACAGTTATTTACAACTGCTTACTTTTCATTTTGAAATCATTTATTTAATACTACGCACAAATCACAGTACTACAAAGACCATGTACCTTTTGTATTTTCAGTACTACAATGTATAATGTGAAAAAACACTTTAAAAAATATAGAAACTTAAGGAAGTAAAGAAGGAAGTAATATTTAGTATATTGTTAAATGTCAATACAAGTCCATTTGGGGTGCTGTTGTAACAGATACAAACGTTTTAATCATAAATAAGGTATTCGAAGATGCTGTGAATAAAAACAAAACAGACAGCAACTCTTCACAGTATGTAAGATGTAAAAGTATTTATCTTGTGCATGACGTATAAAGATTAAGTGACTGTACCAAGGCTTCTCTCTAGGTCCAGGCTCCAGCTTGGCATCCCAACCACCTGTGACCCAGACCTCTAGTTTTTGCCCAGCCACTAGCAGCAGGTCCAATCTCTGCTGCTCCCCAGTCATCCTCTCAGCCATTCCAGAATTTCCAACATTATCTAAGATGAAAATGGAAAAAGTTAACTGGAAATGCAAGTACAAATAAACAAGATAAATCTCTCCGTAATGATACTCACATATCAGATACACAAAGTCATTCTTCCATTTGCAAAGGGGGTATCACCATCTACATTGCTCCAAAAAACCTCAGTATTACAAAAAAAAAGACAAGAAAATCACGAGGACATGGCTGCAAAAGGAGTCAGCATTACTCTGGAAAACATCAGGTACAAGACTGAGAAAATGCTTGCCACTTACAAGCATGTGAACAACCAGATGCAAGCAACAGGAGAGGCGAGGGTCAGCTGGGAATACTCTAATGTGTTTGCTTGTCTCTACTGGTTGAGGTAATTGTACTGACTACATAAAATTTAAAATTTTCACATTCATCATACTCCAAGGGGCTGTGACTTGTTTGAAGCCAACACCTTTACAATAACAGATCTAACATATACAGACCTGCCACCATTTGTTTAATATCAACCTACAAATGGATTTATTATCAACATTCTTTAACATCAACATCGTTCTTGCCTATAGTGGCAAGCATGGAGCACACACATCAACCATGATGCACTTTCACTGACCTTTTGGTTTGGCAGTTCATTTAATCGCACATCAGTAATATTTTATCGCTTAGTTCACATGGGCTTGTAAGAATAAGTATAATTATTTTATGACACTAAATGTTGCAGCAACAGCTTTTAAATGTTATTTTACTTTCCATATGGCATTATCAGTCTGCAATATGCTCTCTCTCCCTCTCTCATGCCTTTATCTCTCTGAAAGTGAAAACAAGGGGGAAAAAATGTATGTTTCACACTAACAGTAAGGTCAGCAATTTCAGACATTGGAAAGCACTGTCAATTATGAGCACACCCCCATATTTGTGTTCAGCATTTCAAAATAATAATAACCCATCATTATAATCATTAGCATACTATAGGCACACATAGGTCTAATGGGTAAAAAATGCCAAATAAAAAGCCTTTAACTATACTATTACCTGCAGTTTCTTGGTGGCTAATGTCAACATCAAAACTGCACAAAATCTCTGAGGGTGGTTATGTTATAAGTCATTGCAAATAGTATCTCTGTAAATGATGGTAAATCATTGCAGAGGTTGTATACGATGCAACAGAGCTAGTATGCTCTATGCTGCCAATGTGTAAATACCACAACCAGCGAAATGTGTAGGCTACTTGGGGATGCCAAAGCCATGCGGAATCTTTCCCTGCTGCTTCCTCTTCGGTAGCTGAAACAAATTACCACAGCACATTCTTTGCTGAAAATATGTCTTAGATCTTAGAGCAAATTATGTTGCTTTTGAATGTAGTGCTTTTATTTATAGCACTTCATTGCTTCTATAGCACTTTCTCTTCTCCTTCCAAGGTACTCTTCTCTTGCTGGAAGATTATTGTTTATGTGCTGGTGAGCAGGGCCGTACGCAGGATTTGGAAATAGGTGAGGTCCAGGATGTCAGGATGCCAGGATGAAATTTTTTATTTATTTATATTTTAAATGTCAGGTCACACAAAAGGTTTGTTGTTTAAATATCTTTTAATGGTGCTAAATCAATATTAAAAATATATATATACTGTAGGCATATATTAAAAATATGGCAAACAATCAGTAGACCTACACCACCATTTTTAAAGAATATAGGGGTAACATTCAACATTTTCAAAAAAAAAAGTACTGTGGCCTATGTTTAAAATATGGCAAACAATCACTAGGCCTACGGTTAGGATCCTAACCCTAGGATCAGCGTTCTTTTCCTCCAGTCGTACGAGCGCTTTAGGCTTCTTTCTACACACACAGACAGGCAAAAGAGAAAAGTCTATTGACGTTTATCATTAGCCATTCAAATTACAATCCAAGCACCTTTCGCCGTCGGATATAGTTTGTAAATGTTAACGTTTTAATCAGTTGATGTTTCTTTTTTTCTCTACAGTAGCCTAATAGCCTACCAAGTGTTGCAGCTTCAGCTTGCTTCATAGAAATATTGATCTTCAGCGCATTGGCCTACAATGGCTTCACAAAGTTGACAAAGAAGAAAACGTATCATACAGCTTATGCCTTTCTTTTAAAACACTTGGTACAGCTGTGGCACTCATGCGCTGCGCAAGCTTAGGTCTATCATTACGATGATGACTGCTGAATTGTGTCCTCTTCCCGTCGCATCACTCGCAGTGTTAATCTTGTTCACTCGCATACAGGCACGACTCACGAACACAACGGTCATCAAGGTTTAACGCCACACAGGCCTACAAAGAATCACATTTAACATCCCGCTTTCTTTATTGGGCTATTCAGTTAGACATAGTCGCGTAAAAAAAAAAAAAAAAAACGCGCAAAAAAATGAGTGAGGTCCAGACCTCGTGACCTCATAGCTGCGTACGGCCATGCTGGTGAGCACCCTTTATGTTGATTTTCAGGAAAATGAAATACGTTGGAGTCCTTACTGAAACGTTTGAAGTGTCGTGCTAAATGGAAAAGCTGACAATTGCTGTGGATTGCTGTGTTATTAAATTTACAGATGTTTTTTTATTGGAATGTTGTTGATTTGTCTTTGATGCACATATGTCATAATCATAGTGTAACGAAAGAAACGGCTGTAATGCTAGCTAACTAGCTACTCAGAAAGCTATGTTCAGCCAACACTTCTATAGGGCGTCAGCCAGCATTTGCTGTCGTAACTTAATCAGCTCAACTTAATTCATTAAGTCATAGACGTGTTTTCTGGCACTTTTTGCCATCTAACAGTTTTACTAATTTTATTAATAATTATGTCTCTATTTTACAGTTTTTCTTCTACTGTCTATGGTTTTACTCCCCGGGCGAGACCACTTCCCACGAAATGGCGGCCCCGGGAGGCTGCCCTGTTCAACCGTGCCTAAAACCGCTACTGTTAGCAGCATTGGGGTTGGGAAACGATAAAGACACGCAACAACACATATTCCATTAAAGCATTTATTTACTAACCAGCATAGCGAACAGTGAAGTACCCACTGATTTAGCTTCATTATCCATCCACCATTAACAATAGTTTCACGTGCCAAACAAACATTTACACTCACAGGGTTGCATAGCAGTAGTCTTCTGGTCCGTCCGCAAACAGGTCCGATTGGGAAACCGGAGCCACATCGGAGCCTGCTACTTATCCACTGGTCCGGAACAGTGAAAAAGGACTATGTTGGCGCAGGGTGTAATATCTGCCTTATTATCCGGTTGTGACTGTATATTTCACACTTTTTCTTCTGCCGGTGTGTCTTATCAACCATGTATTGTGATACTGTGTATTTTTGAAGTATTGCAGTACTTTTTATTGTGACCATGGTGTGTGTTGTTGAGGTTTTCATGTGTCTATGGATTGTTTCCCCCTATGTCTCGATGAGCTCTACCAATTATGTGAATATTGTATGGGCTTTGAAAGAGGAGCAAAGCTCAGTGTTCATGGAGTCTTGGTTGTGGAAGGATGTCTATGTCAACTTGGTGTGAGGCTTTTTGTTATTTCAGTTTTTGGTTTTCTGCTTTTCACTGCGCACTGTAAATAAACCATCACCGTTAATCACTTTTAATTTTGAGTTGCCTACTTCTTCCTACACTTCACGCTAGTCATGCTGTGACATGGGGGGTGGAGAAGCCTTCTCATTCACAGTGCAGTTTATCTAGCCTACTGATAACTTTGGCTAAACTGGTATACTGAAAGGAAAGGCACCCATAGCCTACGTTTGGGAGATCTGCCTGCCTGTTTTACAGGCATAATTGATGTTTTCATGAAGATGCTAAATGCATTTCATTGTCTTCATTTTGCCACTGCTAATTTCAGAAAAGCAGTATAGGCTTGAAAAAAAACACAAAATATCCAAACAGACTTAATGCATACTGAAGCATGCATTTCATTTTTCGTGAATAGAAAATATTACAATGTAGGCAAGTCAGTGACAGCGGCCATTTCACATAACAAAAATCAAACTTTTGTGATAGATCAGCATTATGAAGTAGTATCGATCTAACCCATACACACTCACTTGTAGCATCAATCTAGTTTCAAAGTTACATGTCAATCAAAATTGAGACTAAAAATGGTTTTCCAGTCCATATTTTGGATTCTCATTGCCCAAACGCCCAAATATATTATAGGAGTTGAGCCTACCCTGACTGCACATTATTGCTTTATAACTCATTTCAGCAAGGGTGATGAGCCTACTGGACCCTTTGCCTTCTATAATAGCTGGAGATAGAGAAATTAGGTAGAGGTTGCCTTCTTCCATAGCTGAAGTTTTAATGGCTATCGTTGCAGAAAATTAACAATTTCTGCAAATAAAAATAATAAGATATTGAAACTGGCAGAGTCCGCATTTTCTCTTAACAAATTTTAAAACTAGGCTAGATTACTCTACGAACAAAAACTGTATTATATTCATTGCATGTTTGCATGGTGTTGCCAAGTTCAGCACTAAGACAGTCCTATGTCAAGTTTTGTGAAATTTCGACAATCAAAACTGAAGATATTGGTAATGTGTAATTGCAGGCTATTGTTATTAATATAGCTATATGCCTGCCACCACACTGAATCTTTCCTGGTAGCCTATGCATTACTAGGGCGTGCAGGCCGACTTTCAGCCTGGATAATAATATCCTACGGAATTCTATGAAATTAAACTTTTGTTGAAAAGTTACGAATTTGCAGCGGCCCACTATGATGTAACCAAACAGGGCGCCGCGTAACAGTAGGTTACCATAGACGCTCCAAACGTTCGGAAACATAACATTTCTACATTTTCAAAACTGAACAGCGCTGACTAGACAAGGTATCAGATTCTCTTTTAACCACAATAATTTGTTGAAATTTCACATCAAAAGTAGTGTGTTGAATAATTTGTTTTCAAATATTAAATAACTTACCTTTGATTTTGCAAACAGTCATGCGCAAAATAATATTTTTTTTTCTTACTTTGGACAGTTTTAATGGCATGCATCCTGTAGTCCCTGTGTGACATTTGTCTTCCCGTCTTTGTATTTACAGATTACAAATTACAAAGAGTTTTTTTACCATGTATCAGAGTGTGAAGAAGAGGAAGAAACAAGCAGTGGGCTGGCGAACCAAGATGTTTAACTGCTTACACTATCGAGCTGCCCAAAGGCAGAGGCTGTGGGAAGAGTATGAGCAGGAGAGGCTGCGATGCCAGGAAAGATTCCGAAGAAACTGCCAGGAAGCCGTGAAGATCAATGACGCTTTCGAAGAAAATATCTTTAAGTACAGGGAAGTCTTCTTTGAAATGAACTTGCGCGTTAAGATGGTGCAGGCCACCCGCGAGTGGAGCACTCTACCGCTGAAGCCAGAGAACGCTGAAAGGAAAGTGTCCTTCCTTGACGTGAATGAAGCTCGCGATGTGTGGTACTGTGACGAGGAACCGAAGCCAAATGACAACCGTCGAAGTTGGAGGGCAGTGATGAAGGAGATGAAAGAGTCGGTGGAGTGGCACGAGCAGGTCAAAGTGTGGGCGGCCGAGGACCCCACCTCTTACAACTATAGAATGCGGACCATGCTTATGATTTTTGGGCCTCGCTTTTAAAGGTTGTGTGTTGCTCCTGTACCTACAACAAAAAATTGTGCAGTAGGACTAGAGCCTGATAAAATAAAAGATCAAATTACCCGAAATTCAGTTGTTTGTGGTAGTATTATGTTACCAATGCTTGGCTCAGGGTAAACACAGCATGAAAGGGGAGACCACACTTGGTTGCAATAATCAAAAAACTAAATTATTATAAATGAATGAATTTAAAAACTGAGGTAAATACAGCCAGTTTCAGGCTTCAGAAAAGAAAATGTAATGCAATCAGAGTAAGGTGTAAGGCATACATCACACAAAACAGAAGTAGGCTGGAGAGTTGGAGATCCGCAACACAAAAGGCAGCCAACTCAGGCCTAGAGAGCGTTCCCATCTTCACGATCCACAAATCATTTGGTGATCAGAACCAGATTTCACACACCTGCAGCACTCATTATGAAGACCCCAACATTAAACATTATGTCAGTAATGGGCAACCTGGCTTCAGAAGCTACCTCCAGTACCGCATATTGTCTCAGCCATTGAAATCAGCTGATTCTAATTACCACAACTCCAGTTGGCTTAAGGACCACATTGGAAATAAGCCCTAGGGCTTTTTATGTTATCCTATTTTTCTTTTAAATGCGTGGTTTGGTTTGCACAGAGCTGTGTCAAGTTGTTTTTAATTAAATTCTCAAGTCAAATCAATCAAAGGAGTTAATTATTCAAATCACCTGTACCAAGCACATAGGTAGAATCAGGTGATTTGGAGCATGTGGTACTAGACCTTTAGCTTCTGAATCCAGGATGAGGGGTGTGGTCTACAGCTCACAGCTCCACCTCCAGTGGTGCAGCAACATATCTCCTGGTTCTCCATCATCAGGTCAGAACAGTCACTGCGTTCACATGGTGGGATTGGTTTGGTTTGGGATTGGTTTGGGTGTTGCTTCCCAACGGGTGGTCTGTCCCCAGATCCTTGTTCACATGCAGTTCGTCTAAGCGGCTTCGGGCAGAGACCCGGCCCTTTCCGCTACGCTAGGTGGGGGCGCTGTAGTCAACTTCTATCTTTCTATTATTATCTTTTAATGCAAGGAACGTCTCTTCCACGCATAACTCTTGAACCACTCACCCGCTTGATCTCAAATTTGGAGGGCGTCATCATAATGTTACCAGTGTGTGCAGTGTGTGTTTCGTGTTGTTTGGGCAAAAAATGCCAAAGATATCGGTCAAACCGTGCCGAGCCATGACGACCCAGGCTGATAAGATTTACAATGCTAGCTGCTACAATGTTGGACATAACGCGACTAACGACACATAACTAAAATAATGGACATAACACGAGTAAACATTTGCCCACAACAAAGCTGCTACGTAGGTAAGATACGCAACAGCAGACTACAGCACTGCACACATATGCCTACAGTGCATACAGGCGACACGTAGAGGAGACTGAACTTTTCACCTCTCATTCCAGTTATTCCACATCGCAAAACAGTGTCTAAAGAAAATCTTACAAGTCAGTCAGTGCAAATGTATTTACATAGCCTCCTCCTTTCACCTGATATTATTACCCACTTAAACAATAAGGTGGTCTAAACAAAAACGTAATACTCTGGCACATCTTCTATGGGCTCTGCACTGTTCCTACTAAATAAAGACAATAAACAAACTTTCTGGCGGCATACAAACATGGTGTTCCAGGAGTTTGACGCATTCGCGTACGTGTTGTGCATTCTGCTGTGTTAGAAAGTCCGTATGAAGGAACAAACTGCGTTTTTTATTTCGTTGATACATGCGCAATACCCAAAACCAATCCGATCCCCGTATACATGGCAGTCCAAGTGGTTTGGAAACAGCCCAGGCCTGGCGTCGCAGTTGGTTTACGAAAACCAATTCCAAACCAGTCGTATCTCTGTTCACATGAAGCCGGTACGATCCCAAACCAGTTCCAATCGGTTTCGACTTGTCCATGTGAACGCACTCACAGTCTTCTCTCACAGACTGCTCTAACTCCACTGTTGTAGGGACAGATACAGGAAATCTTTTATGTTATATGCCATTGCACTACACAATAACAACTGTATCTCTGGCCAAGACACACTTAATGTTTACACACTTTTAAGTATTGTATTAAGTACGGCACCTTATCTATTCACTGCGCCTTATCCTTTCAAGGCACCTTTATGTATTGCACTACAATCAATACTGCTTTTTTATACTTTTTAATACATTTTTATTGCATTTTATATTATATTGCTTTATTATGTCTGGGTTGTGCTCTTTTCTTCATTGTGATGTTGGATTGGCTCTGTGTGTCCCTGTATGTCAGGCTGCTGCTAGCTTGGGATCAATAAAGCACATTCACATCTATCTATCTATCTATCTATCTATCTATCTATCTATCTATCTATCCATCCATCCATCCATCCATCCATCCATCCATCCATCCATCCATCCATCCATCCATCCATCCATCCATCCATCCATCCATCCATCCATCCATCCATCACAACTAAGCTCTCTTGACTGCCATGACCTGGATGAATGACAGTCTTCACAGACAAATCTATAGTACAATGTACATACAATCCATACACTATATTAGCATGAATTAACATTAGTCAAAACAAAAATTATATACTTGCCCAAATATGATTTCATCTGATAGTTCTTTGAAAAAAATGACCGACAATTTTCTTTTGTCAGGAAACAATACTAATTGTGGGTATGGGATGGCTGAAGCCAGGTTACCCAAAATTGATACTATATAGGGTTATTTCATGACAATCAATTTACGTTCTTAAAGGAAGTTTAGATGGATTAATGTACTGTAATTGTACAACACCTGTTGCTATCAAAGTGCACTGTCAGTTTGTTCTAAAAAAAGTTAGCAACTTAAAAAGCCTTTACAAAAACAAAGAGCTTACTGGCAAGAGCATAACGGATTAGAAGTTTCCGAAATGTTACAAAGTTTGGCATCTGGCACGAGCCCCCACTTGTCACAATTGGCTCGGATTGTGGCAAGAGAGCAGCGCAAAACAGTCTCAATGTTAACAAAAAACACGAGTTTTATTGTTTGGAAGTGTTCCACAAACAAACGCTAGAACGACCAAGGAAGTCGGCTGCTCTCTCGTCCTGCTCCCAGGTCAGCTGAAAAGTGCTTCCATCAAGCAGGGGCACACCTCCACACAGGTGCAACTGGGCCTAATCAGCACCTGGAGTAAGACACAGCCACAGCCACACACACACACACACACACACACACACGCACACACAACCACAGAACACCAGGGGGAAGCACTCAAAGCTAAAAGGGTTTGTCACACCACTCATGTCACTTTGAGAAATTAGTTCAGGCAGCTGGACGCTAAACGTTGCTCTGGAAGTGACCATTCTGCTATCTCCCTCTTTACGCACTGGCACGTTGTCATTGTCACTCATTAAACTTCCTCGCCAACCTCCGTCCTTCCCCAGGTAGGCCTACTGTACACCGTTGTCTGCTGTAATGTGTCCAAAATCACAGCACTTCTGACACCATGTTGTGTTTTAATGCAAAATAAATGTGTGTGAGTCCTCAACTGTGTTTTGAACTAAGGTACTCTTTTTTTTGTTTCCGTATTCCCAGTACCCTCCAAACATATACATCACAGCTCCCCCCACAGTGCAAAGACAATAACTATTTAGCAATACACCACAGCCCCCTGCCTACTGTTAGTTAAAGGGTCTGTGATGTTTTCTGGGTTATTTTAATTCCAAAGGCTCTAGAAATATCATTAGAGTAGGTGGTATGACCTCCGCAATGTAAAAAAGAATGGAAAAACGTATTGCCTCAAATGAATTTAGTGAACATCACTCGTTTCTTAAGTAGGCGACTAATATTTACTTAAGTAATTTCCATCAATTTTTCAAGAAAGCTTTACTCGTTCTATTTTAGAGTGCATGAAGTACTTAACTGTGTAGAATGGGCTTTACATGTGTTTTAGCCAACATTACCAGTAATGACAATAGTTGTAGAGGGAGCTGTATAAGTGGACATACACAGAAGAGAAGAGATTTACACATTACACATTTAAACTCCAACATCAAACTAGATGTACCGCATAGCGGTACATGGTATGACCGCCGCAGTGTATTGAAGTGTGGGAACTGCAGGTATGATGAGTTTGTGGTAGGTCAGTGTTGTGAGGTGAGAGTTTGTGTGGAAATGATTTGCTGGAAGTGGGCATGGATGTGGGTTTTGAATGAATGAAATTATGTGTGTTTGTGTATATTTTGTGTAGTTCCCACCTTCTCGGTCCAAGATATTGGCAAAGCAAAATCAGAATTTTTGCATTCAACTATATCACTAGGTGGTACTATGCTTCAAGTGAATGTTTATGGGCTGGGTTGATACACCTCTGTAACACTAGCATACTAACACAAAATCATTGTCAAGTTATTTAACAAAAACATTTTTGGGCACCTAGCTTTGACAAGAAACATTGCCCCCTGTGACGAAATGTCACAAAATTTGGTGCACATGAAAAGAAGTCTGTGTAGAGTTGGCATATCAACATTGGCCAAATTTGAGCAATTAGAAGCCAAGATATGGTATTTTGCTGAATTTTAAGCTATGTTTGAAATATTCATTGACATATAACATTGAAACGATTAATCTCAAGATAAATCCTTTGATAACTTTTTGTCATCATTGTCTGTAGATGACATGTACCAAATTTGGTGAGATTCACATAAACAGCCTATGACGAGTTCATTTGGTTTCGTTTTCGCGATGTTAAAATTTCACAGAAATTCTTTTTGTTGGAAGTGGGCGTTGACCAGTGTTTTTAATGCGGGAAGGTCAATAGATTTCACGACAAAAAAGAACTGCTTGTAAACCTTACCGTTCTCTAGATAATAGGCAAAATGACATTTTGTACAATTACAGCGCCCCCATTGAGCCAAATTTGATGGCATGTGCTGTGCTTTTAGAAGTCTTTGTGCTGATTGTGCATGGTATATTTTGTGCAGTTCACACCTTCTCGGTCCAAGATATTGGCAATACAAAATCCCAATTTTTGCATTTACCCATATCACTAGGTGGTGCTATGCTTCAAGTTAATGTTTATGGGCTGGGTTGATACGCCTCTGTAACATCAGCATACTAAAACAAAATTGTCGTCTTGGGAAACATTGTTGACGAGTTAAAAAAAAAAAAAAAAAAACAGTTTTTGGACACCTAGCTTCGACAAAAAACATTGTTCCCTTTGACAAAATGTCAAAAAAAATGATGAGCATGATAAGTAAGCTGTTTAGAGTTGGCATGTTAATTTTCACCACATTAGATCAATTAGAAGCCAAAATATAGACTTTTGAAGAATTTTAAGCTATGTTTCAAATTTTCATTGACAAATAACTTTTAAACGGTTTATCTCAAGATAAGTCCTTTGATAACTTTTTGTCACCAATGTGTGTAGATGACATGTACCAAATTTGGTGAGATTCACATGAATGGCCTATGACGAGTTCGTTTGGTTTTGTTTTCGCGATGTTAAAATTTCACAGAAATTCTTTTTGTTGGAAGTGGGCGCCGACCAGTGTTTTCAATGCGGGAGGGTCAATAGATTTCAGGACAAAAAAATACCCCCTATGGGCCAAATTTTATGGTATGTGCTGTGCTTTTAGAAGTCTTTGTGCTGATTGTGCATGGCATATTTCCTGCAATTCCCACCTTCCCAGTCCAAGATATTGGCAATACAAAATCCCAATTTTTGCATTTACCCATATCACTAGGTGGCGCTATACTTTTAGTAGAGTGTTTATGGGCTGGGTCGATGTTGTTCGGTGAAACGTGCATTGAGTTATTCAGCAAAAACTTTTCAGCGTCTCCCCCTCTTTGATGGACACTGGCACAGCGGGGGGTTGGCCCTTGTTGGCCAAAAGCTTCTATTCGCTCAAAAACTTCTAGGGCTACATGCCTACAAAGATTCATGTCCCCCAGACTTCCAGTGTCCTGACAATCGTTGACGAAAAATCGGTGAAAAAAAAAATTTTTAAAAAGGGAAAACATCTCGGCAACACTATAATGAGCGCTTTCGCTAGCTTCGCTAGCGCGGTCATAATAACCAGTCAGCCTTAAG
Source organism: Setipinna tenuifilis (assembly GCA_030347295.1). Classification (NCBI taxonomy): domain Eukaryota; kingdom Metazoa; phylum Chordata; class Actinopteri; order Clupeiformes; family Engraulidae; genus Setipinna; species Setipinna tenuifilis. Next base: position 7,598,416 of record CM059286.1, read on the forward strand.
TCCTAAACCAAGATAATCCACAATTGACCTGTGGTAGACAGAACCTAGACTCTCACAAAAGGCCAGTCAACAAGTCTGATTAGACTATACAGGTCAGAGGAGATTTCTCTAAGACTGCAAGGGAAGCTCTGATTCCCCTAAAATGTAAAAAAAAAAAAAAATGTAATGGTCAAATGTTTACAAAATGCCTTAAAACATGTTCATTTCAAACACCAGTTTGTTAATAATAGGCCCATTATCACAAATCAACTGAGTTGGTGTTGTTAACTTAGCATTCCACTTTGTTCTCATGGCCTATGGCCAACGCATTTCCTCATAGACGTCCAGCGTCAATGCACTTCAATGGGCCAGCACGGCCCCTAATTTTCTATGCATGGAAACTGGATGGTCATTGGAGAAATGCCATTTTCTCTGGGGGTGAATGGAATGGTGGGCGGAGTTTTGCTGGTGTGGACTTCAAGCAGTCCCCGTGTTGATTGGTGAACCTCTGAATCCAGTTTTCATTGGCTGGCGTTTTTGATACATAGACTGTGACTTGGCTGCTGGAGCTCAGTCCCATCGCGGATGTTGCATGCGAAGTCGTAAGATAAGCAGTGACGAATTTGTTAGCATTTCCTCAGCGAAAATACTTGTTCATTTATTACACTGTATATAAATCACACTCATACTTATTTCCGGTTTGGTTTATTACAATTTTCTTGTTCGTTTTTAATTTCGTTTCGTCAGAATCATACTGTTAGGTAGGTTGGCGCTAGTACTACTTAACTAGCCCACTAGCTCTCCTGAACTAGCCCGCTAGCAGAGCACTATGGCAGATCATTTTTTAGAGAAGTAACGAAGGGTAGAATTAACGTATAAGTAAATGGACAAACTTTATGATGAAGTTGGCAGTGAGCTTCCCCTCTTTGGAATACCAGCATCCGCCACTGATACAGGTCTAGTTGGACTGTAGGAGTCAGCCATTTCCTTAAGTCTGATCTAAGACACAAAAAGAGGGGGTCTCGCCCAGGGAGTTAAACACTGTAGAACTGCTACTGAATACAAGCCTTAAAATTGCCATGTCCCCTCAGTCTGGCCCTGTCAATCAGATTCTGCACTTAGCATAGCTTGACTATTTTTGAAGACATTTTAAAACTGGATTTGTGAAAAGCATGAAGATTTTTTAAATTTTGGGGCTCCAGATCTTGAAGTGTGTATACTATTGGAGTTGCAGCTGATTTTCCATCATATTGTGGAGCTGTACAGTGTATTTAAAGAGTTTAAGGGCAATTAGACCTTGATGTAATAGAAAGGCCTTAAAAACTAGTTATGTATGGGTTGACTCATGGCATGCAGTTGTCAGTGAGATTTTTCAACATGTTTTTTTTTTTTTTTTTTTTACTAGAAACCTCTTGCTGCTGAAGAGGCTAAGGCAAGTTATGATTGGTGGGGGTGGTACACACAGGTAAAAGTTGGTGATTTGGAATGTGGCACTGGATTGTAACTTCTGAATCCATGATGCCATCACTGCATGCACTGCATTTTTTTGTTTGTTTGTTGGAATATAATTATTATGAAAATTATTGTAATTGACTTCATAGAGGTTATTTTAATTTGTTTTGATCATTCTTCACCCTATGTGTAGGCTAAAGCTCACTGTCGAGTGGGCGTGGCGACTCTAAATACACTGGCTGGCTACATTGACTGGGTACCGATGGTGCACATCACTAATGGGAACTGCCGTCTGCTGGAGGTGCCGTGTTTGCTGCTGAGTGAGCGAGAGCTCCAGCTAGAGCAGTGGTTCTTAACCTTGTTGGAGGTACCGAACCCCACCAGTTTCATATGCTCATTCACCGAACCCTTCTTTAGTAAAAAATAAAAAAAATATATGATTTTTTACTGGTGCACAAAATGAACCGTGCATTAACGGTTCCACTGAGGCTCCACCGAACCCCTGAGACCAACTCACCGAACCCCTAGGGTTCGATCGAACCCAGGTTAAGAACCACTGAGCTAGAGGCAGCAGAGTGTCTCCTCATTGCCATAAGCAGAAAGGTCAGCTACGATTCTAAACTATTGTGTGCCATTTAACACACAGCTAATTAAACAATTAAAACACTAAGACAGGGCTGCACAGTTAACTGTATTCAGATTTTTGCTTTTTTGTTGAGGATTTTTCCTCCTTGGTGGAGGTAAAAAAAAATCCTTTTACAGTTTGTTGTAAAGGCCTAAAGGATGGTTTTATCAGAAATCACATGAACTGTGTCACATTGCTGTTCCATGCAGTCTTGAGAGACAAATTAAGTTTATTTTTGGTAGGGAAATGGTTAAAAATTATATAGTCTTTTTGATCATAGATGGTGAGAAAGTAAGCTTATGCAGCTAAACAATATCTAACTTTACTGCAGGTACATTACTATAAGCTATGCTTTCATACTCCATATATCAAAATATATGGCAAATCAGTTGGAGCCCTACTGCCCTTGCCAATAGTATAGGTCGCTCACTATCTGGGTCTAGCAGTGCAGCAAAAAAAAAACTGAAAATGTTAGAACTGTATTTTATATGTTTATTAATCACAAGACTTATCATCATCACATTCAGCAATGTTATTGCATATCACACATTGTTTTATATTGTGCAGCTCTTTTGTAAGGTGTCAGGTTAGAGCTGAAGGTCTCTTATGAGTAAAGGTGCTGTAGCCTAATTTGATTGACACTGACTTTAAAAAACAGGCTATTTTTATTTAAATGCGATTAAAATCATTGACATGTGTCACATGTTGATTTTAATCTAACCCCTACTGCCCCTGAAGCAACCTGGGGGGTACTTCCGGTTTGTTTCTACACCAGAAATATTTACTTTCTTTCTTTTCGCCATGTCATTTTGGGGCTCCGTATACACCCAATAGGCCTACAAACATAAGAAAAAAAAAACAAATGGACAATTTTAGCACAGCGTAGAAGTTTGAACTTCTGACGTGCAATAAAACATCATATAGTCTAGGCTATTTCTTAGGCTTGATTTTTGATGTTCTATCAACATGTCATGAGAATCACTTTCAGATCTAGGGTTAGATCGATTAGGCTTGTAATGGAAAAAGTAAAGTATCAACTGAACTCAGTCTATCCCATAAACAGTAGGCTACAAGACCCCCTATACCCGATTTTAAGTTCCTGGCTGTAGGCAACGAACATTCACTACGTATAGTGTTTCAGTTCAGTTTCACACAGAACGGTGACTCGGAGCCCTGACGTGTAAATTTACATTTTACAACAAAACAGAGTTTTGTCTATCGATGACTGATTTGCTGCTGTAAGTGATAGAAGAAGAGTAACAAAATACAAAGAATACGTTGCCCGTACACAACCTAAAACATTTTATCTTCCAAATGTTGTTGTTTGTAAATGTCTTAAGACGAAATTGCTGACGTAGCCTACTGATATATCGCGGTTGACTGACGTAATAGACTGCTGGCTTGAGTAAGCGCTATGTTTTGTTGCCAGCGGTTGTAGGCTAGCTCGACCGGGCTGTCCTCACATCGCTATACATATTCAGGCGAACCTACCCATGTTTAGCTCCAACAGTTAGTCCAACTTTCTTTCCTTAAAACGTCCAATACCTTCGCCCGTATATGGACACACGGGTAGCAGACCTTTTTGGAACATGTTCCGGATGTAAGTCGAGTATACAGGGTGTGGGCTCTTGTATAAATTACGGAATTATGGCTTCCAAAAAGGTTTGTAAGAGTGGAAAGAAAACAAAGAATCGGTCTGCTCGACAGTTTAAAACAAGCAACAATCCTCCATACCTACCTCCAGAGGTGAGTTTAAACACTGTCGGTATTAAGCGATTTTAGCGCTTGGTGACTTGAGATGCCTTGACTAAAGTTAGCTGCTTACCATTATGTGTTTACAGTTCACCCAAGACGTATAAATAGTTTGACTCAACGTTATATTAGCCAGAACTATTTGACCTGCATAGCTGTAGGTGATACAGGTCAACCACAACAGGAACACACGACAACGTTACATAATATCGCAGTCAGACGATAGCAACTTTCTAGCTGGAGAAAAGTGGAGCCGGTTGGAATCCGATATCACTGGCTGCTGGAAGTGTTGTTGATATACAGTCTTGGGAAACGTTACAGCTTTACGAACTGTTCAAAGTTTTTTTTCTTGCCGTGTCTGTCGACCTGTCGTGTTTTTAAAATGCTAACAATCAAGATATGTATTGCTTTGTAAACTACGACTACCTCCGCCACTTTAGCTCATGACTTGTAAACACAGTAACAGCAGTCAAAACAAGAGCGTTAGATCAAGAAAAACCTTTAGGCCTGAAATGTAGTGACAGGAGACCGTGCGCAAGTTCAGCGGCACATCATTTTGTTATATTTTGGTTTTCTTGTCGAACGATGTGTTTGGTTGCAACCTGATTGCAACAGGTTTTCAATGTAGCCTAATATTGTGGTGGGCGTGTTCAACGGGTTGTCAAATCAGCGACAACGTATAGCCCGCCCCAATTTTGAAAAGCCAATTTGCAATTTTATGTTCTGAAATTTTCTTTGCGATTCCTCTTTCAGTTGCCATATTTGGTAAAGCTTGCATCACGCAATACAATGTTTAGCGCACCTCTGAAAATGTTTTGCTAGGTATCATGCATCTTGGGTTTGCCCTGTCTTTCTTTCTGGGTCCAATTTCTGTGGTCTTTCTCCAAGTGGAGACCTCCAGTGTCATGTGTTGAACTACAGGTTCAAGTTACAACTTTGCGTGAAGTGCTGCAGCAAGTGTTTGTTTACAATTCAGCTGCCAGTGTATGCATATGCTTTGCCAAACAGCAAGTGTATTCCAGGCCCTATGCTGCCTTTAAATGCCATTGTAAGGGTCCTGTTCAGGCCTGGAATAGCTTATAACCTGCTTTCTGTTAACGATGCATACGCAATCTGGCTGTCATGCCATACCGATTTGATGAGTTGGTTGTACATAACATGAATAGATAAGGAACAAGTGCCCAATATTGATGTGACTATTAGGAATGGTTGTGCAAGTGACAGACAGGTGGTCACAGTGACAACACCATCTTTTAACTATTGTGGGTCTGATTCCTGTGGCCTTCACGTGGAGACATCATCACATCACAACACATCACAACACATCACAACACATCACAACACATCACATCACATCACATCACAACACATCACAACACATCACAACACATCACAACACATCACAACACATCACAACACATCACAACACATCACAACACAACACACGTTGAATGTTAATCATGCATGCTCATTGGTGTCTCCACTGTCTCAGTGCATAATTAGGCTACTATTCCCATGTTTTAGCATTCATTCCTAGTATTAGCATTAAGTAGCCTAAGTTATGCACAGACCAACATACATCTCTACACAAAATGCCAGCCTAAGCTAATGCCGTGATGTACTTCTGCAAAAAAGGATCTGTGCCATAATTTTCATCATGTGGACAGGCTTGTGTGGATGCAAACTGGCTGTTGTGCTATATTCTGCATTAATTTGGTGCATTGGTTGTGCACAATGTCAAAAAATAAGAAACATGTGTGCAATATTGACATAACTGCTAGGAAGGGTTGTGCAAGCATGGTGACAAGAAGTCTCAGTGGCTGAACACTATCTATTTACCATGCTGCTGTAAGGGATGCCACCTAGCACAGTTTGGCATGAGAATGTTAGTAATCCTCCCTCCCAACACTTCAAAAGCATACCCTACTAACTTAGCTTGCAACCCTAAAGGCCAAAAACCCAAAAGCCGTTTTAGCTCACTTGGTAGCGATGTCTCCCATAGTGGAGTTGCAATAAGGTCACGGGTTTGAGCCTGGGGCGGGACTGCGCAGGAAAGCCTCTGCTACAGTCGTGACGTGAACCTGGTTGGGAGTGAGGTTGAGGGGGGTGAGTGTGCTCAACTAACCTTTTTGCAGCACCTCCAATTTTGCTGATGCTATGAAGTTGTCGCATTACCACTGAGAGTATTTGTCTTTGAAATGACTGGCAAGGCATTCTTGGTTAATAAGCTTGCTCTTTACAAATTCACAAAGGTCTGACCAGCTAACCGTACTTCAGTAGTTTCTTACAGCTGATATTAACTACCCCGGGTTCCGTGTAATGTATCCAGCATTTAGATGGCTAGTCTTGTAGTGTAATCAAACAGTAAGGCACTCAGATGAAGCTCTCTGCCATGTACTAACAGGCGTGTAGCCAGAAATCATAAAATGCGTGGGCCCAGACGAGCATCAGGTGGGCCTAGCCAAAACGCATAGGTTATTTTTATTACTAAAACAGTCAATCGAATTTATAGAGCCTTCTGATTGGGTGGGCCAGATTGACAAGCCCAACCATGGCTATGCTTACTAAGTGCTTGCCTCTATAAATACAGTTTAGCCATATCTCTAGTGCCTTCTGACAGAGCACCTTTATTTTAGACACATTTTCTGCTCATACAACAATGTGCTGGCTTTCGCATCTGACAGAGAATTTTACACGCCAGACAATACAAAATTGATATGCTGTTATGCTAAATGTTCAAAAGTTGTTTTGGTAGTAGGTTGTAGATGGAGATGTGAATCAAAATGATTGACTATGTTTTCTGACTGGTGCAGCCCACACAAAGCTGATTGGTCATATAGGCTAGTACGTATGTTCTAGTACTGCAGTGTTTGTTTATACTCAGTAGACCAAAAAATATGTCTCCAAGCACTACAAAGGTGATTCAGTTGAATAATATGACTGTGCTAATGGTTTTTTATTACTATTTGTTGATTTGATTATTGTGTGTGGTTTTGCCATTTCATCTTTGCCCCTTTCATATTAAAGACTCTCAAATTAATGAGTCTGCTTTCTTTTCTTTTTCAGGCTGAAGAGGGAAACATAGAATATAAGGTGAGCACCTGCATCAATACATAAACACTTGTCCAACGATGTGATCAGACACAGTCTATCACTAATGTGCAAAATCTCAAAATATTTTACTTGGCAACAAACAAATGAACAGTTTTTATAAACAGTTTAGAAGTTAATTTACCATTACTACATTTTAAAAACTTCATCTGTTTCACATAGGGTGGGCCAAAAATACAGCACACATTTTAAATGTATCTTGGATTATAAAAACGGTACAGATTACCAAATATATTTGTTCTAAAGCTGACATTCAGGTGTTGTTCATAGATAGGTTAATTTCTCTGTGTTAAAGATGTTATTTATGTAAGGCCTGGTTTTGCTTTCTTACAAAAACACAGCCAAGAACGTTTTAAACTATAGGCCTGAGTTAAAATTTATTAAAAGTTTATTTTTGTGACATGTAAGAAAACTGTCTATGATTCAAATTTATGAAGTGGGCTCTATGTGCTAATCCTAATGCAGCATGCTCTTGCGCTTAGAAATTCCATCTCCTGTTGCTCCTTCAAGATTCCCTGATAATAGCGTGGACTTTATAACAAATTGCAGATGTAGTCAATGAATATTTCACCAGCCATTGATCCATCATGAATAGCACATGTTTACACGTTTGCAGTTCTTTGCACTATGACACATTTGTCACCGCCTGTCTACTTACCAAAGTAAGTAACTACACGCAGGATTTGAAATGATGCAATACAGGATCACCTTTCGGGATGCTGTTTGTCCCTTTGGAAAATGCTTTGTAAATTTCCTCTGGGCTGTAGGCCAATGATGGATCTTTGACTACAATTGCAAGCCACTATCAGGGAATCTTGTTTTCCGAAAGTACCCTTACATAAAAGAAGTCTTTAATTTGCTTCCAGAGTGGTGTCCAGAGAAATTAACCTATGTATCAGAAACTCCTGATGTTGGCTTTACAAAAAATATATTTGGTACTCTTATCATTTTTATAATCCAAGATATAAGCATTTTGGGCCACCTTGTATATATGATTTACAAATTATTTCAGAAAAGGATAACTAATATTTTATTATAATATATAAATATTATAAATATTATACGTGAGCATTTGTAATTTTTATGTATTTATAACTAAAGCATTCATAAAAAATAATTCCATTTATAGGCAATGGTTATTACAATGTGCTTCCAAGATGTCTGATCTGTTAAGTTGATGTGATTACATGATCCATGTTGAAATTACATTCTTCTGACATGGCACAGTTAAAGCTGGTGAACCCCACACAGTATCGCTTTGAGCACCTGGCCACACAGATGAAGTGGCGTCTGCAGGAAGGCAAAGGAGAGGCTGTGTATCAGATTGGTGTGGAGGACAACGGGCTGCTAGTCGGGTTGTCAGAGGAGGACATGAAGGCATCGCTGAAAACACTCCACAGGATGGCAGAGAAGTAGGTCTTTACACACACACACACACACACACACACACACACACACACACTCAAACACGTGTATATATTTATATATATATACACACCAGCTTATAACTGATTGCTCATTGTGAAAATAGACTGTAGTCCTACTGTAATGCAATGCAGTTTCCATGGTGATAGACATGTTATTATCCATATTATAAAGCTAGACATCTTAGATCGATCTGCAAGGTTGAAAAATCCGTTTGCATTAGTCGAGGAGGCATCTAAGCCGTCTGTCACTTTGAAAAACACAGTTGGTAACAGACATGACTCATAAGGTTAGTCTAGTCTACAATTCTAGATGTACACATTGGTAAATACAATAGATAAACAAATAAATTATGTCTATTAGATCAACAGTAACAGTGCCAGGTCCCCATTTATTGTGGCATGCCTCCTCCCCTTTTAGCTCATACCAAGCGAGTGAAAACCAGGCCAATATTCACTTTAATCTGCTCCCTTACTTTATCACTATCCCACTTTTGTTTACATGTCTCCTCTCACAACACCGTTGCCCTCTTCATTTTCCTTCCTGCTTCATCTATGACAGCTTACCTCTAGCCCTTCGTTCATTTGTAACTTTGTTTGCCTGCCTTGTCTTAGATTGTCTTAGAACGTTTTTTTTTTCTTCAATTCAGAGATGCCAATATTAAACAGGTAGCACTGTGGGCACATAAAAATTCAGTATTTTCTTTGCTGCTAATGAGTTTTAGCCTATTTTCTACAGGGTTGGTGCAGACATTACAGTCCTCAGAGAGCGGGAGGTGGACTACGACTCTCCCATCTCACGTAAAATAGCCGAAGTCCTTATTAGAAAAGTACCAGACGATCAACAGGTATGGATTTTTTTTGACAGATTTTAATAGTCTAGTTTTATATTTGTGTTCTTCTGTGCGTTGAGACCATTTTTGTTAAAAAAAGGTTTCTGTGTGTGTCTCATTGTGTATGTGTATGCACGTTTGTATGTTCTTAAGTTTTTGGACCTTCGGGTGGCCGTGCTTGGAAATGTTGATTCTGGCAAGTCAACACTGCTGGGCGTGCTAACACAAGGGGAGCTTGACAATGGCCGGGGAAGAGCACGGCTCAACCTTTTTAGACATCTTCACGAGATTCAGTCAGGACGAACTTCAAGCATCAGTTTCGAGATCCTGGGCTTCAATAGCAAAGGAGAGGTAAACAATTGAGTCTCTGCATATGTGTCATGTCCTGTATAAATATTTAATTTGAGGGCGATTGACTTCGAAAACAGTGTATAAATTGTATGCCTTTACAGCTGTTGTATACATTTTATTTTTTAGGTAAGCCTATTAAAGACTAAAGATTAAAATCTATGACCTATGAACCACTTTTTTGTGCAAATACAGTTTTTGTTTTAAATAAGTCTGCAGAACCACAGCATTGTTGTTGAGGTAACACACTGCCCTACTGGCCTACAAGGCTATGGTCAGGATACAGGGACGTTGTCTCTTATTCATATGTGTGTTGGTAGGTGGTGAATTACAGTGAGTCACGGACTGCTGAAGAGATATGTGAGAGTGCCTCGAAGATGATCACCTTCATTGACCTGGCTGGTCATCACAAGTACTTGAAGACAACCATATTTGGTCTTACCAGCTACTGTCCAGATTTTGCCATGCTGGTTGTTAGTGCAAACACAGGCATTGGTATGTCAACCACCATAACACTTTATGCTCTATCCACAAATACTGCTTTCAGTGTTTGGCCCACCATAGTCTAACTTGCCCCGCCATAGTGTAAATATGGAATGGGAAAAATATATATTTCCAATGCATAATGACGTTTTAGTCTATTTTGTTGGCATTACTTTTAATTGCTTCAGTTAATTGAAAAATCAGGATCAGGATAAATTAATTTAGGCCTGATTTGGTGTAGAAAAAAAATAACATAAACCTGGAGCACTGGTTTGCATGCCCTCAGAGGCTCCTTCACTCGAGCACACACACAGTAAAAGATGGTGCATCTGTGTGCCGCTCTGAAACAGCTACAAATTAGTAACAAAACGAGAAAGATGTTACTAAAGCTAAGCTAAACTAAAGCTAAAGCTATTACTGACTGTTACCATGAGTTTAAAACCATCAGAAACATTTCTGACATTAAAAGTGTGATGCAGACACCTGCATTGTCATAAACATACAGTGAATAGATCAATGGCCCTACTTCTAAGTTGTGAATTAACCATCTTCTTCCAAAACAATGTCTGTTTCTCACTGGCCTAAGCCTACAGCACAAAGGTTGAGGCACACCAGATGTTATGTTAGAGAGGACTGCACAGAAGGTGGAGAATGACTTTGACAATACAGACCCTAATTTCAATGTGTTATCAAAATTAGTTTTTTGTTTTTGCAAAGGAAAAAATGGGTACTTAAATGTGTACAATAGAGTTGTAGCACCACAAATCTGCGGTGCGTTTCTCGAACAGCCCGCTAAGTTAGCGTTGTACTACCATTGTACAATGGAAGTATCTACTACTGAATAGGCTACCCAGTGGTGGATTAGAGGTCATATACTTATGCCGTAGTTTACTCAACTTTTTGCTGCATTTGTTCTGACAAAGTGACTTTGCTATTTTTTCCAGTTATCAGATAATACACACTTTGTAAAAGTTTTAGCGTGATAGGTACTTCTGCCTGTATCATCAGTTGGTTTATCATGAAGGGTTAGTTTACCGTTTATTTGTAATTTTTCTTTCTTTTCTTTCCCTCTACAGCGGGTACAACAAGGGAGCACCTAGGCTTGGCCATGGCCCTAAAGGTGCCCATCTTCATTGTGGTGAGCAAGGTGGACCTGTGCACCAAAGGAACAGTGGACCGCACTCTCCGGCAGCTGGAGCGTGTCCTCAAACAGCCCGGCTGCAACAAAGTGCCCATGCTGGTGTGCAATTCAGATGATGCTGTCACAGCAGCCCAACAGTTTGCCCAGTGTCCTAGGTAAATACAAATCCACGATATCTTCTGCTTCTCATTTGTGAAGTGTGTTGTTAGGTGTGAGCTATTTTTGGGGCTATCTTGAGCTATCTTCACTTATTCTAAGTGAATTACAAAAAGCATAGAACACTTAGGCAAAAAAGATATCTGACTTTTTCCTCCAAGCAACACGTTTGTTCCTCTGTTTTTCTTGTGTTATTTCAGCATTACACCCATTTTCACCTTGTCCAGCGTGTCGGGAGAGAACTTGGACCTGCTGAAGGTTTTCTGTAACATCTTACCCCCACTCAGCAACAGTAAAGAACAGGAGGAGTTAATGCAGCAGCTTACTGAGTTTCAGGTAGAAGCAACTCTGCCTCAACAACAGCCTCACAGTGTTTCCTCTCTGTTAAAAAGATGTATGCATTTTGTGCCGATGTGGTCATATAATAATCTATGTCTCTGTGTTAAAGGAGAAGTGCAGTGTGACTCAGTCCATAGCCCTGTTGTTGAAGGTCACAGAGTGCTGTTGTTAGGAAAAACAATGCAATTATTTGATGCAACATAGACCACATAATGAACACTAACTGAATGGGGCATAAAAGCTAACTTAGAGTTCCATTTCCCTATGCCCCAATTATTTAATGTTAGCTGCCGGTTTGCTATTTGGCCTATGTTGTATCACAGCACTCAGTGACCTCGAACAACACGGCTGTGGATTGATTCACACCGGACTTGTCCTTTAATCTATGAATGTCTCATTGCTCGATTTGTTTCCATTTTTTTTATATTTACGGCGTCACAGGTGGATGAGATCTACACAGTTCCTGATGTGGGAACAGTAGTTGGAGGAACTCTTTACAGGTAGGCTGCAGCCACATACTATACACTGCAAAAGAAATGTCAAACATTCCTAGGAAGAAACGTAGCTTAATGCCGGACACCTTTTCTCTTCTGTAATCTTGCATGTAGTGGTATCTGTCGGGAGGGCGAACAGCTGGTGGTAGGTCCCACACATGAGGGAGAGTTTAAGAGGCTGACCGTATGCAGTATTCAGAGGAACCGACTGGCATGCCGGGTGCTGCGAGCTGGTCAGGCTGCCACACTAGCTCTGGGTGACTTTGACCGCTCATTACTTCGAAAGGTTGGTTTTGTGTTGTGATCTGTCATGCATTTGTTTTTAAAATGTCACTGTTCACCTTAAGTCAGGCTTATTTTGAGAACAAGAACAAGAAAAACCTGCTTTCATTTCCCCAGGGTATGGTGATGGTGAGCCCGGAAATGAATCCAACAATCTGCTGGCTGTTTGAGGCAGAGATTGTGCTGCTGTTCCATGCAAAAACCTTTCACAGGGGCTTTCAGGTGACTGTCCATGTAGGCAATGTCAGACAGACTGCCACAGTTGAAGCCTTACAAGAGAAGGTGAGTGCTTGTTGGTCCATTTTAAATCTAAATCATGATTGTGTATGCCCCAGGAGGCCATCTAGTGCCACATTTTGAAGGAATGACAGGTCTCCTCTCCTGCTTTCGCACTGTTTCCCTATTTTGTTTCATACGTTCTCTTTTCTTGTCTAACAGAATGAGCTCCGCACAGGTGAGAAAGCTGTGGTGCACTTTAAATTCATCAAGCACCCAGAATACTTGAAGGTCGGGGCTAAACTGCTTTTCAGAGAAGGAGTCACCAAAGGAATTGGCCAGGTTACAAGGCTACACCCTGTGATGTAAGATCTAACATCCTCAGCTGAAGATGCTGTGGAGTGAGGCTGGCCAGTGACATGCTTGCTTATAGCTCAAAGCATCAGAAGAACAGAATTCTGCAGAAAGCTCATTTTTTCTCTTTCTTGTCTATTGTCACTTTGGCACAGAAAAACGGACCGGTACCGTTTTTTTTTTTGCTTCCCACGTCATTCTTAAAATACCTCAGCAGTATCTCGCCAGCTAAATTATTAAACTACATCAGTTTATTTAGAGGTACTTTTTAAATACTTGGTGCTTACAAAGTTGTACTGTTGTTCACTGTTTAAGAACGCTATCACCACAGTGAGCTTGAGTTATAGACATGAATGGTTGACTTGATGCACAAAGATCATAGCCACTTCAGAAATGAAGTGATTACATGCACATGTGACTCAGACTAGTGCACTCACAAATACAGTAAACATGAATTTCATAACAGGAAAAAAATGCACTACTGCACAAACACGAATGAGGACACCTGAAAACTAACATGAAAACCAAAAGCAAGACTGACAACATGCATGGATGTGAAAACCAGTGTTGACATAGACCTCTCAAGTGACATCAAAAACATGACTCTCAGTTCCATGCCAAAAATCCCTTTGAGCTTTAACATAAACTATGCTTGCGAACAATGTAGGTCACTGACGATTCTGGGATGTTTTTGCCTAGACACTTATCAGCTTTTCCCTTGTTGCCTGCTTAAGGGTGGACCGTGACTGTCGCTAAACCAGGCTACGAAGTCTGGTGGAGATGGAGTGAGGGTGCTTAGCTTGGGTTAGCTCCTGGTTAACCTAGAGCCATGTTTTTAACTATGTCACTTCGCAGGTGTATGGCAGCTGCTGGCCCATTGTGAGGTCAGGTTTAGAGAGAGGAAACAACTAGGTGGCTAGGCATATATGTGTTGTTAGATGTTTGTGAACCTGCCTTTTTGTCATAGTTTAAATTATTTAATGAAAATGCATATGCACTGCCCAAAAAGACCTTCTGACAATCCAGTCTGTTGATGTAATGGGGTGTCTTTTCCACTTGTGTTCTGATAAATGATACTTTGATAGGTTATACCGGACTGTTTCCATTAAGACTTGCAATTAGAATGATGTGGTAAGGAAAGACCATTGTGAATGCAAATTTCACTTAAACAGTTGCTTCCTCACTGGCCATTGTTTTCAGCTTTCTCTACTTTCTCAGTCTGGGCTTATTCAGAATTTATAGTCGCACCTTTATTTAGGTGTAGTGCCTTATACATATCTGCTGTATATGTCACTTCATTTGCCTTCACTCAAGTGCTTTTCTTTCTCAGGATTTTATAGTTCACTAGGAAGGAAATTATAGCCTTACACTTAAGTTGTAGTAATGGAGGGTTATCAGTGTCTGGAGTGTTTTATCAGGTTCTAATAGATCAACAAAATAGAGTACAATATCCTTCTAAATGCACTGCTTTTTAGTTGACAAAGAATATTCCATACGTATTATTCATTTATGTCCTGCATTGTTCTGAATCTTGCTATTTTGTTTCTGATCAATGGTTTTACACATTTTCACATCAGTTTTATTTGTATGGATGTTTTAGAAATAGTATAATTGTGGGAGTTACTGCAGTACTTTTACTGAAAATTTGACTTGGTCATGCATGGTGAGATTTTATTTTGAAGTACAAACTGATGTTTGTAGTATGATGATGCTCAGCAGTCACCAGCCTTTACTACAGTGTATCAGAAATCATTTTCTGGTCAAATAAATATATCAGTGTGTGTGATTATGCGTTTCAGCTAAAACTTTTACAAGCTTTTGACACATTTGTACACCTTTATAATAATTTGTACATCACATGTCTGGATTGTCATGGTCCTTTGACCAGTTTGTCACTTTGAGCAGTCTAAAAGTTATTTCTTCTCTTTTTGAACTATGTACATTTTTAATCTATAGTTAATGCACATCTGTAAAATACTGTATGTATATTATACCTAAATAAAAATGAGAATGATTTGTGTGCGTCAATTAAATGTGCTTGTTCAATGGGGTGCAGAATTTGACAGATGATTAAGCATTTCCCTTTAGAACTGCCAGAAATATTGTCCTTACCTAAAACTGTAATGACATTGATCATTTAAATCTGAAATCTGTCCTTTTAGCAGGACCCAAAAAGAGAATAGGAGGACCTTACACTTCAGCTCCCTTAGCAATTTCTTTCTTTTTTTAACGTTTTCATAAGAAGTGGCATGATGTGCTATTCATCAGACTTAATATATGGTACACAGCAGTGATGTTTGAATAGATCTATGGCCACATAATCACATGAATAATCATGATAAATTGTGCCCTTCAGCAATTTACTGCATGACAGGCTATTCAATGCATAAGACCTACCTTGGCAGCAGTACCACTGCCATCTACTGGTCCAAATCAGATGACACTATTGATTAAAATGACAAAAATAATGTGCTGAATCAACACACCATATTCTTTATTAAAAGAAAGCCATTTTGATTCTTAATATAAAGTGTTGTAAATCATTTCCTCTTTAAATAGCATACGTTTCACATTGGTTTCATTTGCCATACCTGTACAATGGACTTTAAAGTAAATGATATTGTAAAATGTTATCTTTTACTGTAGATGTCACAAACAAAAAAATGTAGCTCTGTAATAAAAGGTTTGTCTGTTATAACATTGGAAATATTGCTCAACAAACAGAAATGCAAAACAGTAAATTACAGATGGTGATGGTGATACAAAGCAGACTTCAAGGGAGGGGAAAGTACATTGCCTAATTAACAAGCCCAGTGAAAAGCTGTAGGCACAGTACATTTTGGTGAGCCACAAAAATGTTTTTCAATACTAATATGTTGCACAACAATACAGAAGAGGCAAAGTGCTTTCCCAAGAAATCTGTAACCGTATTACTAATCCAGCTGTTTACAGACATATTTTCAAACCTTTGACTGCTAAGCACCATTGGTGCCATTATTTGCATGCAAAAGCAGTGTCACACCTGGACAATCACAGAAGCAGGTTTTTATTCATGGAGTCAAAGGAATAGTCAAACTTCAAAGGTCAACAAAGACTTGGGGGCAGCAAATGCATTTGTTACAAAAACATAGTATTTTTATCAATAGTGTTTCACCACCACTAACTCTGTGCACCTGCCATAAGCCTCCATTACTAAAGAAGAAACAGTTTTAAGTAAAGGTGCTGGTCATATAGTTAGATGATATCATGAAAGAGTTGATTTATTTCAGTAATTCCATTCAAAAAGTGAAACTTGTATAATGTATACATCCATTTGTACACAGACTGACATATTTCAAGTGTTTCTTTATTTTAATATTGATGATTATAACTGACAACTAATGAAAACCCAAAATTGAGTATCTCAGAAAATTAGAATATTGTGGAATATTGTGGTTCAGTATTGAAGACTCCTGGTGCCACACTCTAATCAGCTAATTAACTCAAAACACCTGCAAATGCCTTTAAATGGTCTCTCAGTCTAGTTCTGTAGGCTACACAATCATTAGGAAGACTGCTGACCTGACAGTTGTCCAAAAGACAATCATTGACACCTTGCACACGGAGGGAAAAACAAAAAAGGTCATTGCTAAAGAGGCTGGCTGTTCACAAAGCTCTGTGTCCAAACACATTAATAGAGAGACGAAGGGAAAAATGTGGTAGAAAAAAGTGTACAAGCAATAGGGATAACTGCATCCTGGACAGTATTATGAAACAAAACCCATTCAAAAATGTACATGGGAGAGATTCAGTGCTTCAAGAGCTACCACTCACAGACGCATGCAAGACATTGGTTTCAGCTGTTAGATTCCTTGTGTTAAACCACTATTGAACAAGAGACAACGTCAGAAGCGTCTCGCCTGACAAAAAGGAGTGGACTGCGGCTGAGTGGTCCAAAGTTATGTTCTCTGATGAAAGTAAATTTTGCATGTCCTTTGGAAATCAAGTCTGGAGGAAGAGAGGAGAGGCACAGAATACACATAGCTTGAGGTTAAGTGTAAAGTTCCCACAGTCAGTGATGGTTTGAGGTGCCATGTCATCTGCTGGTGTTGGTCCACTGTGGCCCAAGGTCAACGCAGCCGTCTGCCAGGAAGTACTTCATACTTCCTGCTGTTGACCAACTTTATTGAGATGCAGACTTCATTTTCCAACAGGCCTCGGCACCTAAACACAGTGGCAAAGCTACCAGTATCTGTTTAAGACCATGGTATCCCTGTTCTTAACTGGTCAGCAAACACGCTTAACTTTAATTCCATAGAAAATCTATGGGGTATTGTGAAGAGGAAGATGTGATATGCCAGATCCAACAATGCAGAAGAGCTGAAGGCTACTATCAGAGCAACCTGGGCTCTCATAACACCTGAGCAGTGCCAAAGACTGATCAACTCCATGCCTGCCACCTTGCTGCAGTAATTCAGGCAAAAGAAGCCCCAACTAATTATTGAGTGCTGAACCAAGTGATACCAAGTTTTTGGAAATTGGATGCACGGTTCAAAGGTTACATGCATAAATGTACCTGTAACTTTGACCAGTTGGTGGCACTAAAGAAGTTGCAGTGCGACATGAAACTGGGTGATATGAGTCATGGGACTGTCCTGAATCAGTGTGCCATTTTTTTTTACCAATGTGCTTGGAGCAGCCAGGGTGTCTATACTGTAAGAAAAACTGTTACTAAAAAGTTGTTTGTTTTTTTCAGTGTTAATGTAAGTATTCTCACTCAAGTTCAATTGCTATTTTACTTTGTACCAAGGTTAATAATTTTGTGTCACTTTAATAAGTCATTGTGGCCTAACTAGTCATGACATGAATACTTCAGGACGAGACATGCATGTCCTGCCTGCTGTCATTACCATGGGTTTGGATTTTTCAAAATCATAAATTAATACTATGTCATTTTGAACTTTGATAGACCTACTATCACAAAACCTGATAGACCTGCTACCAGAGAATGAATGAATAATCTGCCAAAGTTCAGGAGATTGCAACATGTCCCTTTATCCCTTTTCTTTGGAAATGTGAAAAAGACGTTGTGCTAATGGCATCTTTCACAAGAAATCTGCCGCACCCGCTGGCAGACACGTACACATTTTAATGATGAAATGAACATAGGAAACCTGCTCAGGCACTTCTCTCATCACTTTTTCTTAGTCAGACAAGAATACAGTTACATGTTTATGCACAGAGGAGGTGCACACAAAATACACCAATAAAAGTAAGATTATCTAACATTTGATTCAGCCCACAAAAAACAAATGAACAAACTAAATAAATGAAAAATATTTAAAGCATCACACATCTCTGCCTGTTTCTCCTGCGCAAATGTGTAAATAATAGACAGTGTAGATAACTGTAGTGTAGTAATGTGTAGGATAGTCTAGTCCATGAAAAGGTCTCCACTACAATTTTTTACATCCTTTTTTTCAAAGTGAGGAAGTATTGTTGGACTCAGGTGTACAATTTAAATAGTCAATATGGTTCATAAGGTTAATTTACTTAATATACTAGTTTATGTGCGAGGAGACAGTTTAGAGCTAATCATCTTCGCAGGTCCTCTTTGATGCACTTAAAGGTCTTGTGTGTGAATGTTTGTGCGTTCATGTATGCGTGTGAGTTGTAGGAAGACGACTGTCTGTTTGGCAGAGGTGACATTTCCATTACTTTTGAAGTGTAAATTTCTCTCTCTCTCTCTCTCTCTCTCTCTCTCTCTCTCCCTCTCACTGTGTGTGTGAGTGTGTGTGTGTGGGGTGTGTGTGTGTGGGGGGGGGGTGTGGTGTGGTGTGTGGTGGGGTGGATCTTGTAATGATGGTGGCTATTCAGAGAATTCTACTGAAGAGGAAAATATTTTCAGTGAATCGTATTTCATTGTGTTCGGTGAGATTTACTGGAATTGACGCAACTATAATCTGGTTTTGGTACACTGTGGTCTGACTCCGTCTCGCTGAAGCGTATGTCAGAACAAGTCACAGGAGTTGCATTGAATTTTAGAACTTTATGAATTCTCCGACACAAGCCAACCGTAGGCTATACCATTGGGGTGCCCATGGCAACATGCACCCCAATCCCCTTCTCCACACAAGGGAGTAATTAAAGTGCTGCACATTAACACAGCACAACATATCATATAATGCACAACATAACATAACATACAATTAACACATGACATATATATACTTTTCTTTCTTTCTCATAGAGATTACACAACTATGAGAACCAGTTAGACTTAACACAAATAGCTCCCAGTTTACAAATGTATCTCTACACAGCATGACTTTCCACTGATCTGTCGCTGTCTGTCTCATCCATGTTTTTTATTTGCCTTTTTCAACAAAACATCCTAAAATGAGGCTGTATAATGCTACATTGTGCCTGAAATCCTTTAGCCTAACTACTGGTTGATCACCTGCAAGCAATAAAGCTACACCAGTGCAATTTTTATCTGTTGGTCATTACCCAGATACGACATATGTTTGGCAGTCTTGCCATTTAATGACAACAATCAAGCATTGGCGAAATGAAAGCAAGAGGGACATAAGCTGGGGTCAGAAGATATAAGTGACTTGAACAAATCACAGTTAACACAAGTTTTTACTAAGGCCTGAAACACCCAGAGATCCTGAGATGTACTGCTACTGCTGAGTGTCCTGGAATTTTTTACAGACCAACTAGACCCTGTGACTTAGCAGATAAACCCATCAATAGGACGATTGACTCAGGACTCAGGAAATAAGAGAATAAAACCTAAAGTGCTAAGTGTTCTCCCAAACAATAGTATGTTACAATAAGGTTTGGGTTGGGTTTGGAAAGCAAAAAACAAAAACACAGCCAAGAACATTTCATTATTTGTATTATTATCTAATTATAGAACTGAATTAAAAATATGAAAAGGTCATTAAACATTGTCAATAGAAACATTTCCCAGTCAAAATAAATGACATATAGGGAAACTGTCAGTTTGCATGCAGCTTAAGGAATCTCAGCAGAGGCAGCAGAATGGAATTCTGGAATAAGCGCAAGCTCTGGCCTATGTTTAGACAAATTTTAATCATTGGCAGTTTCCTTAATTTTGACTAGGAAATGTTTCTATTGACAATGTTTAATAATTTTTAATTTAATAATTTTCATAATTTTTAATCCAGGTCTATAGTTTGACTTGTTTTTGGTTGTGTTTTTGTAAAAAAAAAAAAAAAAAAAAAACACAACCTACCCTTACATTTTAGATGTCTTTAATTCTGGAGTGGTGTCCAGAGAAATAAGCCTATGTATCAAAAACTCCTGAATGTCACCTTTGAGTGTATTTGTTACTCTATATCATTTTTAGATTCCAGGATACAAGAATTTAAAAGATGTTCCATATTTTGGTCCACCCTGTACTACCAGTTTGCCAAGACATTTCATAATTTCGCAATTTTCACTTGAACTGATGACCTGTTGGCTCCAACCAGCGAAATCAATCACAAGTGACGTTTCATGACAGCTTGTGTCACAATTCCTGCTAATGTACAAAAGAAGAACATTGAATAGTTGTGCCACCCTACTGGTCCAGTAATGAAATGCTATTGCAGTTATGCAATTAACCCATTTACCAGTGAACGCACATCGGCAGTGCATCCTTGATGTACTGTTGTTCCCATACTGCATGTGACAGTCCCCAACCCCAGCTGTCACATGCCTGAGAACCAGTTGGGTAGGTAACCAGATTTGGGCAAAGGGGATGTTGGCATCTGGTATAAAAGCACCTCCATTAAGAAGGCCGGAGCACATCTTGCAGCGCACCGCAGTCAACAGAAGCAATTACAGAGGTACGTTTCTGCAACACAAATAATATTCTTAGGATGTATTCTTTTAGATATGTTGTGCTTGTATACTGTAAACATAGGCAACATTAGGGACAGGTGTGGCATGTTTACCGGTTTTGTACTTTTTGTCTTGTTGCAAAATTCTGGCATTAGGAACATACAACATGCACCATATCTACTCAGTGATTGGCAACCTGGCTTTAGAAGCTACAATCCTGTATCACGTATTTGTTATATCCATTTGTCATATCCATTTACTAACTCTTCTCATTTGTACAACTCTTCGGCCAGGTTAACAACCCAAAATCAGGTGATTTTGTGATATTGTGATGATTTTGTATATCGTTAGCTTGATAGCATAATTGCCTAAGTCATTTTTTTGTGTTTTTGGAAAACAAGAAAAAACACACTTTCTAAAAATCACATGCATATTTTTTATTGATATTTTCACAGAACATTCAAGTAGATGTGAGAAAAAGTTTGGAAAAAGAACAAAACCGAACATCATTTTTTTAATCAAATAAAAGTGACTTAGGCAGTTTTGATGTATGCACAATGGCTGAGAAGCTGTAATGTTTATTTTATATTCTCAGAAAAACTGCCTAAGTCATAGGCAAAATCTGCCTAAGTCAAATAGATTGTATAAAAACTGCCTAAGTCCAATGGTAATATTGCCTAAGTCAAATGAATGGCTTAGGCAGCTATGTTTTTTTTTAACTTTTATGAGTGTTGTGATTGGCCAATGACATGGGCAGACAGACAGGATGATGCAGAAGTGGTAGGGGAGTAAAATTATGCAAAAATCTCAATTTGACCAAAAAATGACTTAGGCAATTATGCTATCAAGCTAACGATATGTTATATTGGATTGTACCTTCTCAATCTAGGTTGCCCATCACTTATTATTTACTACACAAATCTAATTGATTGTGCATTGCCTTTTCATCTGATTGTGTGTTTCTCCACCATCCATGACAGGATCAAAGAGAATTCTGCTGTCATCAAGTTCTTCCTGATTTCACCAAAATGAGCACACCTGGTGAGCCCCAGAACAAATTAATATCATACAATCCTAGGCCATTACTATACAGTGTCAGACCAAACATAGATAACCACACAACAACCTATCCACTGCACTGCTGGAGACTCATTTTATGTATCTCTAACTGTTGTGCAGAGTTATGATTTCACACATATTTTATGGTCAAACCCTACAAGAACAAGCACATTCAAATAATGTGATTCAAACAAATCTTTCTGTCTGATAAAACTCAATTGTTTTTTGTGTGTTTGCAGAGCAAAGACTCCTTGTATTGGAGGCCAAAGTGAAAGCCATTGAGGGAGTGGTAGGAGACCACTCACAGGATATCACCTCAGTAGAGGACAAACTGGAGAAACATGCTGAAATCTTGGCAGGGCAGGGTGGTGGAGGAGCGAAGGTGTCTTTCACTGCTGCGCTGCGAAGTTCGGGTGCTGTGACCCTAGGACCGAGTAAAGAGAAAATCACTGTGACCTATGAAAATGTCATAACCAATGTTGGTGGTGCCTACAACCCAGAAACAGGTAGGCTTTTGGAACATTCTGATCTGCCTACATTAGTAAAGCCTATGACTCACACACCAGTTAAACTCTATTGAATTGAAGTACTAGGGCAACACTGTCTAGTGATTTGTTTTATAAATTAGCTTTGATTAAGTGAAGTAAAAGATAAACCATATACACCTTATTATACACCCTCAATCTGCTCTACAAAATACAATAGGTGTCAGATGTCAGAGATGAAAAAGGCTAATTGTTGAATGTTGAGGTTAATGTAGTTGACTTTCACCTGTCATCCTGTATTGCCACTGTCACGTCTGTGCCGGTGAACGGACTGGTTTTCGTGGAGCTCACTTTCCTTCTTTCTGTACCCACAGGAATTTTCACGGCTCCAGTGAAAGGAGTCTACTTCTTTACAATCAGTGCATTTGGTGACGGCCATGGGCATGTCGGCACTGGGGTCGCCCTCCATCGTAACGATGAGCATACCATCGTTGCATGGAGTCGGCAGCCAGATCAGAAAGTTTCCACCACCAACAGCGCATCTCTGCAGCTGGAGAAGGGTGACAACGTGTGTGTGAAGCTCTGGCCAAATTCTTGGTTGTATGACAATGACAACAATCTCAGCACATTTTCTGGTCACCTGCTCTTTCCAATGTAAACATACATTTCCAAATACACTATCAAAGCAGGATATTAACCAAAGTCCACTCATTCACTACATAATGCACTATATAGGGGACAAAACAATATAACTCACATGGCATATGTGAGGGCATTAAGAGGGCATATATCTGAATATTCCTTTAGTAACAAATCAATTAAAAATGATTGCCACAGGAGCAAATAATACATACTGTACTCTCTTCATAAGCAGGTGCAATGCAGGTGTTGTCACTTAATTGACTGTTTGATTACAAAGCTGTAATGCATAACCAGCATGAAATAAATAAAAAATGAACCCTTGGATTGTTGGATTGTTATGACATTAAAACTACCACTGTTAAGATATATACACACACACAATACACACACACACACCCACACACACACACACACACACACACACACACACACACACACACACACACACACACACACACAAATACACACACGCATGCACACACACACACACGCACACACAAACACACACACACACACACACACACACACACACACACACACACACACACACACACACACAAACAACCTGCTTACACCAAGTGATACATGCAGAGAAATTGTATGATTTTGCACATTTGTAGGTATTGTGGTGTCAGATCTGGCACTAATTTTTAAGAAATAAAAGTACTTACAAAACAAAAGTTTCTTTTTTCCTAAAGGCTGACAAACACACACCCAGGCACTACCATATAAGTAGACAGCAGTTTGTTTTGACTGTAGGAGGAACTGACAAAGCAATATGCAAGTATGGCACAATTTGCAGATGTTTTTGCAATCAAAACCTAAATATTCATATCATCAAAACTAGGACTATGACTTTTATTAGCTATTATGCAGCAGCAGAAGTATGTTACAGTAAGGCAGATTAAAGAATATAAATCTATGTAAAACAACAACAACAGAACAACTTGACACCTTATCAATGCTTGTTCTCCAGCATGGACTTTGAGGGAGGGGTGTGACATTAGCTTCTCTGATCTTAATTCTGAACAAGGCAGGTAATCCACTGCCCCCTGTGGTTTACGTAACAGATGAAGGGAGGGCAAAGATGCTTTGGCCCACAACTGGTCAGACCTCTGTCTTCCTGCCACTGGTCTGTGCAGTCCTGATTCGTGTTCAGGAGATGAATCACTTCATTTCATTTCGTACAGGGTCTTGTTATTGACAGGGTTGTCTCAGGTGTCTTGCCTGTCCAATCAGCAAACAGATCGAGTCACGACCAGATGTTAGTGATTGGGTAAAGGCAGATCCGGTTTTAAACTTCAGCAGAGTCTACACCTCCAGGAAAAAATGTTTGCTGATTGGTCAGGCAAGATGCTGCCTGACACAACCATGTCAATATAACAACAGCCAGACCCTCTGTACGAAATGAAGTGAAGTAGGAGGGGCAGGTTTACCAGGCTACCTCTGTGGCACACTCAAGTGGAAAGGCTGAATTTTCGTGTTTGGCCACTAGGGGGAACCAAAGGGTCATGTACTGCTCATAAGAGGTTAGACTAGAACACTGTCCTGAATGCACATGCTCAGTCCACTAGACAAATGTATGCCAACAGGTGTGAATTTTCCACAGCCTGGTACAGCATACATTCCTTGGACACCTGCCATGCCTTGGTATCCTGTTCCTGAAATACTTGAATTTTTTACAATCAGTGTGCAGCGTTTGCAACCCTTTAGATGGGTTGATTCTGCCCCCCCTGGGATTTACACATTGTTCTTGATGGCCTATGCTTATCACCTTTTTTGCCACTAGGGGGCGCAAGCATTAAATGACTTCTAGTTCCATTTCCCACTGCCTTCTTGTTGGCAATCCCATCTGCCAGTAGAGTTAGTGAGGCTACATGCTCTGTCAGTGAGTGGTCAAAAAGCAGGTGACGTTGGGGCCTAACCTTTCCTTTTTACTTACAGTACTTTCCCCAAGAATTAGCTAATCAGACAATTACCCTTGCGTTATACATGGTGTTTAAAACCTAACACTACACTGTATGTCAGTGAATGACCCATGGTAGAAGAACTGTTTGTTTGGGTTAGATCTTGCCGTGCAGGGGAACCTCTAACTAAACAGAGGTTGCCACACTGTCTCAGAGGGTATTTTTAGGGCATACTGTTCTTTTGGAAAAGCAGTCCCTGCCACTGTTCAGTCAACATGAGCAGTGAAGTATAACTCTCAGACATTTGTGTTGAAGCTAGTCAGTCATCACTAAGAACATTTTTTATTTTCCAAGCACTAGTATGTGGGTCTGTAGTAATATCTTGTGACTTGGTGGTAAAAGCCCTTTGCTTTGTTATATAGAATGTAGAGTTAAGAATAGGCTGGGAGTTGGTTATTAATATTCATCCTTTTTTAACCACAAAAATACTTCCAAGAAAAAAATGGTGTTTGTAACATTTGCCACAGATCGAGGGTCATGCAGAGATATTGTTTCCCAGCTGCCAGTTACTTTCCCTTGCCACCTGGTGCATGTTTTTGCAACAGCCAAAAGCCTCACAAGGAAGTGGACACTAAACAACAAGAGAACAAACATTAACACGTTATCTCTTCTGACATAAACCCCACCCACCTGCAATTGTGCATCGATTACAGTAATACACAAGGAAATGGGTCTTTTTTATACACATGGAGGCAAGAGTAATAACCAATAATAATAACCAATAACCACTTTAATGTGCCAAAAAGAATAGAGGAAACTGCTAGTACACACACACACACACACACACACACACACACACTCTCTCTCTCTCTCTCTCTCTCTCTCTCTCTCTCTCTCTCTCTCGAGAAGGAGGCAGAATGACTATTTTACTGACTACTTTTCTGTATGCCCACTTACATTTGCCATCACCAACAACACCTTAGATATTTTCTCCAGCACCAACCACCACCACCTCTGATCTATTTCTATGTCTAATATAATCTCTAAACTGTTTAAGTGAGTTTGGTTATTAGTGTCATAGCTGTTTCAACAGGGTTTTCATTTTAACATTCATAACTATAGCAAGTGTAGCAGAAGCAGTTTGGAGATGAAATAGGAAGGTCAAGCATTGTTTTTGTTTTAACGCTTGAAAAGGTCACTGGGTTTACACAGCACACACTGAACAGAACAGAACCAAAGTGGTGTGTGTGTGTGTGTGTGTGTGTGTGTGTGTGTGTGTGTGTGTGTGTGTGTATGTGTGTGTGTGTGTGTGTGTGTTAACAAAACTCTGGGAGCTGTGTTACTGTTGTTGTTGTGTTTACATAAAATTGATTACAATAGAGTTACGGATGCAGATGTCTAAGCAGCACAGCAATACGCTCTAAAAACTATAACGCTTCCTTTTAATGAAGGTGATGATTGTCTGGCTAATAGATAACATGAATGCTGACATAACATTACTTTAGCCAATTACACTCAAGTATGTGTCCATCATTTATGACTATGTTTGTTTCAAGAATAGTTGGAATTTGGACATTGTTGATAATACTGTATGTAACCAGCTATATATAGCAACAACCGACAACTAGTAGATGAGAAGAGAGAAGAATCCCTCAGTTTCATCATGAAGACTTGTGGAGCTCTACTGGTGCTGCTGTGCTGCTGTTTGACAGAGACACAGCTTAGAGGAGAGACCATCAGTGAAAATGACATCACTCACCAGGGCCACTATGGTGAGGGCCAGAGGGGAGATGGTTCAGCACATAGAACTGAAGCTGCAGCTGCAGCCTCCACACAACAAACCTGCCAGCCTGACATCCACACTGTGCTCAGAGAGATGAATGCTTTGCTAGCGGAGCAGAGAGTGGAGCTCAGGTACACCAAGACACAAATGGAGGCCATGGAGACCAGACTGAGAGCCAGCGAGAAAACAGTAGAGGAGCAGAGAGTGGAGCTCAGGTACACCAAGACACAAATGGAGGCCATGGAGACCAGACTGAGAGCCAGCGAGAAAACAGTAGAGGAGCAGAGAGTTGTCATCAAGGAGCTAAAGGAGAAACTGGAGGAGCAGACGGTTGCTGTGAAAGTTGTAGAAGACAGCGTGAACCTCACAGGGAGTCAGGTGGAAGAACTGAGAAGGGAGAGAGAGGAGAGGATGGTGTCTTTCTCTGCCTCACTTCTGCCATCTGGTAGTGGACAAACGGGACCCTTTACGACTGAAACTCCCCTGGTCTACAGACACGTCTTCACTAATATTGGCAATCACTACAACCCAAACACAGGTGCCAGAGCAGCAAGATAGTTGGATTATTTTGTGCTTTTCTTGTCCTGTGTCGGTGTGTGGCGTAGTTAATCATGCAAAATAACAATTATGCTTCTTTTGATTGTTAGCTCTGTATGTCCTAGTTTAACGAAAAAAAAAAAGTATTAGAAGTGTGAAAAAACTGCTGGAAAAAGCTATAAATACATTTTAAATTTCATGCAGTAAAATGTATTTAAATACTGTTTTTTTTATAAATGTTTTATTCTTTCCCCCTTTTTATCTTTATTTATCTCATTTCCAGGTGTCTTCACAGCTCCAGTCAGAGGGATCTACCACTTTGTTATATTTGTGCATGCCACTGGTCATCCATCTAGGCCTGGCGGAGTCTCTCTACATAAAAATGAGCAGCTCGTTGTTATGGCATATGAACATCATTCAGACCACAACATGAATCCCTCTAATGGAGCCTCTCTGCTGCTGGAGGTGGGAGATGTGGTCTATGCTAAGCTGCGGCCCACTGCATGGGTGTATGATAGCCAGAACCACCACACCACCTTCTCTGGCCACCTTCTCTTCCCCATGTCAAAAGTGAATCCTGAGATATTCACAGGAGGAAAACCCTGTTAGATACTCTTCACCTGCACACACAAATTTCGGGTTCCGCCCCGGCCTACCTCAATGTCTTACTAAAGGCTCATGTCCCGTCCAGGGCGCTGCGTTCCGCTCACACAAATCGTCTATCGGTACCCTCTCACAAAGTGAGGTCACTCTAAACTCTTCTCCGTGGTTGTCCCCAAATGGTGGAATGACCTACCAGTTGCGACAAGAACAGCAACATCCCTCCCTATCTTTAAAAAGCTTGTAAAAACCCTTCTCTTCCGAGATTGCTTCCCTTCCTAACAAAACTAACATAACTAACAATCACTAAACCAACTATCTCTTTTTGTGTCCTCCTTTTTGTAAGTCGCTTTGGATAAAAGCGTCTGCCAAATGCAATGTAATGTAATGTAATGTAATGTAATGTCTGACAGACACTTAAGATACTGGAACATGAATTTAATATGTAAATGATATTACAATATGCAATATGACATTTGTTATGTTTGTGTGTTAATTTCCTTATGTTGTGTGTTTAATTTCCCCAGTTCAATCTTTACATACAAAAAGCAAACGTATAGACAAAGACAATATGTTACCGCCATGTAGACCTACATTTGTTTAAAATTTTCATTGAACAGATGAAAAAATTAGTTTTGTTTTGAAATGTTTCACTGATTAAAAACAACATTCTGTGTCATGTCTGGCGTGTAGGTCTATGGAAATGGGATGTGGAGGCTTGTATGTGGGCAGAATTATATTACAAATGGCAAACAAAATTAAGGGAACAACACAAACAACAGTGGAAAGAGCAACTCACATTATTTATCATCAGAATAGGTCGTCTTGATCAGATAGAATATAGCATGAGGGTTAGCGTTAGCTGTCAAAGAAGAACATGAACTTCCGGTCTTCACAATAGGTAGACAGATAGACAGACAGATAGATTTACTTTATTTAACAATCAAACAGTCACATTGATAAGATGACATCTACTATGCAAACACATGTAGTTGTACTCATGAAATACCAGAGGAAGCTCAATCGCAGTCTCCAAGATATGGAGGTCACTTATAGGGGGTGTTGCTAAGCTGGAAGTTTTATGGTAAGTGTGATGGAGTGACCATCACTGGGGTTGTGGGTGTGCTCTGACTGCCATACCAACGAGCCTGGCTCTTTGGCGTCACCGTCAAAGTGCAACTTTGGTACCGGGTGGGCTGACTCCTCCCCCCTTTTGCTACAGTAAGAAAGAAAGGACACAGGAGTACATAACAGTGTGTGTAGTGACTAAGAGGACATGAGGCCTTAGGAAAGACAATTGACATGGTAGGACCCACATCTGTATAGGCATTTGTACAGACATTGTTTAGTTACTTCTGGAGAAACAGCTGCCCAAGCTTCCAGTCACACCCTTTCGGCATCTGGCCAACGGCCTAGTGGCCCGTTCCTGAATCAGTGAAACACTTACAAAATAGGCACTACAACTCACTCTGTCACTCTCACACACACACACGCATTGCATCCACACATGCACACACATACACATTTATGAGCATATTTAACCTCAGCGACTTTTAATATTTACAGTCTCCTCTAAACTTCTTATCACTTTTTACAAACAATGGCTATAAAAAACACACCAAGAAAAGAAAGAAGAATCGACTTTGCTTTGCACTCACCCCATGCCGATTTACTTTCTCCCTCTCTAATGCAAAACAAGTAAATTGGATTTTGACCTGTGTGTGTGGTTGTTTCAGTGTTTACATGGACATAATAATGGTATCTGGGCAATTGTTTGTCCTGCAACTTTACATAGGTGTAAAATAGACATAAGTATTAGTACAATATTAGTCTGGTTTATTCTGAAGGCTAAATGTAAAAATTGGAATTATGAATTGTCAATATCAGATTACATATACATAGTATTCTTAACATGCATGCCAAATTTTGTGAAATGTAGTCACAGGGGACAGTGTTCCCCCTCAAAGCTAGAAGTCTGGAAAAAGTTTTCATTAAAAAACTGACCAACCATTTAATCCCAGACAATGAATTTACTTTGGTATGTCAGTGTCACAGAGGCATGTCAACCCAGCCCATGAACACTCATTTGTAGCATACCACCTGTAAGTGAAATGAGTAAATGCAAGAAATGGGATTTTGAATTGCTAGTATCTTGGACCGAGAAGACGAGAACTTCAATTCATGCATAGAAGGTGCTGTAATTTTAAAAGATCACATTTTGGCTGTTATTTGTAAAATGCTATGGTTTAAAACCAAAATTCTTTTCCCTTATATTCACTGAAACCTCTTGCATGAAAATCACCTCTCCATGCTCAATTCCAGTGATGAAAATGTCCAGATATACACAAACAAAATCAAGTTAAATTGAGAAACAGCACAAACAGAAATCATTAAGTGAAGTGGGGAAGTGCCAACATAGAATGCCATAGCATTAGACTTTTAAGCAATATAACCTGACTCAAAAGGCAGTGCCAATGTATTAGTGATTACAGACACATATTAAGGTAATCCACACTACACCACTACACCAGTAACTTCTATAGTGACTAATTTATTTAACTGCAATATTAAAAGTAGTGACAAGAGAATAAGGAGAGATCCACCATTAACATTTTCGATACTACAACTACAAGAACTAAGCCTACCATTGCACCCAATGACAATGAGGACACAGCATGTTGTTTCGCGTTCTGACCCCTGGTGGAAGTGCATTACAGTGGTTCAGAGGAGGTGAAGCTACTGCTGTTCAAACATGGCAAAATATAAACATGCCCCTCACCCTGGTGGTGTTACAGTCACTGGCAGAGGATTCACATTTCCACATTTCCACTTGACTCCATGTCGCTGAGACACAGATATGCAAGACATAGCACAGCACAAAGACAACAAACCTGAATTTATAGAAATACCCCAAAATGTAGAGAAGTTTGGCAATGCACAATGCAGGTTTTTTAAATCTCCTCGTGTGCCTGTCTGTTGACCTGTCAGCCAGCCATGGCCTATGAGGCCATAATTAAGAGCATGGTTCAAAATTATGGCACTTACTGATCTCACTGAGAATGTGCCTGTGCCCTTTGCCACTTCTACGGCTTTCTCCGTTTGGCCACCTTACCCTTTCAATATTTATCCTTACACCCTCTTTTTTCGCCTGTGGGCCCTGTTCACTTGTTGATATTTTATTTACAGTGATCGCAATGCAGTGCTTTACTCTTTTTACACATCCTTGCAAGTTAAAGGTTCATGTAAAGTCACATCCTAGGTGCCATCTTGCAGGTTTCTAACATAGTTCTAATATTCCATGTACTCATGAAACTAGGTTGTAAGTTACTTTTGCTGGTTAAAATTGTCTGTTAAATGCAGTGTAATGTTAGTTAATAAAATGGCCCTGCCATTACCTGGATCCTCTATGTCAGTGTGTACATGTTTTTTAATGAATGGCAAGGTTCCAAAAAACTGATTGTATTTTTACAACACAACTAGTGGTGGATCTTCTGCAAGTTCAGATAATTGTCAATAAGAAGTCTGAATTAAAGACTGAATTAACATTTTGGACAAGAATTTAGATTATTAATAGATGTCTTGTGTGACATGTAATTCACCCCCAGTCATTTAAATGTCTTTAAATGTGCCTGTCCACGTGTCATCTTGTTGTGTGAATAACAGCTCAGAGTCCAGGGTCAGGGCTGTGCGTTATTCATTAAAGTTGTGTTATGTCGCTATAAATCATATCTCATTGCCACATAAATGGCTTGCTGAGGAAGAATATGAGATGCACTTTGCAGACTGTCTGTCTGCTTGTCTTTTGACTCTCTGTCTGTATAAAGATTGTGATTATATTTTTTGGATGTCTGCTGCACCTCTTTTATACAGACAGACAGCCAACAGAGAAGCATTCAGAATATAATATGTTTGGAAATTATTTATTGATAAGAAATAATGTATGACTGTTTGCTTGATGAATGTCAGCTGCAGCATACACAAAGAACATGGCCTGAGGACAAGACTGGAGGCCATGGAGACAAGACTGAGAGCCAGTGAGAATAAGGCAGGGACTATAGAGACCAGACTGTGAAGTGAAGGTAAAGCAAAGACTGTGGAGATCAGACTGAAAGCCTGTGAGAATAAAGTAGAGACTATGGAGGCAAGAATGAGAGCCAGTGAGAAGACAGTAGAGGAGCAGAAAATTGTTATCAAGAAGCTAAAGGAGCTGTGCTACTGTTGTTGTATTTACATAAAATTAGTTCCAATAGAGTTACACATGCAGATGTCTAAGCAGCACAGCAATACACTATAAACTATAGGTCTTCCTTTTAATGATGGTAATGATTGTCTGGCTAATAGATAAAATGAATGCTGACATAACATTACTTTAGCCAATTACACTCAAGTACGTGTCCATCATTTATGACTACTTGATAATACTGTATGTAACCAGCTATATATAGCAACAACCGACAACTAGTAGATAAGAAGAGAGAAGAATCCCTCAGTTACATCATGAAGACTTGTGGAGCTCTACTGGTGCTGCTGTGCTGCTGTTTGACAGAGACACAGCTTAGAGGAGAGACCATCAGTGAAAATGACATTACTCACCAGGGCCACTATGGTGAGGGCCAGAGGGGAGATGGTTCAGCACATAGAACTGAAGCTGCAGCTGCAGCCTCCACACAACAAACCTGCCAGCCTGACATCCACACTGTGCTCAGAGAGATGAATGCTTTGCTAGCGGAGCAGAGAGTGGAGCTCAGGTACACCAAGACACAAATGGAGGCCATGGAGACCAGACTGAGAGCCAGCGAGAAAACAGTAGAGGAGCAGAGAGTTGTTATCAAGGAGCTAAAGGAGAAACTGGAGGAGCAGACACTTGCTGTGAAAGTTGTAGGAGACAGCGTGAACCTCACAGGGAGTCAGGTGGAAGAACTGAGAAGGGAGAGAGAGGAGAGGAGGGTGTCTTTCTCCACCTCACTGCTAGCATCTGGTTCTGGGAATACAGGACCCTTTTCAGCATCAACTACCCTGGTCTACAGACACATCATCACTAATGTTGGCAACCACTACAACCCAAACACAGGTACTAGAAACAATAAGATGTTCAGACTATTTGGTGCTGTTGTTGGTTATGCATCCTGTCAACATGTTTTAAGATGGCAGAGGAAAGGCAGGAAAAAAGAATGAAAAACTGTATTTAGATAACTCTGACATGCCATTAAGATGTAAATTTTTACAGTATCTTATTTCTGAAGTTAGTGTTAGTTTATTATGCTTTGCATTTACAAACACGTTTGTCCTTTGAAGCATATCTGTTAAAAGGACTCACAACCATTCATATGAAAAGTGAATGTGTCTGTTTTACAGGAATCTTCACGGCTCCAGTCAGAGGGGTCTACCACTTTGTTTTATTTGTCCTTGGTGGGCCCCATGCATCCACACCCTCCGGAATCACTCTTCGTAGAAATGGAGAGCACGTCATTATTGCATACCAGAGAAATCCAAACCAGAATGTGAATCCCGCTAACGCAGCTTCTGTACTGCTAGAGGTAGGAGATGTGGTCTATGTGCAGCTGTATCCTAATGCTTGGGTACATGATAACGGCAACCACTACACCACCTTTTCTGGCCACCTGCTCTTCCGCATGTGAGTTGGTGGTGAGAAATTGGTTCGATCGTACCAGATACTCTTAACCTGCACTGACTGAAACGTCTGAGAGACACCTGGATTACTCAGCCATGGCTGTTCAATTTACTCTATTACAAAATAGCAATTTGATTTTTGACATGTTTATGATATCTGTTGACAAGAGGACATATGTACTTTCATTTTAATATTTTTGAATGAAATTCAATGTGCTTTTTATAGAAATCAAAAAGAAAGAAAATGTATCTTGTGTTTGTATGTATCGTTGACAAAAACAATGTTTGTGACACTGTAATAATAAATTGGTTAATTTATTAAAAAGTAAGAATTTCCTATTCATATTCAGGTGTTGTACAGAGAAGCCTGTCACATGGCAGATTTTTCCCCAGAACTACTCTGAAGTGTAGAGAAGCATTTGCTTCTCCCCAATATGGCTGCTGGTTAGGAGGAGGTTGTATAGTGAGAGAATAAAAGCGCACATAATGACGAATGATGTCTTATAAAATCTATCAAATATCAGGGGCTGTACACAAATCGCTTCAGTAGAAACAGCTGCCTATTCTTCCTGTCACACCCTCTTGGTACCGGCTATGTGTTTGGCCAACACCCCTCAAACCAGAAATATCATTGCACAATAAGGAAACCTGGATACTATATCTCACATACGTACACACAACCATTTAACAGTGTAAGAATGACATTTAATCCTTTGAGCTTGCAGAGCAGCAAACATTAACTTTTATGGCTTGTTTTATGACTTCTCAGACAAAATGAGTCCTTATTTACAGACAAATTGGTCATGAGATAAAGCAGACTGACACACATTATATTCACATAAGTAAAATAGTTGTGAGTAGACACACACACACACACACACACACATGCAGAGAGAGACAAACAGAGGCAAAGAGACAGACAGACAGACAGACAGACAGACAGACAGACAGACAGACAGACAGACAGACAAAGTGTGTGTGTGTGTGTGCATTAGATTAACATTAGATTAGTCTTGCTAATGTTGCACCCAATCAAACTCAGTTGGAAAAAACTTGATCATGTAGGCCTAATAGAATATAAAAAGTGGTAAATAAACCCTATGTACATGTATGTATTAATGCAAGGAACGCTGTGTTTGTCTCTTCCACGCATAAGTCTCGAACCACTCATCCGCCTGATGTCAAATTTGGAGAGCCTCATCCTAATGTTACAGGTGTGTGCAGTGCCAAGTTTCGTGTTATTCGGGCAAAAAATGCCAAACATATCAGTCAAACAAACTTCAATTGCCTTTTGCCTTGCGAGCCACTAGCCATGAGAACGCTAGCTGCTACAGTGTTGGACATAACACAAACACATAACTAACTACAATGTTAGACATAACACGATTAACAACACAAATACAATGCTGGACATAACACGAGAGAACATTTGCCCACAGCAAGGCTGCTACGCAAGTAAGATATGGAACAGCAAACTACATAGGCCTAGAGTGCATACAGACCACATGTAGAATAACTTTTCACACCTGAATTCCGGTTATCCAACGTCGCAAAACAGCAGCTAATGAAAATCTCACAAGTCACTCAGTGTACATGTATTAATGTAGGCCTCCTCCTTTCACCTGATATCACCCACTCAAACAATAAGGTAGCCTATACAAAAAAACACTGGTACATCTTCTACAGGCTCTGGACTAGTATCAAATAAATATACTGTATTTTTTGTCACCTTTTTGTATTTGGCCACAGATTTTCTCTGCAATGTTTCTTACTCTCCTTACATTGGTAATACATACATATGCATCTTTGCATATGCATACATATGCAAGAACATAACAAAGTAATAACCTATGTCAAACTCTTTGGCCTCAATGTGACTCAATGAGAATTGTTGGTAGGACTGTATTTGGATAGTCTGCCCACAGAGACTTTACAGACAGTTTGTTACAATTCTTTCATTTTCTTCATTGTTTACTGACTAATCAATCACTTAAATCGACCCGACTCCCTAGACTTAAAAAGACAAAGAGCTTTTACATGGTTTGTTAAGCATCTGTAGAGTTACAGGTGCTGGTCATATAGTTAGAATACCATGAAAAAGTTGATTTATATCAGTAATTCCATTCAAAAAGTGAGACTTGTACATTATGTTTATTCATTAGACACAGACTGATTTTGAAATATGTATTTCTTCAATTTTGATGATTACAACTGACAACTAAAGAAAATCCCAAATTCAGTATCTAAGAAAATTAGAATATTACTTAAGACCGATACAAAAAAAAAAGACTCCAAAGAGCCCAGGTTGCTCTGATAGTGGCTTTAAGGTCTTCTGCATTGTTGGGTCTGGAGTATCGCATCTTCCTCTTCACAATACCCTATAGGTTTTCTATGGGGTTAAGATCAGGTAAGTGTACTGGCCAATTAAGAACAGGAATATCCTGGTCCTTAAACCAGGTACTGACAGCTTTGGCACTGTGTGCAGGTGCCAAGTCCTGTTGGAAAATAAAACCTGCATCTCCATAAAGTTGGTTAGCAACAGGAAGCATGAATTGTTTCCGATAGATGGCTGTGTTGACCTTGGACTTAAGAAAACACAGTGGACCAACACCAGCAGATGACATGGCACCCCAAACCATCACTAACTGTGGAAACTTTACACTCGACCTGAAGCAACGTGGATTCTGTGCCTCTCAGAACAGTACAGAACTAGACTGAGAGACCATTACAAGGCCTTTACAGGTGTTTTTGAGTTATTTAGCTGATTAGAGTGTGGCACCAGGTGTCTTCAATATTGATTTTTTCCATAATATTCTGATTTCCTGAGATACCCAATTTGGGGTTTTCATTAGTTGTCAGTTATAATCATCAATATTAAAAGAAATAAACACCTGAAATATGTCAGTCTGTGTGAAATAAATGTATACATTTATACAAGTTTCAGTTTTTTGAATAGAATTACTGAAATAAATCAACTTTTTCATGATATTCTAATTATATGTCCAGCACTTGCAAAAGACTATCCAAAAAAAGTGTGACCAGTGTTGGTTACAGTGTTTTTTCAGAGAGTATATTTTTCTTTCCTTATGGATGCTTTACAAAAAGGGTCTAGTGTGGAAGGTACCTGTAATGTAGGCACTATTTATCCTCTCTTGACAAATCTGCCCTCTGTGCTGTGTGAGTGGCCCGTGCTGTAGACCCAAAGGAGAGGGAGAGAACATTACTTTTACAGTCCGCTACAGCTCCTTCAGATGCTGAACCTGGGTTTCCCTTCCACCATGTGTTCCTGACCTGTGTGGCTCATGCTCCCTTGCCCTGAAAGCTCCTTCATCTGAGGCCACTAATTGTTGATGGTGAGGTGCTTTTCGCTCATCAGTGAGAAACTCTCAGTGCTGAGTTGTCCTGCTCTGTGGGATGTTCTTTTCCCCCCTATGCACCACAATTTTTTTTGCTACAGAAAGCTTTGAGTTTTCTTCAGCTTCAGTTTTTTCTGTTTGTTTTTGTGTGTATGTAAGGGACTATTTGACTAAGGTTTTTCTAAACTCTTTGCTTTTGTTTCCTGACTGTGGACTTCAGGTACTGGTCCCTGCTCAGCCTTGTTTTTGTGCTTGTTATTAAAGAATCCTTACTGAAACCTGTATCTGAGTCTGCTTTTGGGTCTTAACCAGGTTGGTGGCATTCTGGCTGGTGACAGTTACAAAAAAGAAGAAGTTTCATCCCAGAACATCTGATAATGACAATGTAACCTGTCTAGTCACAGCTCTAGATTTACAGCGAAGTCTTTCAAGTGTACATGGAAATTAATGATAAAACACCAGACAAGGCTAGTTCATAACATATCGTAGTTTATCATGCTCTACATGAGAATTATCTCTATGTCTACATCGATTTAGTGATAGCACTTTTTCAACATCACAGCTCTCTCTTGCAATCCTGGCTCAGACCTTGCATCGGTTTGGTTGTATGTTCCAACCAATGCTTTACAACATAGACAACTGATGTTGAAAACTATTTCAGCCACTGCTGATAAATGTGGTCATCATCTGCATTGTCTATTCTTCTTCATCTCTGTCTTTTTCTTCCTCTTTATACTCCTCTTCATCTGTGCCCCTCCCCCTTCCCTCACTGAAATGCTGTGTAACTGAATCTCCATTGTCTTTTTATAGAGCTTAGGTTTGATTGATGAGTTCAAAACAATGCTGAGTTGATTGTAAAAATGTTCTCAGTGGTTGTACTATTTGGTATAAAAGTATTTGACAAGTCTGTAATTTTTTTAGAACCCAAGCATTGGCAATGTATTTCTTATGTGTTTTAGTAAGTGGTTTATTTTATTTTATCAGAAGGGGGTTTATCAGAATAATGCAGAGATCTTCAGATGAACCATGAAGCAAGAAAATTACCTGTGCCAAAGTCAGTCTTGACCTTTAACGGCACAATATAAGGCAAGCACTACAAGGGGAAAGTTCCCTTTTTATAGAAAGTCATCTTAAACGTTAGCCCCGTTTACATGGACACAAAATTTCACTTTTAATCTCTTTATTTACAGAAACCGATTAAAAACGTCCCATATATACAGTCAAATAATCGGATTCAAATGAAACCGTTTAAATTTTCAAACCGATTAAAATAGGTGGTTTACACCTTTCTTCAAACGCGAATCTCTTTATTTGAGGCTCATATAAACAGTTCGGTAGAATTCTAATAATCTGATTAAATTCAATCGGATTCAAAAAAGGTGTCCATATAAACGGGGCTAGTGAGATGCAGTCACCTTGGTAAATGCAAGAAAGCAGTGTTTACCTACCTTTTTAATTTTTAGAAAAAGAGTTTATCTAACTCCCAACAGAGTTAATTCACCTATTAGGTAAGGGGTCATTTTCTGCGAGGTGGTCTTTATCATGAAATATAATAATGTGAAATCAAATGTAACTCCAAAAAAGGGCCACACTTTTTAATTCTATTTCAGCATTTTAACCTTACATGTTCTTATCAGTATACTAAGGCGTTCTCAAATTTTCTGTCATCTTTTTACATCAGTGTGGAGGAAAATATATTGAACAACTTTAACCATTTCAAGCAAGCTAGCTTAAAGTATACAGCACAAGCTGTGGTTGGAGGTTGTTGTTTGCCAACTAATAAGTGGCAGCATTGTAACAGATATTACGTTGAATCACCAGAATTTACAGGATTTTAAGAATTCTCATCATTTATGTGAGAATATTGCTTTCTCTGATAATCATGTGTAAACTCAGGCCCAGTCCACATTTCCATCTGTATTCAATGCTCTTGCCTTTTTTTCCAACTTTTGTCACAAATTGGGATGTTTTTTTTATTTAAAAACTGTTGAAGAGGCAGATTAACAGTTTGTGTCATAGTTGTGGTTAGTTCTTACTTAACACACATAATGTGGTGAGTATTATGTGTTTAGATCCACCTCTTGTTGGTGACCCATACATATAAAAAGACGTTATGTGCCGAAGGCCTCTGTCAGAACCTTGGGATTTAAGGTAAGATGAGTGTGTCTTGCTTGATTTCACTTTACCATGCCTTTAGGTAAGCCACAAATATTAAGCAGCAATTAAGAGGAGTACTTTCCTGCATTGACGCATACAGCAAAAAAGTAAGCTATATGGATTTGTACCTTTATTGTAGCTCTTAGCTTATAAAGACAGGACTTTTTCTGACAAAACGTTCAAGGCAAGTAGAACTTCAGCACAAACTTGGCACTACAACGAAGTTGGAACACTTGGAAGTAACTTCAAGTGTGTGCAAAAGTAAATTTGACATTATAATAAATTACAGTAGAAAATCAGTAAAGCTGTGGCATAAAAATGTATAATCTGATAACTTGATCGCTATTATTTTCAGTGTCTAATTGGATACATGGCACAGGCCACATGGACAGTCAACAGGCTTCATGAATGTTTATTATTATTATTATTATTATTATTGCATATTCTAGGTTTGCTGAGAAGATGTTCAAACTGATGCTGGTTGTCACCCTGGGGATTGCCAGATTGCCTGGCTCAGGTGAAAACTTGAACCTTTTTACCTATCAGGACCATTAGTGCAACCTCACCTCCTTTTCCCTACCTCCCATATTATTTTATTTCTGCCTTTTTAACCAGATGTGGGGCATCTAGCAAATGTCTAATTAACATAACTCGGTTCAGCCAGGACCAGGAAGTTAATTAGTAAAACCACCTGTGTTTGTTATGGGCACAGGATACATGGCAGGACTAGTCTATGAAGTCAGGGTTTCCTACCTGTAAGGCTAACCCTCCTGATTCACATTATCAGGTGCAGAGGGTGACATGACCCTGTGTCGGTGTTCTGGTGCCAACTCTGACTGGTTCAAGGTTGGAGAATATTGTGCTCAACATTTCCGGGACAAAGTGACATATGTACAAGCTATGGTAAGTCACTTTCTGGACGCTGCTTATTTTGGTGGATCCAGTTTGGTTGTCTTTGCTGCTAGGAATAATTAATTTATGTAACAGCTGCTTTGATCGTGATGCAAAAATACTTCCATAAAATGTTAATAGTACATATTATAAACTATTCAATTAAAGAGAATAAATTGTATGTTAAACTGTGTTAAACCTGAAGATTTTTATTTGCTTATAATCACCAAATAGTTTGTGACTAGACACAATTTGGTTAGGTAAATTGGCCATAATGATCTGGCCATAACACATTAAAGAACTGATTTCTTTTAGAGAAACTGCAGGGCACAATGTGAAGACTGCCGTCTGATATCTATTCATGATGCTAAAACAAATGACGATGTAACAACTCTCACTGGACGCCAGAAGGATGTCTGGATCGGAGCTATCAGATTTCATGTAAGAGTTTAATTGTGAGTGATCTCATCAAAAGCATATTATATATACAGAACTACAATTTTTCCTCCAACTTCTCTTTCTTCCTCCTTAGGGTGAGTATATTTGGACAGATGGCTCAACATGGGACTACCAAAATTGGGCACCAGGAGAACCTCTTGCTACGGGAGACTGTGTCAACACCAATTTTCTAAGTAAGTTGATAAAATATTGTTATATATATATATATATATGAATAAGTGTGACTGGCTTAATATATAGGAGTAAGTGTGACTGGCTTAATATCACATTTTTTGCATATTACAACAATTGTCCTATTTGTCCAGGTAGAAAATCTGAACATATGATGTCTTGTGTTTCAGATCCCGGCAAGTGGGATAACTTCCTTTGCAACAGAACCCTTAGCTATGTTTGTGGTTTCTGCAATCCTGAACTAGTTAGCAAAATGCAACTAAACCAACATTCAAATGTTGACCAATCTGGCCGAAATGTAATGCTGTGATGAAATCTTCTGTCATGTGGGGACA
Organism: Setipinna tenuifilis; assembly: GCA_030347295.1. NCBI lineage: Eukaryota > Metazoa > Chordata > Actinopteri > Clupeiformes > Engraulidae > Setipinna > Setipinna tenuifilis. Next base: position 7,639,251 of record CM059286.1, read on the forward strand.
AATATGACCACTTAAACAGACTTTGCTGCTAAGCATTAAAGTCTAGACATGAAGGTACACCTCAGTATGAGTTTGAGTTTTCATTCCTTGGGCTGTATATTTGAAGTTAAAAAACAACACTGGTAATGCATGATTGTAATAGTAGGAAGTAGACCATACAAGGCTGCCAGCTGTTGTACTGGTTCTGATATTTACATAAATGATGTATACATTTCAATACATTTTCCCTATGTGAGAGATAACTACTTAGTTATCTCTATGTAACAAACAAATGCTCAAGCTCAAGCAAGAGTTGCTCTTGCAGGGAAATACACAAATACACCTAAAAATATATAGTATAAAAATTGTGTGCGATTTGGAATCATCCCAAGTGATGTGACCAGGCAGTTACTGTCATTTGACCTGTTGATCAAAAAGCATTCGACTGTAAATCTTTAAAAAATAGATCATAGGTGACATGCAAGTGATGAAACAGCAAGACATCCTGCATGGAGAGCACAGATAAAGAACTGTCAATAACCTCACCCCAACCCAACATGTCATTTATATCAGAAAGGCAGATGTTGTAAATAATGTGGCAGCAACAAGGTTTAGTCACTGGTTGTGCCAATAGATGAACACCCCTGGATTCACAAAATCCTGAAATTCAGTGTAATCACATTAGCCGATTTAACTTATTAGCTTCTGTGCTAAATAGTTTAGGTTATTAGTGGTTTAGTCTTAAGATCATGGAGGTGGCCTCTTGTCATGGTAGCTGTTACTAAAAGGATATTATATTGAAGGCACTATGGACTAATTCAAAACAAAACCCAAACAGTACTAGGAACCTCGGTAACATTTTGCTTGATGGGTGAGTTCATAACCCATTCATAGCAGCTGTCATAAACTGCACAGAAAAGCATTCATAACTGTTTCATGAGCCATGATTCAACATTCATACCAAACCTTTCATGAATGTTGAAGATAGAACGACGGCAACTTGTCAAAATAAAAGTTGCAAAGCAGGGATTGCTGTTTTTGTTCCAAACCTCTTACCTGATCATGACACATCTGAATCAATGGGATAGTCAAGAGACAGAACATGGTCAAGCATGGTCAATACTTTACAGCTTGTATAGTAAAGTGACATTCGATGTAGACTTCATAAGATATTCATGAAATATTTTTAAGAATTCGTAATCACTGACTTTAACACTGGGAGGTAAACTACTGTAGTCTACTCCACTGACTTTAACACTGGGTGGTAAACTACTGTAGTCTACATTCAGCTGAACCGTATTTGTGTAACCTGGATACCAGTAATTTAATCTCTCCAGCCTTTGTTGTCAGGATTCTGTGTTTCTGTGTCTTGTGTTTTTTTACTGTGTGTGTATGCTGATGACACACAGCTGTACCTGTCGTTCAAACCAGATGACACCACGGTCTCCGATCACCTGTCTCTCTGAACTGTCCACATGGATGAAGGAACACCACCTTCAGCTTAATCTGTCTAAAACAGAACTCCTGGTGATCCTAGCCCAGGATTCAATCCGCCATGATATCAACTTGAATCAACTGTTGCCCTAAACAAAGTTGCTAAAAACCTGATGATAGATGACCGGCTATCATTCTCTGATATTGCCTCTGTAGCGCGGTCCTGCTACAGACTATGGTCACCTCTCGCCTCGATTACTGCAACTCCCTTCTGGTTGGCCTACGTGCTTGTGCAATCAAACCATTGCAAATTGTCCAGAACGCAGCAGCACAACTGGTTTTCAATCAACCTAAAAGTGAGGTTTGCTGCTTTAGGTGTGTTTGGAGGTAGAGGGCTGTGTCGATGTGATTGGCTGCTCATAGTGCTGAGCCTGAATGGGGAGAGTTTGTTTTTGCTTTACAGTAACCTGAAGTTTTTATTCCTTCTTTGTCTTTCTGTTTTTGTCTGTTCCTTTCAGGTGCAGTGTATATTGCAAACCCATCTAAACCTGTTCTGCTTTGGAGTTGCAAGTGTATACAAATGATGTGCTCACACTGGAGCATTTGATCCACTGAGCTCATTACATGGTCGTATTTTGCCCTCTGGAACCCTAGCACTTGACTCATTGGCCCAAAGTACAACAAAAACTTGATGAATGATTTTTCTGATCTTCTAGCTGGATTTTCTAGCTTTGGTTGTGTCAAAATATCACAGGGTTTTAATTGTAGGACATTTTAACATTCATGTTGTTGTCCTGCTAAGATGATGGTTAAAGACTTTTGAACTGTTATTGTAATCTTACTCAGTTTTTAACATGTCCTACTCAAGATAAGGTTCATACACTGTACTCTTTTATGGCCTACCTGTCTGTAATGTTGATGTTTATGATGCCCTTTTTTCTGACCACATGCCCATTTTATTTGAGTTTTGTTTTCCTTGCCCTTCAAAACTGCGCCTCAATGTACCATTGTTGCACGCTTAAGCCCCCTTCTGCTACCCAATTCTCTGCTGCTGTTAAACTCGCTATGGATAATAATTTAAGTCTCTCTCTTAACAGTAGCACTGAAGAAATAACATCATGTCTTTTTTCCATCTCCCAATCAATCTTGGATAAAGTTGCTCTATTCAAGACTATGCAACATAAATCCAAATGAGCCTTGGTGGAATGATATTACTTATACTGCGAGACATGAATGTAGGAAGGTTGATAGGAGGAAGTGTCCGATGAAAATTTGAAAAAATATCTTGTGTAAATACCAGAAAAATTTGAGAAAACAAAATCTCTCTCTGATATTGTCTCCAAAAACTTTATCAACCCGTAAGTACTCTTTAGAAGTTCTTCACACCCCCCAAGCTACTTGCGTTAACCATTCTCCTGACACCTGATAATTTCCTAACTAACCTAACTTTTTTGTTGACAAGATTTCCTCTATTAGATCCTCTATCTCTCCACCAGCATTTGACCCCTCAACAACTATCACTTGCCCTGCTATCATCTTCCAATTTCAGCCTTGCCATCAATGGGACTGCCTTGGCATTTCTTTCCATTGTTACGCTGATGACACCCAGATTTATTTACCTTTAAAAACAAAAGGATATGTCTGCATTTCAGTCAGTTAGATTGTCTTAGAGGACATCAGAGCTTGGATGGTCTTACATTTTCTTAATTTTAATGACAGTAGGACTAAAATCCTGCTAGTTGGAACTATGGGTGCATGTAATGCCTCCTGTATGGATCTGTGCTCTTTGAGTCCTTATGGCAGGCCTTCTGTAAAGAACTTGGGCGTGAGTATGGACAGTGAACTAAACTCTCTAGTTTTCTTTCCCTCAATGACTTTGAAAGAGTAATCATGCATTTATAAGCTCTAAATTAGATTATTGCAACTCACTTTATGTTGGTGTTAGCCAGAGCTCTCCCTCTCACGCCTGCATTTGGTTCAGAACGTCGTAGCTCGTCTTTTAAAGGGGAGCTTCCATCGTTATTTTTATTCATATTTCTGTGTCGCCACTATGGTTGAATGCATTGTGCGCCATTTCTGTGAAAAATTATGTCCTAGATCTCTTGTTTGACGCTGTTTTCTGTAAGCTACAACAGGTGTAGTGGTTGAACGACTGGTTTTTCCGGTGTCACTCGTGAATATCCATGACGTGTCAATAAGGCACCTCTGATTGGGTAAATTCGCTGTCTTTCGCTCACCTAGCTTCTGTCCACCAATCCTTTGGGATGTGGGCTTGCCATACATGGCTCTGGGCGGGGCTAACAACCTACTGATGTAGATAGGTTTAGCATGCTCTGATCCGCTCGTTTTGGTTAGCTCGACCCTTCAATGACCAGTAAAACCATGAGGGTCGAATTTCACGTCTTGGAATGCTGCGTGCATATACTGCTTGTTGTGACCCACCACATTGTAAATAGAGCTACTAAAAGTGTTTTTTGTCGGAAGGACCCCTTTAACGAATACCCGTAAGTGAGAGCACACACTCGGACCCTCCTGTTTCTTTTTCCACTCCCTATGTACAGTATACCCACCTGATTCTGAAGTGTGGGGAGCAACATGATGGTGGCCGCTGCATATCATCAACTGAGTGCTGCCACTGTGTGAGTGTTCTGTTCCATACTATGGCAAAAATTCTGAAAACAGCATAAATGATTACATAGGCCATGGGGTGAAAAAGAGCGAGCAGCTAGCAAAATTAGAGTAGCGCAGGAGCGCAGCCATGGGAGGGGGGTGGGGGGGTGGGGGGTGGTGGCCCGTGCTGGACATGTCCACCACAATCTCATCCCTGGTCACCACAGTAGCTACCCCTATGTGACTTTTTATTGCATAGGTTGACTCCTCTAGACCCTCCTTTTCATTGGCAATCTTCCACCTAAAACTAGGCTTACGTCACATGTGTGAATGTAAATGTGAAAACTACTTTTCTCCCTGTGAATGAATTCATGCTTTAGATTCAGGCATAGAATTGTTTATGGATTTTCTGTAATTTGTACTTCTTCTTTGTTGCCACACATCAGCCAACCTTGCTGTAACCTACCTTTATAGGCATGGTATTTGAATTGTGTCCAATGCCAAATTTAAACCACAACTAATTCTTATACGATGGCAATAGGTTTGTTTTTACACATACAGGTAGCCAAAAAGGTATATAAGCAGACATGGAAGTAATGTGATGCCATTACCTTTATTATTTATTTTAATCAGCCAATCAGTCATGGGCTAGTGATTAAGGAGTTGGACCTACAGCCAAAGAGTTGCAGGTGCAATTCCCCACACCAATAGGTGGGTGGGGTAGTGAATGACCAGCACTCGCCTCTATCCTCCCCTGTGACTGAGGTGCCCTAAGCATGGCACCATCCCTGCACACTGCTCCCTGGGTGCCGTTGTCATGGTTGCCCCTGCTCACACATGTGATTGGTTAAATGCAGAGGTTAAGTTTCATTTGTGTGATGACAATGGCAATCACTTTCAAGACTGACTAAATGGATGGATGAATGAGTCCAACAATACAATACTATAATAGGGATAACTGCACACTGGATAGGATTGATGAACTAAAGGAGAGGATTGTGAAACAAAACCCATTCAAAAATGTGGGGGAGATTCACAAAGAGTGGACTGCAGCTGGAGTCACTGCTTCAAGAACCAGCGCGCACATATGTGTACAAGACATGGGTTTCAGCTGTCCACTTTCTTGTCAAGCCACTCTTGAACAAGCGACAGCATCAGAAGCATCTCACCTGGGCTAAAGACAAAAAGGACTGGACTGCTGCTGAGTGGTCCAAAAGTATGTTCTCGGATTAAAGTAAATTTTGCATGTCCTTTTGAAATCAAGGTCCCAGAGTCTGAAGGAAGAGAGGAGAGGCACAGAATCCACGTTGCTTGAGGTCGAGTGTAAAGTTTCGACAGTGATGGTTTGATGTGCCCAGTAGCGGTTTTAGGCACAGGCGCCATTTCGTGGGGGGCGCCACGAACGCTTGGGGAAAAAAAATAAAAATAAAATACAAACGCTCCGTGTGTCATATAGCTGCAATCGGCACATTGGCGCCCCACATTGGGGGGGGAGGGGGTGGGGTGCTGAGAGGTGGTCTCAGCAAGAAGGGCGCCTGCAGTTCAGCAGTTCACCATCACCAAGGGGGTGCCAATGTGCCGATTGCAGCGATATGACACACGGAGCGTTTTTATTTTATTTTTATTTTTTTCCCCCCACGAAATGCCGCCGTGCCTAAAACCGCTACTGTCCAGCCCAGTATACAAATCAAGATCTTGTTGTTATACCTTGCTGATTGTTATCTGCTGTTTATTCTAAGAAGAACAATCATACTTACACATGGAATGTAAGGTTCCACTCTCTTCATAAAGGCTAAACCATTTGTTACCATGTATTTATACTTGTGTAACGGCAATGAAGTTTAATCTAATCTACTCTTGAAGTGTTTTTTCTAATGAACTTGATAGGTGTGGTGTATAAACGTTTAATGCAGCTGGAAATGATAAGGTTTATCAGTAATTAAAAATTGCTGAATTGACAAGGGCTGAACAGGAATGCCCGCTGGAAACCAAAACTGTGTCTGAGGGCTGACAGGAAGTCTGGGCGCTTTGGGGTAGGCTTCGATGGACAGGCCATTGTCATGGGTTGACCTGTGGAAGATTCTCCAAGTCAAGCTCAGCTTCCTAATCATAGTGACATACGACACCTTATACCTTGTCCCCGAAAGCTCCACCAGTAGAATGGTGCCCAAATAAGCACCCCCCCCCCTTCCCCCTTTATAACCTCACCAATGCCAGCCCCCAGCATACTGTACTGGGTTGTGAGGTGTCCTTTCCCCAGCTACAAGGCGCAACAGATGGTGGCATGATCTGGTGTTGAGCAGAGGCAATTCTAGAGCCTGTTGGGGCTGCAGGCAAAATTCACTGCATTGCCACTGCTGTAGTTAAAAGGTTGTTAGTCGTCTGAGGTGCTTAAGAAGGCCGGGGGCTGAGTGCAGGAACTGTCACTCGGGTGGTGGGTGTTGATGGCTAAAAACGAACATAATTTAAATATTACGCCCAATTACTGTAACTGTTTGTTGCACTGGGTGGGCCAAAACACAAGTCCTTTATTGACAAGATATGCAAAAGCTATGGTTGTTGATAAGAGCTAATATGCTGCAGTTAAAGAAAATAAAAAGTAACGAAATTGGGGTGTTCATGAATGCATAAATGAACATGCTCCATTGGTTCAAAACACACAGGCTTCTCATATTAAACATCTCTACTCAACCTCAGCCTGAAACACCTTGACATTGGTGAGCTCAAGCACTGTGTTTTCAAAAGTTGTGTCCACCTGTTTCTTTACTAAAGATGATCTTACATGTTATACACGAACTCCAGTACAAGGTAAGAGACATGACTAGAATTTGTGTGACTCGTCTTCTAGAGAAGTGAGAAAAATTGTTTATGTGGGTTGTTACTGCTGCTGGTAGGTACTTCCAGTTTTGTGACTTTGCAGACGGGAAAAAACAGAAATGCATAAGAGGTCACTTTTAATGTGAACTTTGCATATCTTTTGGTATTTTTACTGTTCCTAAAATTCATTTTTATTGTGTACTAATTACCATGCTTTGATGATCGAAAATGTGGTTTATTACATTCTATAATTCTTTTAACTCTGTCTGACACACACTGTGATTGCTTGGCCTTACTGCAGACTGAAAAACAAAAGTAAAAATGGATTAGACCGAGTATGCACGTGCTTTACCACAGACACTCTCTTCTGTGTTGACTTTTTAATGTTTGAAAAAAATCCATGCTGTTTAAGAACTATAGTTAAGCACTTAAATGCATATGTGTTGCAATTATGCTACAAATAGCATGTACAAATGTGTTCTCCCTAACCATGCAGAGGTACATCTGGCCTCCTTGGAGTGTGCTTTTTAAACCGTGTTTTGTTTGCCCACAAACACCAACCTATTACAAATCTAGCATTTAACTCAAGGTAATGTTATCTATTTTCCTGTCCTGCGTGTCTGCATCATAAAAGATTAAAGTAAAGGGGTTTAGTAAAGTATATGTAAGTAAAGTAAAGGAATAAAATTAGTAAATGGCAAAAATGTGAGAATTGTTGATCTGTGTTGTAAAAAGGCCGACACACCAGTCTCACCTTTAGACAAATGAGGTACATCAGTATAATACATCAGCATCATTCTATTTCACTTCAAAAATCATGTAAACATACATGCATACAAACATACATTGTTAACATTGTGACATTCCATAATTAAAGTCACAGTTCAAAATGTTCAAGTCTTTGTGATAGTCCCTTGTCTGAAATGACAAGTGGCTGTACTAGGGAAAATGACTTATAGTTTTATTATGTAGGGGTTAGTAAAAAATTTACAAGTTAAAAGTTAAAAATGTTCATTTGTTTGCAATAATGGCTTTCCTGAGACGAGTCCAGAACCTTACATTGCTAAGTGCATTCCCCTTCCATTTGAGGTAAGTGTTCTTTTTGAGATACTTATGAAGACCAAAAACTCTTTTTAACGTTCTATCTTCCACATCCTCAAGAATGATGATGATGATGCGGGCATTTTGCCCCAAGACAAACCAGGACTGTGCCAGTTCAAACTCAAACCGACACCAGGAGCTGTCTATGAAGTGTTGGGACACAACCACTAAGATTTTCCGGCTACCTGTTATGCCTTCATCCACAATATTGGAGGTGATTGACTTGCCTGCTTCAAAGTCTCGCTCATGGAGGCAAAGTTGAATTGGGGGAACTCCTTTCTCAAGGTTTTCCACAAGCTCATCCAACACCCAGGCTTCATCTTTGCTGGAGTAGATCACAAAAGCATCATAAGAGCATTCCTGTTGTCCAGATGTTCTGTAACCTCTTAGCAGTACACAGCAGTAACGCAGATGGAACTGGAACTTGTACACCAATGCACACAGTAGTAGTAGGAGTAACATTACAACTGAAACTATGGGCAGTATGATTCTGTTTGTCTTTTTGTAAATACAGTTTGTAAAATCAAAGTCAATAACCCTAGAGTTCATGGATGTGGCTTTGCATGCTATTTGGTGAGGATTCCTTAGAACTGTTTGGTGATTAGTGATCCAGGAAATAAATTGTAATTGAGAACATAAACATTCTATCGGATTGAAGGACAAATCAAGTATCTGGAGATCCATGGGAAGGTTCTGAAGAACAGAGGTAGAGATGCTGGCTATGTTATTGCCATCTGCATAAAAAGATACTAGTTTTGAAAGACTGGGGCAAGTAAGAAAGTTCACTGACATCAATCTGTTCCTGCTTAGAGTCAAGTGTTTTAAATTATGTAGATTTTGGAACAAAGGCCAGGGTATGTCTTCAATTGCACAATTTGAAATGTCCAGAATCTCCAAATTTGAAAGATTTGAAAACATTTTGCTAAAAATGTCTTTCCTGAAAGTGTTGCCAGCTATTTTCAATTGCTTGAGACTAAATAGACCTTGAAAAAACGAATCTGTTTTAAAGGTAATTTGTGAGTAGGAAAGGTCCAAATACATCAAATGCCTGAGATTCATCATAAAACTGTACTCACTTTCAACTCTTACTTTTGTGTCATGAATATCTAATACTTGTAGGGATGTAAGATTTAAAAACCCCAATGTTCTAATTTTAACCTCTGCATTCATACTTAGGTTTAAATACCACAGTTTTGGAATGTCTATTAATTCATATTCACAGCAAGACATCATCAAATTATTTTCACTTAGATCAATATACTCCAGATTAGGCAAATGCTTTAAGATTGTGAACTGTGATGGGACATGATTGTCGTTGATGACCAAACGTTTTAAATTGGGTTGATGAGACAGTGTAAATCCTGGTAAGTAGGACATTTGACCTCGAATAATAGTAATCTCTTTGAGATTTTGAAACAGAAATGTTTCCTCTGTATTTAATCCAACTCGTCTCAGTGAGATTTTTGAGCAGTTAGTCAAGCAACCAAGGGTGTGACTGGGTAGGTAAGAACACTTGGACTGATAAAAATATATCTCCTGAAAATGTATCAAACAAAGGTTGTCCAGAGATCCATCATATATCTGGATTCTTCCAGAATCCTCAAAGCTTCCAATTTTCAGCCTATTTACATTCAAACCACTGAGGTTTCCAGTAGCATCTCGAACAGTTGCAGAGGAGCTGAAGGCATCACGCAGATCTAGTTCATCCAGATAAATTCCTTTAAATGCTTCTCCTTCTATGAAGGATATTGGGTTTTTTGACAGTATCAAAGTGATATTGCCACCTATCTTACGCAAAACAGACATGTGGTCAGCTTTGATAACAGAAATATTGTTTGTATGAAGGTCCAGCAATGTTAGGTTTTTGAAACCAGTAGCATAGTTTGGAAGGGCGATGGAAAATATGTGGTTTGTTCCAAGTTGTAACTCCTGTAGGCTTGTTAAATTCTGTAAATTTAGACTATCCAAGTAAAGCAGACCAGTGTCTACTAGAACCAGCTTGTAGATCTGTTCTAAAATATTAAAGCTGCTTTTGGACGAATATTTGACCGGATTTCCAGTGAGAATCAAAACAGACAAATTCCTTACATTAAAGAAAGCATCACTGTCAATGTGTTGAATGTGGCATCTGTTCAAAAGAGCACAAAACAGGTCTGCATTACATCATCCTGATAGCATCATACTGTACATATAATATTTTTTGCATTGTCAGTCAATTTCATTACACCCCAGAATCAATACAAATGAAAATACCATTCACCTACCTTGTGAGATCAAGATGTCGTAGTAATGATAATCCTGGGAAAATGTTTTTTTGCAATGTAGTCAGGTAATTAAAACTAAAATCCAACATTTCTGTGGTGGGAGGAATAGTGGCTGGTATGTAGCTTAGGTTTCTCCCGTAACATGAATATTGGAGATTGGGGACAACCTGAAAGCAACATAAACTTTGTCAAAGTTTACACATACAGTATATATTAAGGCAAACTTAAGCACATTATTCCAACTGTGACACATTACTGTACCTCCAAGCATGTTTCTGCATGGGCCTCCACCTTCACAGTGCATAAAAAAGTAAGAATTATCCAAATGGCTTTAACGATGTGTACTGGTAAGACATCCATTTTAGGACTACAATACCACTGTTAACAAAAATGCCATTCAGCCACTCTTAAAAACCAATGAGGAACAAAAACCTTGTGACATTGTAGAACTTCTCAGATGTTGCAACAAAGGAACTGTGACCATTTATTGTAAATGCCAGTCAAGTTACACTTCACAATCTAGAAAACTTAAATAAATCGAATTGCAATAACCTAAGTGCAAAATAACATACTTATGTGGTGTAACTATAAAAATGTAAATGATGACAGTCAACTCAAAATTGTAAATAGTTTAAAATTTATTTGAAGACATTATAACAAATCAGTCCACTGACTTGTTTTAAACACAGTCAGCAAACTTGAAACTGAGGAAAGTGTATCAATTTGCATCATAAGGCCCTTATTATAATACAGAAGCAAATCATACTGTATGCATGCATTTAAACAATGTTAGAACATAAAGTAGTCATTTAAGGATTGAAAAAAGACTGAGCTAAAAAATAAATTGGCTAAGTATCTTTTTGGCTAAGATGAAATATTTCAAGTTTTAAAAGATCATCTTCATCTTTGGTAATAAAGTGCCTGAATTATTTAGTGTTTTCTATACAATTCTTGGGAAGGTAATTGACAGCCATCACTGTCCTCACCTCATGCTACAGGGGAAATCTAAGCCCTTCTGACATCCCTTACCCATAGCAGGTTTCATTAGCCATCGATCGTGGGCCGACAACATCTCAGGAGTTGACCGGCAATCAGAAAGTCACTGGATCGATTCCTGCTCCTCCTGGCTATGTCAAAGTGTCCTTGAGCAAGACACTAGCTCACACTGCTCCCGATGTGACAGTCGGGACCTTGCATGGCAGCCTTCCACCATCCGCAAGGGAGTGAATCGGTGAATGTGAGGCATTAAAATTGTAAAGTGCTTTGGGTCACTTTGCGGAATGCATAAAGGCAGTCCATTTACCATTTTATATGTCCTTTGTATCAGGCACTCCAAAAACAGAATAAGCCATAGATGATTATCATTTCTGCTTATAATTAAGCACTCTTAGGGACTAATCAATGAATTGAGTGTTAAAAAATCAACTGGCTTTTTAAATTTAAATATTTTTCATTATCATACATTTCACCATTCATATATTTTCTTTACAGTTTGTTTGTTTTGTTTTTTTTTCAGTGATGTGTATGCCATCATTACAGTGCTGTATGAATGTAGGCTTATTTTTATGTGCATCTTTTTATGTCTACTTTTTATCTGCAGTCCCCAGGCAGGTTACATGGGTGTATTTTTTTATACAACAATGTTCATGAATATGCATGCTATTAAATAAACCAATAAATAAATAAATAAAATTAGTCAGCATAATCATTCCTTTTTTGCATTACTATTGATATTTTTTATTTTAGCCAAACATTAGGCTTGGTAAAATAGCAATGGTAAAAGTGATAAGAATATGCCATTTTATCCCATCAAATCTGGATCATGCTGCCATCAAAGGAAACTACCTGCCACAGGAACTACCTGCATGAAGACTTTTACTACTGACATCTTTTTTTGTTCCTTGAACATTTTAACTAGCCTGGTAAACCAGCCCCTCGTACTTCACTTTGTTTTGTACAGAGGGTCTGGTGCTGCTGTAGGCCTACTGAAAAACGTTTTTCTTCCTGGAGGTGTGGACTCTGCTGAAATTTAAAATGATTGAAAAATCAATTTTACCCCAATCGTAAACTCTAATCATGACAATGGCCGGGTTTCCCAGTTAAGAATCTTCTTAAGGAGTTAAGAAGACTGTTAAGAAGAGGTCGGCTAAGACGAAACGTTAAGATAAGAATGTTTCCCAGATGCCTTCTTAACGCCCTTCTTAACGTGCGTCTTAAGATGCTTCTTAGCTGTCTTCTTAACTGGAGCACAATGAGCAATCGATCTCAGAGTGGTCGATTGGAGCACACCGTCGGCATAGTAAAATGCTGCCACCTGAAGTTGCAGTATGTTTCTCCGCAATCTATATCATTCCATTTAACTCATGGGCCTTTCCATTGCAGGTGACGCCGCTGTGGAGGGCGGTGACGCTTGATCGTGTGTGTGTGTGTGTGTGTGTGTGTGTGTGTGTGTGTGTGTGTGTGTGTGTGAATAAAGCACATTTTCTTTCTGTCACAAAGCATTGACTGCTGAGTTTACTTTCGTGTACCAGTTGTGTGGTGTCACTTGTTGTAGAGGCAATGTGTCCTGAGATTACACCTTATTCAACTTCATTTCAGATATGCACTGCCGCTCGAGTTGCTTTAGCGTTCAACAAGCGGTCAAGGAGGAGTAACCTAAATGCCATAGAACATGCCTCAAATAAATATTAAATATTTATTTAAAAAAATTATAGCGGACATATTACGGAGGGGACTGCGGTACAACATTTCAAACACATGATACCACATAGATGACACATTTCCCCACAAATATTTAACATTTCATTGGTAGAAGGGGTGCGCAAAATAGCCTACAGGAAAAAAGGGGGAAAACACAATTGGACTATCCGACACATTGCATGACTATTTCCTTGCTTGGTGTCATGTTGCATTATCGGCCTAAGGTGGCGTTGTTTCCACTGTTCTCTCGCTAAGAAGGGTGTAAGAAGGCTCCAGACTCTTCTTAGAGATCCTTCTTAACGGCAGGTCTTCTTAGGCTAAGAAGCAATTTGGGAAACGCGGTTGCTTCTTACGGGAGGGCCTAAGAAGGGTTTAAGAACGTTCTTAGCGCTAAGAACTTCTTAACTGCATCTGGGAAACCCGGCCATTAGCTGTTAGTGCGGAAACTAACAGACTAACAACTAACAGAGCAAGCTGAAAGATTAAACTTTTCCCGAACCCCGTGGGGAGTAGGGTCATGACATCTCTTCCACACATAAAACTCCTTAAACATTCTTTTAGCTCCGACTTTAATTCTTTAATATTCAAAAGCGTTGCCACAACAGAATAAATGGTCTTGGCTTGTTCTCCGGGGCCATTGCCAAGCTACCGCTACATGGCAAATCAGATAAAAAAAAAAAAAAAAAAAAACATTTGCAATGGCCACTGGAGAGAGAGGTTTATATGTCATAAAGATCTATTACATCCTTCATAAATAAAATTAACAGAACTCGACATGTTCAAAATGATCATTTCTTAGCAATGATGGCTTTCCTGAGACGAGTCCAGAATCTTACATTGCTAAGTGCATTCCCCTTCCATTTAAGGTAAGTGTTCTTTTTGAGATACCTATGAAGTCCGAAAGCTCTTTTTAGCGTTCTATCTTCCACATCCTCAAGAATGATGATGATGATGCGGGCATTTTGCCCCAAGACAAACCAGGACTGTGCCAGTTCAAACTCAAACCGACACCAGGAGCTGTCTATGAAGTGTCGTGACACAACCACTAAGATTTTCCGGCTACCTGTTATGCCTTCATCCACAATATTGGAGGTGATTGACTTGCCTGCTTCAAAATCTCGCTCATGGAGGCAAAGTTGAATTGGGGGAACTCCTTTCTCAAGGTTTTCCACAAGTTCATCCAACACCCAGGCTTCATCTTTGCTGGAGTAGATCACAAAAGCATTCCTGTTGTTCAGATGTTCTGTAACCTCTTAGCAGTACACAGTAGTAACGGAGATGGAACTGGAACATGTACACACCAATGCACACAGTAGGAGTAACATTACAACTAAAAAAACTATGGACACTATGATTCTGTTTCTCTTTTTGTAAATACAGTTTGTAAAATCAAAGTCAATAACCCTAGAGTTCATGGATGTGGCTTTGCATGCTATTTGGTGAGGATTCCTAGAACTGTTTGGTGATTAGTGATCCAGGAAATAAATTGTAATTGAGAACATGAACATTCTATTGGATTGAAGGACAAATAAAGTATCTGGAGATCCATGGGGAGGTTCTGAAGAACAGAGGTAGAGATGCTGGCTATGTTATTGCCATCTGCATAAAAATATACTAGTTTTGAAAGACTGGGATGGGTAAGAAAGTCCAATGTGGTCAGTCGGTTCCCACTTAGAGCCAAGTACTTTAAATGATGCAGATTCTCAAAAGAAGTCCAGGGTATGTCTGCAATTGTCAGGTCTAGGGCTGGAACCAGAACAGAACAAGGGAGGCGGACCCGAAGTGCAAGTGCCAACAGAGAGAGTTTTATTGAGGGTTGGGGGGAATGGGAGAGTAGTCCAGGGCCCCAGAGGGGCTTAGTGAAGATGGGTCGAGCGGGGCTCGAACCCACGATCCCAGGGGTGGTGTGCCGCGGCAGTGGTTGTGCGGGAGCGCTGGGGTGCAGTGCAGGTGGTGGCGGAGGTAATCCGTGGACCCGAGGAGAGTCGGCACTGGAGGGCTGAGCGGGGCTTGAACCCGCGACTCCGGGGTTGGCAGGCGGTAGCTCTACCGCCTGAGCTGGCGACGGCCGAGTCGTCGGGGCGAACAGGATCGGGGTGGCAGGCGAAGCGTGGTCGATGAGCCGGTCCGGGTCAGAGCCAGGGGAGGTCAGGAGGAGCACAGGGGAACTGGGAGAGGTGCGGACAGAGAGAACGGGGAGAAAACAAACACGGGCAAAAAACACGAAAACGAGACTGCACGAGACAAACAGAAAAACCCAGACAGAAAACTGAAACAGGGGGAAACTTAAGAGAACACGAGCAAGAGACAAAAACCGAGGCAAAACCGAACAAGGAAACAAGGACTTTGACACGAACTAGGATTACAGGAAACACGAGAGTCAAGAGTCTAACTTTACGCAGTGAACAAACCTTTGTGAAGAGACGAACTGACAGCGGGGAACTGAAACCGGAGGGTAGAAATAGTGGTGCTGAGCAGGTGATCGTGATAATCGAATGAAGGTTTAAATGAGGAAGAGCAGGTGAAGTGCGTTACACGAGACACGGACACAGGTGAGGGGGATAATAGAATGAGTGCATGGAAACAAGGAAACGAGTGCGAAACAAGATTTAATAATGAGAACCGTGTCGGGGAAACAAGGAAACGAGTGCGTGATTAACTACGTTAATGAGGGTGGTGTCAGGGAAAGCGTGAACAAAGCAGGGCTCAGACCGAGAGTCGTGACAGAACCCCCCCCCCAAGGGACGGCCCCAGAAGTCCCCCAGGGAGAGAGAACAGAAACAGAAGACCCCAAAGAAGACGAGAGAAAAAAAAAGAGAGACACCAACCGGGTGGGTGGAGGGGAGAAGGTGGTGGGCTAGTACTCCTCCGACCGGTCAGAGTGTTGAGCCTCTTCCTCCTCCGGCGAAGGGTGGTCCTCCAGGGGTGGAGGGCGGGCTCGGACAGAGCGAGGAGCGCCTCTGGGGCGGCCCCGGCGCGGGCCCGGCTGGTCTGGGTGGAGGCGGTGGAAGTCCTCTATGAGGGAACGATCCAGAATCCTGCCAGCGGGAACCCAGGACCTTTCCTCTGGACCGTACCCCTCCCAGTCCACCAGGTAGTGGAATCCCCGGCCGCGCCGCCGGGACCGGAGGAGGCGCCGGACCGTGTAGATAGGATCCCCCTCCAGCATACGAGGGGCAGGGGGAGGAGGCTCAGGGGGAGTGTGCGGGGAGACCCGCACCGGCTTGATCCGGGATACATGGAAGGTGGGATGCACCTTCATGGAGGCCGGCAGCTTGAGGCGCACCGCCACCGGACTGATGACCCGTTCGACGACGAACGGGCCCAGGAAACGGGGAGCCAGTTTGCGGGACTCGACCCTCAGGGGGAGGTCCCGAGCTGAGAGCCAGACCTTCTGGCCTACTTGGTAGGCGGGTGCAGGAGTCCTGCGGCGGTTGGCCCCGGCGGAGTAGGAGGTGGCAGCCCTCCTGAGTGCAGCACGAGCCCTGGCCCAGGTCCTCCGACAGCGGCGAGCGTTGGCAAGCGCAGAGGGGCAAGACGACTCCCCCTCCTGGCAGGGAAACAAGGGAGGCTGATACCCATAAACACATTGGAAGGGGGACATACCTGTAGCCGAGCAGGCCAGGGAGTTGTGGGCATACTCAACCCACACCAGCCGTTTGGCCCACGAGAGGGGATCCTGGGAGGCGATACACCGGAGGGCCTTCTCCAGCTCCTGGTTGGTGCGCTCCGTCTGGCCGTTGGATTGGGGATGGAACCCCGAGGTGAGGCTGACCGTGGCCCCCAACAGGCGACAGAACTCCTTCCAAAAGGAGGAAATGAACTGGGGGCCACGGTCAGACACAAAGTCACTGGGTATCCCATGCAGCCTAAACACATGGTGCTGGACCGCCTGCGCCGTCTCAAGGGCTGACGGAAGCTTGGGGAGAGGGACAAAATGGGCCATTTTACTAAATCGGTCCACGATGGTGAGGATGACAGTGCATCCGTCCGACGCAGGCAGTCCAGAGACAAAGTCCAGGCTGACATGGGACCAGGGACGGGAAGGGATAGGCAGGGGCTGGAGAAGGCCGGCAGGAGGGCGGTTAGAGGACTTGTTCCGGTTGCAGACAGGACAGGCCCCCACATACTCCCGGACCTCCCTCTCGAGGGCAGGCCACCAGAATCTCTGAGTTATGAGGTGGCTGGTGCGGGTTGCCCCCGGGTGGCAGGCCAGGAGGGAGTCATGCCCCCACTGCAGCACGCGAGGGCGCAGGGCTTCTGGGACGTAGAGCTTACCCTCGGGGCAGGTACTCGGGCCCGGCTGGCCCTGGAGGGCCCGTAGTACCTGTTCCTCTACGTCCCAGGTGAGGGCCGCCACGATGCAGGGACCGGGAAGGATGGTGGCTGGCTCCACAGAGGCGTCCTCAGGTCTCTGGAACTGGCGGGAGAGGGCGTCAGGCTTGGTATTCTTCGAACCTGGGCGGTAAGAGAGAGAAAATTGAAAACGTGAGGAAAAAGAGCGACCATCTAGACTGTCTAGGATTGAGTCTCTTAGCAGTGCGCAGGTATTCCAAGTTCTTATGGTCGGTCCACACTATGAAGGGCACAGGCGCCCCCTCCAGCCAATGACGCCACTCCTCCAGAGCCAGCTTGACGGCCAAGAGCTCCCGGTCCCCGATGTTGTAGTTACGTTCCGCCGGGGACAGTCGGCGGGAGAAGAAGGCGCACGGGTGCACCTTGTTGTCCTCCGCCGCTCGTTGGGACAGGACCGCCCCGACCCCGACATCCGAAGCATCGACCTCAACGATAAATTGGCGGGCAGGGACAGGAACCTGGAGGACAGGGGCAGAAGTGAACCGGGACTTAAGGGCAGTGAAGGCAGTGAAGGCAGTGTCGGCGGCCGAGGTCCAGGAGAACTGGGTCTTGGTACTGGTCAGGGCCGTGAGGGGGGCAGCAATAGTGCTATAGTTCCTGATAAATCTTCTATAGAAGTTAGCGAACCCCAGAAATTGCTGCAGTTGCTTGCGGTTCTGGGGCGCGGGCCAGGCCGTGACCGCCGACACTTTAGCTGGGTCCATGGCAATGGTTCCCTCTGCCACCACGTACCCCAGGAAGGCCACGGTCTTGATGTGGAACTCGCACTTTTCAGCCTTGACGAACAGGGAGTTCTCCAGGAGGCGGTGAAGAACTAGCCTGACGTGCTGCCTGTGTTCTTCGAGGGACCGGGAGAAGATCAGGATGTCGTCGAGGTAGACGAACACGAACCGGTCCAGCATGTCCCGCAGCACGTCATTGACCAGTCCTTGGAAGACGGCGGGAGCGTTGGTAAGGCCAAAGGGCATCACGAGATACTCGTAATGCCCGGTGGGAGTGTTGAATGCCGTCTTCCATTCATCCCCCTCCCGGATGCGCACAAAATGGTAGGCATTGCGCAGGTCCAGCTTGGAGAATACCGTGGCCCTCTGGAGCAGCTCGAAAGCAGTGGACAGAAGGGGCAGAGGGTACCGGTTCTTAACTGTAATATCGTTGAGGCCGCGGTAGTCAATGCAGGGCCAGAGCGATCCGTCCTTCTTGCCGACGAAGAAGAACCCCGCTCCGGCGGGGGACGAGGAGGGGCGGATGATGCCAGCGGCCAAAGAGTCCGAGATGTACTCCTCCATGGCCCGCCTCTCAGGACCCGAGAGAGAGTAGAGGCGGCCGCGCGGAGGAGTGGAACCCGGGACTAGGTCAATGGCACAGTCGTAGGGACGGTGAGGGGGTAGGGACGTGGCCTTGGCCTTACAGAAGACCTCAGCGAGGTCATGATAGCAGGACGGAACATGGGACAGATCAGGGGCCAAGATAGGGCCAGGACTAGGGGCAGGAACGGAAGCTGACTGCAGACAAGACTGATGACACTCGACTCCCCACTCCAGAATCGCCCCACTGCGCCAGTCTATGCGGGGGTTGTGCCGTCGAAGCCATGGCAGGCCGAGGATGATGGGGTGCCCCGGGGAGGGCAGCAGATGGAACCGGACACGTTCCAGGTGGTTGCCCGAGAGCCGCAGTTCCAGGGGTTCGGTGACGTGAGACACTTGCCCCAGCAGGTGGCCGTCCAGGGCCCGGGCCGGCACAGGGGACGGTAGGGCGGTCAACTGCACCCCCTGGTGGCGGGCAAAGGCAGCGTCCATGATGTTGGCATCAGCTCCGGAGTCTATCAGGGCAGGCAGTGCGAGGGTTTGGGACAAGAGCCTCAGGGTGACCTGCAGGAGAGGCTGGCCCGTCTTGGAGGCGTGGGTG
The DNA here is from genome assembly GCA_030347295.1 of Setipinna tenuifilis. Classification (NCBI taxonomy): domain Eukaryota; kingdom Metazoa; phylum Chordata; class Actinopteri; order Clupeiformes; family Engraulidae; genus Setipinna; species Setipinna tenuifilis. The sequence continues at coordinate 7,658,417 of CM059286.1, forward strand.
GTGGCCGAGCTCAGCCGGATGCCTCCTACCTCCGGTGAGCTCGCCCTTTTAGCGGACAGCCAAGGGCGAAATGTCCTTCGCCCCCACAATAGAGGCACAGGCCCCCCAACAGGCGGTGCTGACGCTCTGCGGCAGTGAGGGACGAGCGGCCCAGTTCCATGGGCTCAGGAGATCCAGACCTCCGGGTGGGGCCCGGGGGAGAGGGGCCTCTATTGGCAGGTCGGAGGGCTGCAGGAGCGCCGCGGCCCCTTTCGCGGCGGCGGGCCTGTACCCGCCTATCTATGCGGTTCGTCAGGGCTATGGCGTCATCCAAGGAGACGGGTGTGTCGTGGGAAACCAGTTCATCCTTTATGTAGTCCGCCAGACTGTGGAGGTAGACCTCCACCAGGGCCTCGGCGTTCCAGGAGCTGTGATTGGCCAACGTCCGGAAGTCTATGGCGTAGTCAGCCACCGAACGCCGGCCCTGGCGGATACTGAGGAGGTCCCGGGAGGCCTCCGAGGCGGCAGACCCCAGCCCGAAGACCTTCCTCAGCTCTGCAGCGAAGAGCGCGAAGCTCGAGCACGCCAAGGTGCGCCGCTGGTACTCGGAGATCCCCCACAGACGAGCCCTCCCAGTCAGGAGGTTGATGGTGTAGGCGACCCGGGCGGCCTAGGTGGCGAAGTTCCGGGGCTGGAGGTCGAAGGTTAACTGCCAGTTGGTGATAAAGGCCTCGACCTCCTCGGAGCTGCCACCGAACCGCTCGGGGTCGCCGATCCTAGGTTCCGGACCGCTGTTCACTGGGGGAGGAGACGGCACAGAGGCGACTGGAGCAGCGATAACGCCCTGCTGGCGCAGCGCCTCGACCCCGGCGACCAGCTGGGTGGTGGCTCCAGACAGGGCGGAGACATCACTGGCGATCTGCCGGTGCATCCGGACGGATTCCTTCAGCCAGTCCATGGCGGAAGGAAGAGGAGCCTCGGGCTGGGAGTCCGGGCCCGTTGGCACATTGCTCGGGTTCATATTGGTCAGTTCGTTCTGTCAGGTCTAGGGCTGGAACCAGAACAGAACAAGGGAGGCGGACCCGAAGTGCAAGTGCCAACAGAGAGAGTTTTATTGAGGGTTGGGGGGAATGGGAGAGTAGTCCAGGGCCCCAGAGGGGCTTAGTGAAGATGGGTTGAGCGGGGCTCGAACCCACGATCCCAGGGGTGGTGTGCCGCGGCAGTGGTTGTGCGGGAGCGCTGGGGTGCAGTGCAGGTGGTGGCGGAGGTAATCCGTGGACCCGAGGAGAGTCGGCACTGGAGGGCTGAGCGGGGCTTGAACCCGCGACTCCGGGGTTGGCAGGCGGTAGCTCTACCGCCTGAGCTGGCGATGGCCGAGTCGTCGGGGCGAACAGGATCGGGGTGGCAGGCGAAGCGTGGTCGATGGGTGTTCTGTCATTCTGTCCTACATTGTCAGAAAATCCTACGGTAGGATGTCTCGACAGACATAATCTGTCAGATTGTCCTACATTGTCAAAGCATCCTACGGTAGGAGGAATGACACTATCAGACACGTCTTTACCATAACATGTTTTAGGATAGGCTACCTACCCAACATTTAAGGATAATGTAGACTTCCGAGTATTATTTTAGCCAACACACGAATGCAGGACGTCATAAAAATTCAAGTTTACCAGCAATTTAGTCTACGTGATACGCAGGTAGTATACCCACCACGCCACCAGTTTGGCGTTTTCTATACAGGGAACCACATCAGCTGATTTGCGAAATGAAAAGTTGAAAAGTTAAACTGTTTAGGGAAGATATTTTTTGTATTTCAAGACTCGCTCACTTTTTAAGAAGAATTATATTACATTGTGTGGTTAATATTGAATTTACGTCATTAATCTACCCCGCTTGCTCTGCAAAGTTTTAGTAACAGCTGATGTAGGACAAAATGATGTTTAAATGGCGGGAAATGGAGTATCGTGATCTGCTCATGCGCGCGCATGTGCCGTGGGTGTTTGTAGGATAAAATGATATGTAGGATAGAATGATAGAACACCGGTCCGGGTCAGAGCCAGGGGAGGTCAGGAGGAGCACAGGGGAACTGGGAGAGGTGCGGACAGAGAGAACGGGGAGAAAACAAACACGGGCAAAAAACACGAAAACGAGACTGCACCCAGACAGAAAACTGAAACAGGGGGAAACTTAAGAGAACACGAGCAAGAGACAAAAACCGAGGCAAAACCGAACAAAGAAACAAGGACTGAGACACGAACTAGGATTACAGGAAACACGAGAGTCAAGAGTCTAACTTTACGCAGTGAACAAACCTTTGTGAAGAGACGAACTGACAGCGGGGAACTGAAACCGGAGGGTATAAATAGTGGTGCTGAGCAGGTGATCGTGATAATCGAATGAAGGTTTAAATGAGGAAGAGCAGGTGAAGTGCGACACGGACACAGGTGAGGGGGATAATAGAATGAGTGCATGGAAACAAGGAAACGAGTGCGAAACAAGATTTAATAATGAGAACCGTGTCGGGGAAACAAGGAAACGAGTGCGTGATTAACTACGTTAATGAGGGTGGTGTCAGGGAAAGCGTGAACAAAGCAGGGCTCAGACCGAGAGTCGTGACAGCAATGGCACAATTTGAAATGTCCAGGACCTCCAAAGTTGTAAGGTCTGAGAATACTTGGCTAAAAATCTCTTTTCTAAAGTTGTGTCCAGCTACTTTTAACTCTTTTAGGCTATTTAAACCATAAAATGTATTTGTTTTAAAGGTAATCTGTGAAAAGGAAAGGTCAAGATATTTCAAATTCATAAGGTTGCGCATATCAACACGCTCATTTTCTAATATTACTTTCGGTGGTCTCGCCCGGGGCGTAAAACACTATAGAACCGCCACTGGATCTTCCATGTTATCTGCTGGTGTTGGTCCACTGTGTTTTAATGATAAGAGGACAACGTGTGTGCTCGATTTACAATGGCTTTCAGCCAATCACAATCAAGGAACTGAATAAGGAGTTTTAGAATGATACATTTTCATCGAGACCACCTATGTTTTCATTCAAAAGATTAATTTTTTGCTCAAAGTGGTGACCAAGAATGTGTTGTCACAAGTGTGACAAAAAGAATTAAACAGGTTAACTCATTAGCATTTTGAGATGCTGTGAAACATCTACTTCCTTGAAGCACTGCTGGTCTGTCACATAAATTATCCACGCGACAAAAACGTCTCGTGCAAAGGTCTATTTTGCATACGCTCATGAATGCCCCAGATAAGATGGCTTTCTGTTTTTCACACAATGACAACACAATAGCATTTTTTGTTATATTTTTGTTGGATATATAGGTAACATAATACATGAAAAAACAATGAAACTTGAAACAGCAATGGACAATTTTGATACAAATAAAACATTTTTTTATGCAGAGTTTATATATAGTGTAACACAGCATATCTAAAAGACGATCTTTATTGACCTCCTAAATTGCAATGTACAAAGTGCTGCTTTGAACCAATTTCGGATAAAATGAGGCAAGCAGCTGCATGAATCTTTCGCATTGGTATAACTGAACAAATCCATATGTGTTCATGATTTATGACATTGTTAAGTTAGACCAAAGTACAGTTAAAAAGATCTATGCACCATGTTCACTCAATTTGGTTTTAAGTTGGTTCTATGCTTTAGTTTGAACAGTGATGACTATGACAATAAGAATATCTGTTGTTTTTGTTTTTTTGTGTGTGTGGGTTTAAAAAGTGTTATAAACACACTATATGTTGAAGCTAGTCAAACATCTTAGCCTCTCACCCTTATCACATCTCATCTCACCCTGTTTTTGTCGCATTATCATAAAAGTCTGTACAACTTGTTTCTCAAGAATGCCAGAATTTCAATGAGTATAGAGATGAGACTAAGTCCTCTAACATGAACGGGAACCACCCAGCTATTTAACAGAGCACCTAAATCTCACCTCAGCTCAGACAGGCTGTGGTCTGGTGGGAATGGACATGGAGCAGGAGGACATACAGTTCAGGTATTTTTCATTTTTCACTTTAATAAAAATGCTTTTTAGATATTTCACCATAATCAGCAGGAAGTGAACATGTGTAACTATAATGATTTAATATTGTTAACACTGGGTAAAAAAACAACAATTTAACGGTTTAGAAGTTTAGAATCACCCAGATGCAAGATTAACTTTTTCTCTCTATATTGATTACATATTTTAATTTGTGATGAGCTGTGTCAAATGTGAATGTACCACAGACTTTAACCACAGAATACACAGCATTGTCTGTGAAGATTCTCATTCATCTAGATCATGTTAGTCAAGCCGTTATAAGCAACTGGACTTTTTTAGTAGCTTGAAGACATTTCACCTTTCATCCAAAAGGCTTCTTCAGTTCAGAACCACGCTTGAGTAATGATGCCTTTTAGAGATTGCATCTTACCTGACACCTCTGCCTTGTATTAATTAAAAACATTGAAAAAGAATACTTTATTTAACATTCATCATTTAACCCCTTTTTAGAACTGTACAACTATCAAACGGTGTATTCGAAATGCAAAATGTTTTCTTTACAATTAATGTTTAAACTTTATCAACATGATCATTCATTTATACCTTTGTCATTTATGGTAATATTGTGGAAAGCTCAAGATATAACATAAATACAAAGAATATTTCCTTAAACATCTTATTAGCCCAACCCTTGTTCATTAGCATTTTGAAGATTCCTGGGGCTAGATTACTGCCTTTACTTCCTTGATCATCTACATTTCTGTCACATGAATTTATAATGTGGTATTTGTGGAACTTGCATGCAGTTCTCATGCAAACATCTATTTTGCATTCATCTATGACAGTATTATAGGTGTCTTTTCTTCTTTCTTTCCGGAAAATATTGTGTATTGACATTTTCCTTCGTTTTTTTAAAGACCCTCATTTCTCAGTTTCCTTTTGTGACTGAATATTGCGTTCCATTACTGAATATTGCGAACTGTGAAAGTTTTAAAAGCAAGAAATCACATTATTGTATATAGTGTTAAATGTTCAATTTCATTAATAAAACCAATGACAGGTATTAAAACTAAAGAAAAGGGCTATCACATACATTACATACTATAAGTAATAGTCTATGTTACTGTGTGTGCGTGTGTGTGCACATGTGTGTGCGTGTGTTGGACAATGATTATACAGACTGTATACTGTATATAAAATCAAAAACTTACTGACCTCTGGTATGACAGAAAATCCTGGGACTGTGCACGAGAGGTGCCCATTATCCAGGATGAACAGAAACAGAGGAAATCGCTGAGATGCATTCAACTACTGGTCACAGGCCTGACTGGCTTCATCATGTTTGGGCTGGCATTTTTAAGCAAGGTAAAAGATTTATACATCACCATATTTATTTACTTACAAGTAAATAGTCTTTTCCAAGTGCTGTTATTGAAGGGATATCTGTGCTCCAAGAAGCTTGACATTAGAGAGCCTTCCACATCAGTACACAAAAAGAGTGTTTCATCTATTTTAATATTCACTGCCATCTTTGTTTGATTTTATTTAACAGACATCATTTTTGCTGCTGATAACAATAGCCAATCCAGATGGACTCACCATTTCAACAAAGCCATACGCCATACTCTTCATTGGAGTACTTCTCACTGCACCCAGTTTGTTAACCATCTTTAAGAACTTTTGGAAAATCTCTTTTAAAGACTCTAAGACTCCCTCAAAGAAAACATTGTTATGGGTAATTAAAGTTAAAGCTAACCTTTGTTACACCTGTTTTTTAGATTATAGATAAAATTATAATGGTGAGTGCTAAATCCACGATTTTTATTTTCTTTTTCACAGGTGGTCTCAGTCGGAATATTTGTGGCATCGGGAGCTGCGGTGCTTGCTCTTGTTGCAATGCCACATTTCGACATCCTAACAAACATAATGATACTGAACAGCATCTGCATACTGTCTGCTGTCTTTCAAGCGATAGGCTATACAAAAACTAGAGGAAGGAAAAGATTTTGTACCATTTCCATACTCGCAGTAGTTTTACTCTTGGCAGGCTATGCCCTGTTTGCAACAGGCTACATCAGAGAAGCTGGCCAGCGACTGTCTCAAAAAGAAACGGCACTAATGATTGGTCTAGCAATTGTGTGTACCATCTGCGTGTCATGCAACTGGTGGGAGAACTACGCCAGGCTGTTTAACATTCCATTCTTCATAAACATCACTGAAGATGTAAAAAGAGCAGCAAACATAGTAGGGATCCTCTCGAGCATCGTCCGAGTAGCTGTCACTGCAGCAGTACTAGGGGCCTATGTCAAACTCTCTGGCCAAGAATGGAACTCTGTTCTGTCCATCTCAAAGAAAGATAAGACGACTGTCTTGAGCCTGTTTGCCATCCAGGCCATCTCCTCTGCACTGTGTCGCTGGTTTGCGGTCGTCGCGTGTAAAATGCATGCTGTCCGCCGTAGCTTTGTCTACCCTATGTGGTTCGTCTCACCAACAGTGTTGGCAGCATTTATACTGTTAATCTGGATCCCCTATCATACAGAGCACAACACTGCCCAATTACTAAACCACTCCTTTCCACTGTACTGCCAGGTCGTCATGTCTCTTTATAATGTTTCTGATGTCTTAAGCCCTTACAATCAAACCCTTGACTCCTTTCACCTCATGCGCACAGATGTCACCCATAGCCTTTGCATGAGGCCCTCGTTCTATGAAGGAGATGTTTTGGGCCAAGGTCTTCTCGCCAGCTCCGTGATCAGTTGGTGGTTAGGGCTGGTGCTGTGCACCATCTACATCAGCTTCCAGAGAATTAAACGCATCCAGCGGACACGAGATCTGTTTGTTCGAAGCCTCTATGAAACAGCCTTTATTGACTCCTCAATGCTTCTCAACACAAAGTTCGAGATTCCCAAGCTGAAAAGGGAAACCTTCAAGTATGTACACACATATTACTTTAGTATATTTGTGTAAGATATTTGCAATACCTCCAAGGTGTAATTGATGTTATGTCAAATGCCACCTTTGAAAATCTTTCATTTCAAGAAAAGTATTGCACTTGACAGGGAGACAGAGAAGATGACCATCTACTTGTGCGCTACCATGTGGCATGAGACCTATGATGAGATGATGAAAATGATCATCTCGATGTTCAGGTATAACTTTACCTCAAAATATCATTTACATTTGTCTTTTTTTTTACATTTATTTATTTTTTGACCACACTTTGGTCTTTGAAAGGCTTGATAAATTTAGGCCCAAGAGAAACAACTTTCAAGATGTGAGTTTCGAGTCCCACATTTACTTCGATGATGCATTTCAACAAGATGGGGATCGACGTACTGTGAATGAGTATGCAGAAACCCTTGTGGAAGTAGTCAGAGAAGTATACATGTAAGTCTTGCGACAACCATTACTTTCACAAAAATATAAATGCATTAACATTAATTCTTATAGTGAATGAAATAAAAAAGTATCTGTCTTTTTTTTTAAATCATGTTTGTTTACAGGATTTTCAATGAAGAGGGCACAGGTGTATTTAGGGAAACTAAACACATTGCAAATCAAAAGATCATCCCAACTCCATATGGTGGCCGACTGCAGTACACACTACCCCAGGGCAACATGCTGATTGTTCACTTTAAGGACAAACACAGAATTAGGCACAAGAAGAGATGGTCTCAGGTAACTCATCCAAATCAAGGTTTCATCGGTTACATCCATATAAAAGAACACCTATCACATTAAATAAAAAACAAAGCAGTACTTATTGATTACAACTGGGCATGGACATTGAAGTATTGAAATATTTTTTTTTTCCCGAAGATAATGTACCTGTACTACCTTCTGGGATGGAGACTCTATAGGCGATTTCATCAGAAATATCAGGAGAACAGCATGTCCAAGCTTGCCATTGAGGATGAACTGCAGGTGGGGGACCGATGTACTTTCATCATAAAATGCTCCATTTTGACCAACCAATTCAAGAGGTTTTGATTATTGAGCATGACAGTTGTAGATGGGTTGTATGTTTATTTTTTTATAGTGATTAGATGGCTTAGATCTTAGTTTACTTAGTTACTTTTATCATAAAATACTTCATATTGATCAACCTGTGCAAGAGCTTTTGATTATGGAAAATATAGGGTTACATTTTTTTAAACAGCTTTTTCAGAGTGATTGGATTGCTAAGATCTTAGTGACGTGGTCATATGTTAACATTATTGCATGAACACCAGAGGTGAGGAATGTGGCATCAGATAGTAAAAGGCCATACCACATATTCATTCCAACCTCTCAGAACTATTTTATTTTGTGCCACTCTTCAGCCAAGTAGCTGAGAAAACCAGTAAAGTTATCAGTAGTTATTGCTCAAATCGAATCAATACATGGCGGGACCTTTACTCATTGAACCTGGAGTTGCCTACCTCTAATCATATGTATGGATAAATTGCAAAACCTTTTTGTGGCTGTATTCTGTGGCAAGAGTTGGTTGCAGATATTGATGTAGTTGAGGAGAGACTGTTAATGAGACTACTAATGTTCTGACCATCAGAAAATGAAAAAGAACACCTATCTCCTGGCTTTGGATGGGGACACAGACTTTCAGCCCTCAGCTGTGATGCTCCTGGTGGACCGTCTCAGGATGTACCCCGAGGTGGGGGCTGCTTGTGGAAGGATTCATCCCACTGGCACTGGTAAGACCTCATGTTGTTATAGAAACATAGTGTCAAATGTCCATAGTGTCATTGTAGTGCAAAAAATGAATGATTAACTTTAATGTGGGTCTTTTGCACTGCATGGTCGACTGCTGTCACAGGTCCAATGGTGTGGTACCAGAAGTTTGAGTATGCCGTGGGCCACTGGCTGCAGAAGACAGCAGAGCATGTGTTTGGATGTGTGCTCTGTAGCCCTGGGTGCTTTAGCCTGTTTCGGGCAGCGGCACTCATGGATGACAACGTCATGAAGAAGTACACCACCACTGCTACAGAGGCAGGACACTACGTGCAGTACGATCAAGGTACTGTGTGTATTTCTCTTTCGCCTTTTCCCTGTAAGTGTGTAAAGTGTCTCTCTCTGTGTAAGTGTGTAAAGTGTCAGTATAATATGTAATGTTTGTAATGAACAATTTTGTGCTTGTGCATACACACAGGCTTTAAAGGTTGAATCTTTATATTTTCAAAGGGGAGGACCGCTGGCTGTGCACTCTGCTGCTGCAGCAGGGCTGGCGGGTGGAGTACAATGCTGCCTCTGACTCCTACACCAACGCCCCACAGGAGTTCAAGGAGTTCTATAACCAGCGGCGGCGATGGGGGCCCTCCACCATGGCCAACACCCTGGACCTGCTGGGCAGCGGCGAGCTGACGGTGAAGAAGAACAAATCCATTTCCACCCTCTTCATCCTCTACCAGACCATCACCATGGCTGCCTCCATCCTGGGCCCAGCCACCGTCTGCCTGATGATTGCAGGTGAGGGAAAAGGTGCCTGGGAAAGTGCTCTGTGGTAAACATGGGGTAAAGAGTCACTTCTGAATTTTGGGTTTGTAGTCACTAATGTGTAAAATGGCTTTAAAGTATTGAAATAGTATGGTATTGGCTGATGGCTGTGCTATTACTTCATTGTCCCATTACCTGACATACACCATATTTTATTTACTTTTTAAACTAAACGTTAATAAAAAAAAAATGCTTGTTACCTATGTGACATGACATTCTCTATGCATTCTGTTGCCAAAGTACCAATAAATTAAATATTCAACATCCCATTTCTAACGTAATAAAGAATGGTATATAAACAATCTTTCCTTCCAGGAAGCTTCTCCTTTGTCTTTGGTTTGTCACCTAACATGGCCCTTGTAACTGCTATTGTGCCCCCATCCATCTACTTGATTTTGTGCTACAAGCTCAACTCCAACACCCAAATCAGCATCGCTGCCGTTATGAGTATATTCTACGCCTTCCTGATGACAGCGAGTGTCCTTTCAATCATTGGTAAAAGTCATAATCTTTAAGAACAAACACACAAACACACACACACACATACACACACACACACACACACACACACAGACACAGAAACTATCTTGGTAGTGCACTACATACTTTGTCTTTATAGATAATTTGAACTGCATATACACCATATGCTCATGTGAACACACACACACGCACACACGCACGCACGCACGCACGCACGCACGCACGCACGCACGCAAACACACGTTCACATGTTTTTTTTGTGCAGGTGACATGGTTTTGGAGGGCACCTTCATGACTCCCAGTGGCCTCTTCGTCATTGGCATCGTGACAATGTACATCTTCACCGCCCTGCTCCACCCCAGCGAATGGCATCTCATCATCTACGGCTTCCTGTACGTGCTCTGCATCCCCAGTGGCTACCTCCTGCTGGCCATATACTCCATGGTCAACATGAACAATGTGTCGTGGGGGACCAGGGAGAGTGCCGCCCCAAAGACAGCCAGTGGTGCCACTGCCACACAGACTCGGATCCAGAAGAACATCAAGTACAAGAAGAAGTGTAAGTGCTGCAGCTGGAACGTGGAGTTCGAGGTAAACGAGGACCAGGAAGTGACCGTGGCTGTGCCCGTCAGTGCTGCCCAGAAGGAACCTGTTTCAGCCAAACTTCAAGAAGCAGAAGAGACAGAGAGGTATTTACACAAAGTTCCTTGTTCCAGTAATGTGGAGTCATGCACACTGGAGATACATTCATTATTCAGTGTATTTTTATTTATTTATTTATTTACTTACTTATTTTTAGCTGCAGAGATTCAGAAGATCCTGAGAGTTGTATGTATTTTTTTTCTTTAAGATTTTGTATTTATTTTGTGTGTTTCATGCATGGTTTATCCCTTATTTTATTTTGTCCTCTTTTGGTTATGTTTGTTAAATATTATATTATCATTGCATGTTATCATTGTGTTTTTCATTAGATTGGATTTCACAACTGGTGGAAAAATCTGGGGAGCTGAAACTAGGAATAGCATATCTCACTAATGTGAGTTTTGAAACCAAAAATTTGTGAACTTCACATTAAGATTGTTGTGTGTTTCTTGCACTGGAATTAATACGTGTTATCATGTCTACTGACTGAATAACTTTTATTATATTTGTGTACTAAAGTTGAATTTAAAACTGAATGACTGTCATCTCAGGATGAAGTGCAATTTTGGGAGGGTCTTAAGGAGCGCTATCTTAAACCTCTTGATGAAGATAAGGCAAAGAAGAAGAAAATTGAAGCAGATCTTAAAGACTTAAGAAACAAGGTTTACTTCATGTCATAGCTCCATCTATCCAGCTTTCAATCAATCAATATGTCCACTGAAAAAAAAAACATTGAAGAAGTGCTTTCACTTTCTGCTGTTAACGAATGTCTATTGTATTATGTTCCTCTCTATTACCATCTACAGGCCACCTTTGTGTTCTTCATATGCAACGCCCTCTGGCTTGTGGCTACGTTCTTCCTTCAGGAGATAGGAGGGGCTGTCAGCATCCAGATTCCCAAACTTTATGCCAATGGCACAATAGACCCCGTAGGCCGAATCTTCATAGATCCAATTGGCTTAATGTTTGTTATTGGCTTTGCACTTCTACTTGTGATTCAGTTTTTTGCCATGCTCTGGCACAGGTGAGTTTAATCTGCTAGTAGCTGTCTCTGACCATTACAAGTGCTGACAAGTCAAAACTAATCCTTTCCTTTGCTGTCCCTTCAGACTTCAAACACTGATCCACTACATTGCCTACCAAGGAACTGAGTCTGCAGTCATAAAAAAGAACTTGAAAAAGTTCCAGGCTCTAAACAATGAAATGGTACTAAAGCATGTGCTATAATTCTTGTAAACTACATGTTTGCCCATAGCTTTCCTAATGTGTTTAATATCGCTACTTAACCAGTGGACACTATCTTGATTATTATAGAATTATTGATTATTATTGAATTTTACATATTAATTAATGTTGTAATACCTTGGCTTTCCACCCTACAGAACTTCCTCTGACACACCCATGGAATGGATAATCTCCTCTCAAAAACTGCAAATAATAAATCTGAGACTTTAGGTGACAAATGGTGTGACCTTTGACAAAACTAAAATCTCACTTTTTAATCCATTCTTTATGCTAATAAATTAATAATATAGTTCACAGTTTGCTAATAACACAAAAATGATGTGTGACTCTAATGCTCATGTTTCACTGTGTGTTGTGCCAGCACAAGAACACGTGACAAATAAAAATCCTGTTATCCTGTTATGTAATGTTCTGTTTTATGAATTATGCATGTAGACCCATTATGTTTTATGTTTTAAGTTTTACAAATAGGCTTTCGAAATACTATGCCTGTATCAAGTACATTTTCTTAGTGACAATGAAGTTTGTTATTTTTATGCTACAGTTATATATATCTATATTTGTTATATTTTCCTTCCAGATCACATAAATGTATTTATTAAGCATGCTTTGTATCAGCCTTAAAATACCTCTTTTCTTGATCATCTTTACATGCACTAGGAAGTACATTACATGCACCTTTGTAGTTGTATCATTAGAAATAAATGTATTACATTCCTCATAGACTGATACTGATTCTGACATTGCATGTAGAATGCCAGTTTGCATTAAAATACAAGATAAGAGTTTAACAACCAAATCCGTGATGGGTCTAGGTGTAATTACACACAGTTTTAACTGTTAAAGTCAATACATTATACTATACATTACAAAATGTACAACGCATAAAATATGACTTCAAGGTTAACAATCAGCTTTGGAAATTTCTTTCACTGATCTTAAAATCTATGAAGTGGTTAAAATAGTCAAACATAGTTTTGCTGAACACATTATCACACACAAAAATGGTACTAGTAAAAAAGAAACCCCACTGTACAGCACTACAATCGATGGGTTATATCTGGTACCAGAGTGAGTACCAGATTTGTTTTCTTACCATAAACCTGTATGAATGACAGCGTACGCTGGGGCAGTTCTTGTTTTCTTCTTCATGCAGTGTGACCTTTCTGTGTTTTGTCCCAAATATACAGTAAGTTAGGTAGGTGGAGAGACTTATTGATGGTAAACAGGACAGACAAAATCATGTGCAAGAGTGAAAGGCAGGTAATTTGGTATGCACATAAAGGGTAATTGTGTGATTTTACACATTTTAAACCAACTTTAAACAGCCATGCTGTTCCACATGACAACAGCAGCAAGCTGTTGCTGAATTGCAAAACTACAGATTTGCATGCACCATTTCAGCATTGTACCCTTGCACCCTTTCAAAATCAAAATGATCCAGATTTTAAAAGCCCTTGTTTTGCTACCCAGGATCTGTTAATCCTTTTAAATTAGTATGCTGTTATTCCAAATCATAATGATCCTACTATCCTACGATCCTAAATACAAAATGTTTAGGATTGCCAGATCTGGTTTGCCAGTGGTATAAAAGGAACCCACAGTGTAGCCTACTGGCTATGTAAGGAACAACAGGTACATCTAAAATACCAGGGGCTGCAAATGGCCATAATGTGCTTTAATTTGGGAAAAAAACACAAGACTCCAATGAACAGGGAGAGATCCATTTCATTTTTTGAACAGATAGGTAATTTTTTCTTGACTATACCATACTTAATTTTCATTGTCACTGTCCTAGTTCAACACATTTTTAAACAATCTCAAGATGTATATATGATCTGTAAACATTGTTTTTGCTTGAAAGCTTGATCCACATCAAAACCAAGATTTTCTCATATGAGATATTTCAAAATCCTACACCCCATTTTAGCTTTACGTGTTTGTTTTGACAGTAATAAGTCCATACCCCTTTTCATCCCCTGTGTGATGATCTATGTACTCATTGAGATCAGCTGTTTGAGACAATGGCAGGATGTTAACCTTCTGGACCTTGACACCCTTGTTTCCGAGCAGCCAAGTTATCACAGTCTGCCACATGAGTACCATGTTTTTAATGTTTTTTTATAGTCTGGGTGCTTCTCAGTAGCCTCGAACAAACCTTGAGACTGGATTCAGAACAAGTATCATTCTGACTATATTCATAATTCAAGGGAAGTCACATAACTTAATGGTTTTGTATCAAACTAACATGGGATGTTACATTTCTAGCCAAAGCGTAGAAAGCCTTTCCTCTGTGTTCATCTTGATCAGCAACCCTACCCACCACATTAAAAAGAATGGGAAACCATTTTCACCTCGTCTTTGTGTAAATTAGAGATGTTGTGCATAGCTACAAAGTTGTCATTAATGTACAACATGGTTGTTCTCTCCTTCCTATGTAAATTTAAAATGTAGAAATAGCCACTGAAAAGGGGTCAAACGAAGCAGGGTTGTGATATCTGTAAAATCAACCACGGTTCAACTGTGGTTGCCAAAAGAGGGCGCCATTTGGCCTAAATTAATCATATAAATCCCCAGTCTAAATGCAAGATGTTATTGGGTCCGTGAAATTGCATTGGATCTTATTTTTGATAAATTAAGTTCGAATGAATTTTTATTTGAACATCCGAGAATAAGGTGCAATATTGCATTTAACTATTCTATGACCTTTTTAACATCTACAGGTTAGTCTGCATCCGCTGCAGTGCCCCCTTAAGCTCAACAAGACCCCTCTCCAGGCAGCAGACAACAGTGGTGAAAAACTCATTACTTGTTGTCCACAGCCAGCCGTTTGTGGGTCTGGCAGACATTTCTAATACTTGTTGATGTGTATCTAAATTGACTGTTATCAAATTGCTGTTATTCATGTCTCACAAAAGGACTGACCCTGGTACAAAATAAGATAGCTGTTGCAGTGAAAACAGTCTTGCACAATGCAGTATCCTTGGTGGTTTAGTTCTGTGCTTACTTCATGTGGTGGACATACTATGCATAATCATTTTTTATAAAGAGGATAACATTATATATTACTATTTTACCACAAGCAATCTTTTTTTTTGCACAAGCATAACATGAAAAATATAAACGTCTGCCCTGAAATGTGGTTTAACTTGTCTGTTTTCAGTGTTTCGGTGTGTATCATGTCACCATGGCATTTTCCAGTCAAAGCAGTTAAACAACATAAAAAGAAAATCTTCCTGACCTCTGCCATGCTGCTACAATGACCATGTAAAAGTTTGATTAATGAACATCCTTGTGACTCCTGACTTAATTGCATTGTGCATAGGTAATGGATCATCCTGGTGAAATGGACTTAAGGTTTCTAAATTTAGTACTGAATGACAGGACTTTTTTGAGAATCAGTATATTTGAGCAGTTCATTTGATACCATAAAAAGGTATAAAAAAGGCCAGCCCTATCTGTGAAGATGTAAATATGAACGTTTAAGTAAACAACTCATTTAATATCTGATCCACTTGGGGAAATACCACAGATAAACACACACCCACACACACACTCATGTTCTCCTTCAAGAAATCCTTTAATAAATGACATGTCTGGACAGATGTGCGACTGATGATGATATACTCGTGGTTGGGAGCTTAGCAGTACAAATCCAAAAAGTCCCCACCACAAAACATCTGCTAATATTTGCTCTATCTATCCACTTGCGCAAAAACCTTCTCAGCTCCAGAAACATACCTCTCTCCTTCTTCCTCTAGCTTCTGACGGAGAGAAGGGTAAGGCAGGTGGCCAAGACCTGCCTCAGAGTCAGGTTTGTCCTGTTTTGCATTTTAACAACCAGATTCCCCTCTGGGTCTTGGCTTTCTTCCAGTCTCTGAGGGCGGACCAAAACCACATTAATTTCTCTTTTTTTTTAGTATGCCAGTGCTGAGATTGCAGATTAAACACGAGATGCGTGTGAAACACACATGACAAATAACGGTGATCCTCCGTGAGGACGAGCTCCTACACTCTGATGAGCTGCGATGGAGATCATGTAATCAAACAAAGTCCTGTGTATACTGGACATTAAGATATAAGACTCAGTTTGTTTTTCACATAGGCTTTAGATGGCACACAAAGTTCCAAGTGTCAAGTGCCAAAAAAGTTAACACCATAAACAAAACCTCGTAGTGTAGACATTCAGCAATTTCACCACTGTGTGTGAGTCTGTGTAAAATGTGCGTATATACACACATAGGTGTGCATGAACCTGTCTGTCTGTCTATTAATGCGCATGTGTTTGTGTACCACAATGTGTATGTGTCTTACAGTCTGTGTGTATGTATGTACGTATGTGTATCAGAGCTTGGTGCTGGGCTGAACAGTGGGGTATGGCTGTGCTGGGCTGAAGTGACGAAGTGGGTACAGGCCACTGGGCACAGGCTCGCCAAACCTCCCCCCTCGGCTGGCGGAGGGCACCTGGTGGAGTGGCCCTGTAGGGGTGGATGACCTCACCAGCTGCCCCTGCATCATTAAGGCGTGCAGCACAAACGGCGGAGCCACCACGGCTGGCAGGCCCCCGCCTCCTTGGCCCTTCAGGTAGGCCAGCGGATGTGGAGGTAGGTACCCTATCGCCCGAGGCCCCTCACAAGCCTCCTGTGCCCCAAACGTGCCCACGGGGCACAGGCCACCCAGGTGTGGAGGGTGAAGAGGGTGCCGGTGCCCTTGTGACGAGTAGCTGTTCAGGTGCACGGCCCGTGCTGGTTCCGGGGGCTCAGCCTCCTCGCCCTGCCGCTCTGAGACCCGGGTGCACCCCCCTGTGCCCGTCAAGGTGTCTCTACAGGGCCGAAGGGGTGACAGGGACTGGGCCTTTGCCTGCGATGCGGTACTCTCCGTGACCTCCAGGGGGCGCTTTGGGGGTCTGGGGGTCTCTAATGTCTGTGAGAGTCCACCATGGCCCCTCATCCCTGCCATGCCACTCATGCCCACAGGTCCTGGTGCCTTATAGGCCAGACTGGCATCTCTGACATGCACTGGTAACGACCTGCAGGCCTTGCCATGAACATCTATGCTAGGCGGTGTGGGAGCAGGTGTTCTGCATTCCTCCTGCATTGTGGGATAGGTATGACTTCCAAATGGACCCTTGGAGAGAGCCGACTTGGGAAGGCCCAGGTCGGTAGGATGATTGACCGCTTGCATGTAAGTGCCTGCAGGCCTTCCGTGGCACCCAGGAGAAGCTCGGGGTGGGGTTGAGTACCTCTCGTCAATAACCACATCTGGATCATTCTGCGTGGGTCCAGCCACCTGTCTTCTATGTTCGCCCTCGGCGTTCCTGGATGAGTACACCTGTGCGCTTAGGTGCTGCTGCTGTTGTTGCTGCTGGCAGAGCCTGTGTTTGGTGTGGCGGTAAAGGCTCTGCAGGTGTGGGGAGGAGTAAAACACCTCCCCTCTGCAGCCTGGGGTGTGAGGGGGAGGGTGGGCCGCGAGTTGGACTGGGTGCTCCTCCCAGGGCCTCTGTACCTCCTGGGGTTCCGTGCGGTGAGAGTGGTGGTCAGAGCGGTCAGAGCTGGAGCTGAGCTGGGACTGGGACAGGGGGCACGGCAGGAACTGGCCCTGAATGGGGGCCTCTCCTCTGGGGCAGGGCTCGGAGCCTTGTGGGGTTTTCCGCTCGTCCTCGGGACTCGCCAGGGATCTGAAGCTCTGGGCGTGCTGGATGACAGAAGGGCGGGGGACGAGGGGCGCTGTTTCTGGGCTGGCGGGATGAGCAGGGGCTCTCTGGTTAATGGGCTCAGGTGTGCCTGTCACACCCAAACCACAGCCTCCCCACTCCACAGGCTCGCAGCGAACTACAGTGGGGGTTGCTGAGGGGTAAATTTGAGGTACGCCCCCTCCTGTACACACCTGGGACAACAGCTTCTTCTTGGCTAAAGGAGACATGACGCTGTGGGGGCCACAGAAATAGGGGGTGCTTGGGGCATTGGGTGAAGATCTTTCAGACCCTCTGGAGGTGTTAAGTGGCTCTGGAGGAGAGCCTTTGGCTGTCTCTTTCACAGGGCCAACTGCTTGTCCCTCCCCCTCAGAGACCCCTCCAGTCCCACAGGACTGCAGGGCACCCAGGGGATAGCCCGTGGTGGTGGTCTGACAGGGGGCTTGGGGTGCCGGGGAGGCCTCTTTGGGGATGCTGCCTGTGGAGGGCTCTTCTTCCTGCGGACTGAGACTTCCTGGTAATTCTGGAGGTGAGGTTGGCTGCTTTGGGTTTGTCTGGAGGGAAGTGTCTGTATTGACATGATTGGCTGAGTCATGGTTGTCATGGGGCTGAGGCGAAGTGGGGAGAGTTTCTTCTTGCTTTACAGTAATCTGGAATTCTTCTTCCTTCTTTGTCTTCCTGTTTCTGACTGTTCCTCTCTGGTACAAACCCTCACTGTCATCTGAAACCTGTTCAGACACACGCACACAAACACAAAACACACACGCACACACACACACACACACATAGAAAGAGAGAGAGAGAAAAACATTTGTTTCACAATCAGACCAACTCGTATCATCTGGAAATCAGTACATGCAGGACAGCAGAGGGTGCTACAGCACCACTAAAAGTTGTCCTCTGATCTTCATGTGTATTATACTGTACACCCCTGCTAATGTGGAAAACATAGACCTAATGTCTTCTCTCTGTGTTCTCCCTGGCAGACACATCCTGCATTCGTTTCTATGACGAAGAGAAGCCAATCTAAATCTTCTAAATGTAAATCTTCTAGATCTTTCTTGTGTGTAAATGATCTTTACCTTATCACTACCTAAATTATTCAATGGCATGTCCCGTCTTCCCCCCATACACTACTTAAGCACTGAATTATGATTATGATCTCTGATGGTTGTAATTTGTGCAATTTGATTGGGCTGTGGTTGATAGGTATTAAACTCAATTGTGAGTTGTGTGGTAGTGCTACTGTGTAGGTATTGGTCACATGAGTGGTAAACTAACCACTGGGTTTTGCGGTTCTGTGTCACTTTGGAGCTGCTGGTTTGGCCCTGGTCCAGCTTTGGAACATTTAGGGGAGGAGCCTTTCTGTTTGCTTGCTCCAATGGAGACAGGCTCTGCCTTGGGGGGGCGGGACTCTGCACCGGGCTTGTCCTCCTGACCCCGAGTGTACTTCTCATAAGGCAGCAGTAACCTGGAGAGAGGGAGGGATGGAGGGGGAGAGACAGACAAAAAGAGGGGCGTAAATCAAGAGTAAGACGGGTTATCTGGTGTGAGAAACACTCGCCCTGATGTACAGTACTGGAAAAAATGAATGAATGAATTTCAGTTCATTATAATATGGAAAACATGGGACTACATGAATGGTGCTTCTAATGGCGATCTTAAGTAAAAAATTAAGACAGTGAGATGAAGATGTGTTGGAATAAAGTATTTTTAAGGCAGTTGAGTATTTCCTAGTCCCAGGGCTGAAGTAATGTTCCCCTGCTCTCAGGGCAAAGAAGCCTAATTTATAATTTGTCTGTTTTCCACAGTGATGAAGCACTTGGCACTCCTCCCACCTCTCCTCGTGGACTAGATGTTTCACTACACCAATCACAACAGTTTCTACCCTCAGAACATCATTCAGTAAAGCCAAACTCCCATTTGCTAATAGGACATTAACCATATTGAAGGATGCATTGTACCAGGTTTAAGACATGGTGTAGAGATACACCCAGATAATTAAACTCAAA
Organism: Setipinna tenuifilis; assembly: GCA_030347295.1. Classification (NCBI taxonomy): domain Eukaryota; kingdom Metazoa; phylum Chordata; class Actinopteri; order Clupeiformes; family Engraulidae; genus Setipinna; species Setipinna tenuifilis. The sequence goes on from CM059286.1 coordinate 7,677,971, forward strand.
AGTAAGTGGTGAACATCCTAATGGAAGACTCCAATAGCTGTGCATTGCATTGCTAGGAGAATGAAATCATGTGACTCTTTTATTAAGAGGCTTGCTGCTTATTTTGAATAAAATTTATTCTGCTTGTCAATAAGCCATGTACCTGATACATCTCCCTAGCACATTGTCCTGGATGAGGACACAAATGCAGAGCCAACACCCATAGAGAAACACATTGAATTTTACAATATCAGATAATGTCATTATTGCTAACTCCACACAGACATCAGTTTATTGACCTATACGGCATGATAGAGCAGCAAATGCAGCCTCCATCTGGAGGAGGCCAGTAACTCTTCTGTCAGGTTGACAGCGTTTACCTGGTTCTCTGCATCTCTGTCGGTCAATACAGTCTCTCCCTCTCTTCTGCCCACCCCTCTCTTTCTTTCTTTCTTTCTTTCTTTCTTTCTTTCTTTCTTTCTTTCTTTCTCTCTGGCTCTCTCTCTCCCTCTCACTACCTTCTCATTAATAGAAACAATAGACCAGTGAATCAAAGCAAAAAAAAAAACACACAAAGAAAACACTGGGTTGTACTCACTACACTAGTTATATAGAACTTCCTTTCTGACCAACACACAGACACACACACACACAGACACACACAGAACCCACTCCATTAAAATGGCTACAAATGTTCTACATTTACTCATTTGCCTGTGAACTCCCTCTTGGCACTGTTTGTCTTCCTGGGCCAAGAAGAACAAATCCCAGCTGTAATTCAAAGCAAAAGACTTGGAGCAACAGCATCATCATTCAGGAAACCCAAGACTGCTGGGAATTACTCTGCTTTTGAAAACTACATGCCGCGTTTACATTCAGGTTTTTAGTAATGCTTTGTCTGGAGGGCTATTTGATTCATGTTATATAAACCTCTAGCATATATGGTTGGCATGGCAACTAGTGATACATAAACTCATTCCCTTTCAGGGTCTATGGGTGATTATAGTCTTTCACAGGCTGTTGACACTAGCTATTTATCTTTCATATAGCTCTGTGTGTGTGTGTGTGTGTGTGTGTGTGTGTGTGTGTGTGTGTGTGTGTGTAAGAGTAAGTAAGAGAGAGAGCCAGACAGTGACTTTAAACATACAGTAAAATGGGGCTTAAAGTTTCTCATTTCCCCCTTCCTACATTCCACAAAACAGCTTTAAATCACTGTGGCCTGTACTGACAGACATTGCCATCTCTTACAGGACAAGCGACTGTATGTATCTCCATATCAACTCAACTCATTGCATAACAGCCATTATTATGACAGACCCTCCAAGTGCTGGTCCTTATATAAGCTATCAGTCAGGGAGCGAGAGGGCGAGTAAGAGAAGGAGAGAAAAAGAGAAAGAAAGAGAAGAAAAACAGCTAAATTGACAGCAGTGAGGAACAGTATGACCTTTTTTTTCCCTTCCCTTTTTTTCACAGCGTTCACGTAAGTGACACACAGCTTCAGTGAGTGGGGTTATTACACCGTGGCAAAGATAGCATCGTTCAGTGTGTGACATAAGGCAGCCAAGCCAAGCCAAGCAGGCACACCATAATAAGTCTTACGTAAGGGGCTTATTCGCTCGCAGTGACGGGGAAGGGTGGCTGATAAAAGGGAACTCATCCAGTGTCATGCTTTCTCCATTTCTTCCCATTTCTTCATGGCTACAGGTTATTAGGCACTTGCTGTGCTACATCCATAAGCACCAGACACAGATTCAAAAAGAGGCAGGGGAAAAAAAGGGCTATATTTGAACATGGTCTGGATCATTTCCACTCGCATTTCCACTGTTGGCCTCATTCATGTCATGTATAATGTTCCCATGGCTGCCAGACAGATTAGGGCCTGGACTCACCCATAGGAACCAGTGACAGTGTTGTCGAGTTGCTGACTTTGAACTCTCCTTAAATATACAGCACCTGACAAAGCTGAAATCACCTCTGGAACACATTGTGCCGTATCTCCTGGGAAACATTACTGTAATTTTACTTTTGACCACTAGAGGGAGAGAGCTGTCCTTTAATCACACAATGACATCATTGATAACAAGCAGATTTACATTCAGAAAGATCTGCTGGGTCAATACAGAAAAGAGCATGTTATGTTAAGATAGGTCATTAAAATAGGGTTTCGAAAGCATGTCGAAAAGTAGGTCTTCCACTTCCACTGCACAATGTTATATAACCAAGAGGAGATTACAGATTATCATTGTGAAATACTCACAATGGTTCTCAACTCTCTCCCTCTGTCTCGGTTGCTTATCTCTGTCAGTCAATACGATGTAAAGACCTTGAGATGTGATACCTTGTGTGCTAAAATTATTCTAATTGCCCAATTATTTATTTGTTTGTTTGTTTATTTATTTGCCCACAAATATTCCTATGTGCATTTACTGTGCACTTCTGCACCTTTTCCCTTGGTCCTTCCACTATTTTACAGTAAGAGATTAGTGCTTAGTACTTATTCTTAGATCCTTTAGTTTTCTGTTGCACCTCAGTTTTAAGTTGCTTTGGATAAATATTGTCTGCTAAATGCAATGTAGTATAATGTAATATAAAGTATTGTAATGTAATGTCATTTAACAGTATGATTCTGCTATAATGAAAGCTTTACACGTACAGTTGTCCACAATGATTGCAGACCAGACCAGACCTGTCATCAATTCAGCATAAGCGTCCTAGATCACATTAGGCAAGAGCTGTCTAAACACTCATACATCAGTTGGCATTAACCACACACACACACACACACATTCCCTGAATTACCACAAATACATTACACAGCCCAACATGAAACCCATAAATTTACATTAATGCTCTAATGTTATTTCTCAGGACCTATTTTTGGATTTAAAAAGCACTGTTGCTATGACAGCCCCACCTCCCTCCCTTTCTTTCTCTTCCCCATCTCTCTCTCTCTCTCTCTCTCTCTCTCTCTCTCTCTCTTTCACGCACACAAACACACACACACACACACACACACACACACACACACACACACACACACACACACACACATACGCACACACTCAGCTGGAGAATAATTAAGTGGGCATGGAACAGTGTTTCCTGCAAAGTGAGCATTTTTCTGAGGAATACACGCCCGTGCGGAGTATAAGTGCAAGGCTACAGTAATGGCATAATTAATGTCAGCTGAATCAAATTCATCTCAATAGGGGGAAAAGCCATGCAGGGAGAATGTGAAGAATGAGCTAGATCGCTTCAAGGTTATTCATGCCATTTGTTATGACCTGCTCCTTTTTTCCCATTTCACAGAGTTGTTAACGCTTGACAGCTAATCTAAGAGGTTCGAGGAGAGATGTTGAATACTTATTCCAATCTTGTGTGAAAGGCTTGATGGATGCTTACTATTGATTTCTTTGTCCCTTAAGTGACTGGGTAGTCAAATGACTGTTTTCAATACACTTCAATTAAAGTGGATACACACACACACACACACACACACAAGCTTGTTTTATATAATGTAGATGAATGATTTTTTCAACGCTGCCTGTTTTGTTCCCTCTGGCGACTGCAATGATGACTTTGAAGAAAATTAAAATGACCCCTAAATGGCTATTAAATCTCTGCTGTTTCCCAGTGGTTCTTTGGTGCAGGCTAACACACAGATGAAAACAAACCAAGCTGAAATTAATGGCTCTGTGACGCAACCCTTTTACTAAAATGTAAGATTTTTACAAGAGTCACAAAATGGAGTTGAAAGCTACAACTATGACTACACTGGGAACAAAAGCACAGGAACGTCAATTACAAATTGGAAGCCCAGTGCCGTCTTTGGAGTTCCTTAAAACAGCCTGCACTGTTCTGTGAAGCCCATTAACAGTCAAATGACGTCGGCACTGCCCAAAGAAATCTGAACTGAGGTAATTTACAAGTGCCAACTAAATACATTAGGCAAGGAGAGTAGAAGCTACTAGCCAAACCTCCTGTGTTCCCATGTGTGTGCGCGCATGTTTATAAAACCACAGAACTAGTCACCCCCCCCCAATCAAACACACACACACACACACACACACACACACACACACACACACACACACACACACACATATACAGCTAACATAGATGAGAACGTAAAAAGGAGGGAAAATTGTCCTTGATCATACATACACCCCTCAGTTCCATCTTTAAAAAAACATATCAGTAAGAAGGAGAATTGCAGAAAAAATGCTAAAGACCATGAAGTTGTCTTTCAACCACAAGAGGGGAAAAACACAAACAAAAATAAAAACAGCCAATTATCCTGGCTTTAGCTAAGAGTCAAATACACACATTCTTCCTGCCTCCATCTCATCTCCTTCTAATAACAGAAACAATGTTTTCCATTCACACAGTGTCTGGATCAATAGACTGATAACCCGTAAGGGCAGTTTGGCAAAAAAAAAAAAACGCAATACAGAAGGGAACTGATGTAGGCCTACAGTCTGCACATTTCAACAACCCTCACAGGAGATTATGGTGTGGTGTAAATCTCCACACAGCCACAGGCAGCCACATAATAAACTCCATCTCACCTAATTTGCCTAACATTTACAGATTGCTGGACAAGTCCTGACACGCATGTAAGAATGATATACTGGGATGCAGAGAGAACTGAAGTTCACTGTTTGTACAGTGCCCTCCACTAGAGCGGTAAAAAAGAGAAAAACTATGCAAAAATCTGCCCCCCTGTAAGGCATGTTTCTTAAGCAACTAGCACTTATACCTGTCATATTCACGGTTAGCATGTCACTCATTACAATGCTGGAAGGGTATTATGGCATATACAAGTGTGGCCAGGGGAAGCTGTGCTTAGAGAGTTGGTCTTGGGATTGGTGGGTCGCAGGTTCGAATCCCGCTACAGTAGGAAGGATGGTGGTGGGGGAGTAAACAATTAGAGCACCCTCATCCATTGATCCATCCATGCGTTGAGCAAGGCATCTAACCCCCCACACTGCTCCAGGGACTGTAACTGAAACTCTGTACCTAAATAACTGTAAATTGCTCTGGATAAGAGGGTCATCTAAGTCTAATGTCATGTAATACAAGTGCAACAGACCAAATTGACACTGCCCTGGTGGATAATCTGGTAAATTAGCCTAGGCTATGATAATATACTTACAAGGGTACAATGTAGCCTAGGCCGCTTTAACCTCAGGCCCAGTTTAGACTGGGGGTATACTGTACTACAGGCTTGTTACACTGTAGGAATGCTCAGTTATTAAAAACGGGCTCAGCAGGAGGTTGCATGTGGATGTGTTTGGCTATTTAACCGGATTAATTTCAGAAGGTAGCACTTAATGCAGAGCAACGCAAGTACATAACAATAGTATCTTCAGATTAATAATAGTGGTACGTTTTCAAATATAATTCACTGATACAGGTATTGTCACTGTTTTCAACTAGTACTGGTGCCAGATTACAACCTACTGGTACTGGTACTGACACCATTTTTAAATTATTAGATAAAATCCCTACCTTATATTGTACATGTACATGTGCACTTAAATCAGGTGGTTTCATGAATAAGCTCATCCTGGCTGAGTGAGGAGTTGTGCTACATACAATCAGCTGGAACAGGTACAGTAACATAGTTCGAATTACAGGGAATACTGGGGGGTATGGTACCCTGTAATCAAGACCCAGGACCTAATAAAGAGACAAAAATAGCAGGGTTGGGGGGTACTGACATATTAATGTAATTAATGTAAAATGTAAAAGGTAGTATCCCCTGTAAAAATGTGCCCCCCCCCCCAATTATGGAGGAGTAATTCACACTCTGTACAGTAATGTATAGGAATTTAATTTCCTCCAGCTAGGTTTTCTACCTCTGTGTGAAGGACATATAGATGTACTTTCCATTCCAACTAGCCACCTGTGCTATGCACTGTGCAGTCCTGCGTTCCATGTTGCACCACCTCATAAATATTCTGAAAGCTTTTTTAATTACAACACCACCAACGTGTTTTTACTGGAAAGACATGAATTAGCACGGTGGTTATGCTCTAATCAGTAACAAGCGTACTTTGGTTAATGTCTGAAAGGAGTCTGCACGTGTCCAACCATTCCATTGCCAAAGCATTGGTCTAACCCACTACAGGTCACTACAACATGGATTCCACACTATTGTTGCATCCTGTGTGGTTTTGTTTTGCTGTGTGCGTTAATTGCAGGTTGGGAGCAGCCGACTGCTAACGACGCTCCAGGTGTGGCCAATTGGTGGGTGCGGCATGTAAGGGAATCAGCAGCTGGCTCTGTTTTTTTTTTTGCTCCTTCCATTTGCCTGTTGCCACACTCTGCCCTGGTTTCTTTTTTGTCCCCCTTCAAAGCATTGCTAGTGTAAGAGGCTGGTGTGGGCTTTGACAAAGGGCTTTTTGGTTTAAGCCATCGACTTATTCCTTTTTAGTTTTTCTACCACTTTTATGTATCTTTTTTTTTAAATAAGTAAATAATAATAAATAATAATAAAACACCTTAACTTTGCATTATTTGTTTGTCGTTTTGCTTGAATGTGTCCATCCCATTTTACCTTTGTTAGGTGTCAGTTGCCCTAGGCTGGCCTGTAACACTGTGCATGTATGGGCAAACTGGACGAAGAGTGAATAGACATGCACTTACTCATACACACATCAACACACACACACACACACACACACACTCTTGCAGCAGACATACCTACCTCTCATAGTGTCTTCGAGTACAGGTGGCTGCACTGGTGCTACCAGGGTGACCTCCCAGCTCATCATACACATGTTTCCATTGTCTATGAGCTGTGATCTAGAGGGAGAAGAAAGAGTGAAAGAAAGTCAGTGGAAGGCACAGGGTGAGGGAGAAATAGAGAGATGAAGGGAGAGAGAGAAAAGACTGCTTTAACTATAACGGAATACCACAGCCTCCATTTTGTGTAGAAACAGTAGAACTTGTTTCCTCAGGAACTACGCCTTTCTCAGTCTGACTCTATTACACACCATGTATTTACAGTTTGCTGCAGGACTCCTGAATGCTTCTGAATATGTGTAACAAATTCCAGGGAGCACAGCTTGGCGTGAGAACATTGTTAACCTCCCTCCCTACACCTCGAAAAGATACGCTACTGACTGAGCTAATAGTCTCATTTTAGTAGCATGGCAGCATGGCTGCCTCCCAACCCACAGTTGCTGTGAGGGTGCCAGTTTGAGCTTGGGGCTGGACTGTGCAGGAAGACCTTGGTTACATATCGTCACTGTTGGGTGGAAACCTCACATACCCAAAAATTATTTTCGTTTAGGAAACTGGGTAAAACATGTATTTTCTAAATAATTAAGCATTGTGTTGTCAAAGTTGATATTGTATCTTAAACATGGCTATGTGCTTGCATGTTAAATACTTCTAAAAGTCACAGACTGACACGAAGACTAAACTATAACATTATTTTCTGAAAAATATAAATAACCAAAAATTTACTTATAAGGTTTCCTTCCGACGCTTATTGACGATTGACGATTATTATTGCTTATTGGCATGTTGTACTGGACCACCAATTGGGTGTGCTTTTGTGATCTTGTACTAGACTACTAAATACTGTGTATGTTTATGTGATCTTGCACTGAACCACTGAATCACATGGACATATCACAAATTTCACTGCCGTGAGAACTTAATCATATTTAGCCTGAATGCATAGACTGGTGTACAATGTGAGGGAGGAACTGTGTGGCTTACCACTTTGTCTGTATACCAGTTCAAAAATGTTTAAGTATTCAGCAGGTTGCCCAACTTCATCACCAAACATCTTGTCTCTGTGTATGCATACATGATCTTGTAGCAGAATACTGACTGTGTATGCTAATGGTATTCTGTAATGGACTGCTGTGTATGATAATGGCATTTTGTGATGAATTTTGTATACTGATGTGCTATGATCCAGACAACAAGCTGAACACTATTAAACCCTTATGGAAGAGTTTCCAAATTCTACATTCCTCAGCTGACAGCTGGTTGTACTGCCCTTTAATACTATGTGGGGTTAGTCAAAGGTTAGACAAACTGTAAAATACACACACACACACACACACACACACACACACACACACACACACACACTAGCACTCACAGACACAGGCACAGAGCCTGAGGTTGGTGTTTAAGGTATTCACCTGGTCGTAGCCTCCTAGCTTTTGAGCGGTCTGATACATCATCCACAGGTTAACTGTTCAGAGGAAGAAGACCGGCAATAAAATGAGAAACATTTAAACACGCAGCAGTCAAATCACTTTAGAGCCACACCCACAAAACCTTATGACACCACACTGATGCAAATATACACACAGCCATACACGTTAGCATGCAAATGCACACACCTACAGACACACACACACACACACACACACACACACACTCATCCAAATACACACATGCAGACACACACAGACTGACCCACTCTCTCTTTCTTTTGCTCTCTGCCTCTCTTTCACTTGCACACACAGATACACACACACACAGAATCGTGGTGGCTTGTTTATGAAAATCCTTTCTCATTTCTGCAGTGTCTGAACACAGATGTAAACTCCATCAGACCCAAAACAGGCCGACAATGGCAGCCAGCAGCAGCCCTGCCCATTTCTGCCTGATGGAACATCAGTATTTGCCTTTGTTCTTTGTGTCCAATTCAGAGGGAAAAATGGCCTTTGGAGAAATCAATCAAAATTCAATCAAGGCTCACACAAAGCCTCCCATTCGTCAAAATGACATTTCACTGTCTCTATCCCTGACGATATTGATCTCTTTACACACTCCCTACTGCCTTTCTGTACCTCCTTACAGGGAATGTCTGTTTATCATGCTGCTCTTACATGTATTAAACATTTTTTTAAAATCTTGTAATTTTCAAGATTACTTTTTTCTTATATTTTTTTTCTGCATGCAGGCTCTCTTTGTTGATTTAATGACAGCATCAAATCAAATCGCTGTGCACATTTCAGGTATCTTTACTAGTTTACTATAACTGATTTTTCTGTTACTGTTACTAATTAATGTAGTAATCAAACAAAGGCCAAATGTGACAAAATGTAAGAAAGGGTCTACGTGCATGTAGCTTACTACTGTGTGTAGCTTACTACTGTGTGTGTGTGTGTGTGTGTGTGTGTGTGTGTGTGTGTGTGTATGCATGTTCCCATATATGTGTGAGTGTACTGCTTACTCTGCTTGAAGCCTAAGTAGGGGATCCTCTCGATTGGTGTTTTTCTCCTCTTCATGTACTGGTATAGTGCCACCAAGAAAGTCTGTTCATCTGTCTTTTGTCCTCCTGTCCCCGGCTTGTCCACCTTCTCCTTCTCTTCATCCCTCTTTCTCCTCTCTTCCAGCTTCTCTTCCACAGACACTCTCTTATACATCCCTCCATTCTTGACTTTTGCCACAACCACCCTGCACTGAGGCCTTATCTATAGAGAAAGCAGGAAAGAGTTAAGGTGGAAATGTAGTTCTTACAACAAACACACACACACACACAACACACACACACACACACACACACACACACACACACACACACACACACACACACACACATACACACACACACACACACACACACACAGTCCTTGGAAAACCTGCATGTTCACTTGTGGAAGAAAATAAGTTTCCTTTCATTCCTGAGAGTGTGTGAGATGACAAACGCATACATGGTTAGAAAATATTTGCAGAATGGCAGTAGAAAATAGTTAGAGCTCAAACACCTGTTTGACACATCAAGGGCCATCAATAGCCTCCCTGAAACCGTATTTACATGGTGCTGTTATGATAATACTGACATATATGACCATCCTTTACATGGTACTGTTTGAAAATATTAATTTACATTACATCATAATATGAATTATAGTGTGAAAGAGATCTCACATGTTCTTCAAAGAACTCTGCATTTTATTTTCATTTTTTTTTTGTCACTACTGGTAGGAAACTGAACAAATAAAAACCCATAGATCTTCTGGACCCAACATGATAGAGCATAAATAGAGCATAATTATATTTAAAAGCATATGGTTGGTCTGTTTTTTTTTTTTTTTGCTGCGTCATCTCCTCAGCTATCAGTGGGAGCAAATGCTGAGCCACTCTCTAACTTCCTGCCACTATGCATTTATCTTGTCTAACTCACCTGGGGAACAGTACGGACAACAAAATAGCCAGATGAGGACCACACCCAGGCCAAATCTTAGCCGGATCCAGAATGCAATGGATCACAGCCAGAAATGCGCTAAATTCCTTCAGGAGTCATCTCCAGGCTGATGGGAATTTCCGTAATGCGGTTCATACCCTGCATACTTCTTGACTAAATTAGTTTTTTTCTTCTCTGATGTCACATGGACATGGACCAAAAAAACAAGAGCTGCCATCAGATGGTGCTAGTACTTGCATTCAACTCTGTACACAGGCCTGAGAGTGTGGGGCCAAGTTTCACGTTTGGCCCGAGGTAATTTTTTCAGTCCCACTCTTTACGTCTCCTAAACTTATTTCCAGTCACGCCACTACTATCCTGACTCAGTAAAGGCTTGAGACCCTAAAAATAGACTTTACAACAAACAGACAGACTTTACAACTATGAGTGAGATTTAAAGTCAGTATAGAAGACGACAGAGGAAACCAGGCACTCCGAGACCAAGTTATTGCACTCAGCACAAATCAGAACCTTTTTTAAGGATCAGACAGCACACACCTGGTAGCATCATGTTTGCTTTGAAACTGAGAATGGTGACAGGTTATTGTGCGCTACCTTCGCTGGGAGCCTCGGTTCTGGACTGGTCCTTGCTGGGTGCCGGGACTGCGGGTCGGTCTGCAAGGCCTGGTTTGGGTTCTGATTCTGGTTCGAGTCCTGGTTCTCCCGACGCTGAGAGAGCTTTCTCTTCCTGGGTCTGCCTTTTAGGTTGGGGGCTACAAAGGTATGACAGAGAGAAAGAGAAAGAGAAAGAAAAAGAGAAGAAAGGAGCAAAAGTAGAGAAGGAGGTAAGAGGACGTGAGAGAGATGGAGAGAGGTCAAAATGAAACTCCAAAACCAAAACTTAAAACCTTTTTTTCAAAATGACATTTTCATACCAAAGTAGTGACACATGTACCATCTGAATTTCTCTCATGCATTAGCAACAACACACTGACACGGTTTTTACAAAACACTGCTGTCTTTGAATATTTTCACTCAAATTTTCACATATAGATGTCAGTGAAAACAAAATAGAAGTTATTCAAAAATTAGCATTGCACTTTTTTACAAACACTACGGTAAATTTCTAAAACAACTAAAAGAAAATAGTTATAGTAATCAATACAACATTTTACTGCACTGTAAACTATTGCATTGACTGGAATAAGAAGAAAAATACAAGGCATACACGTACGTACTGTAAGCAAAAACCCAATTTACTATTGCTACTATAGGGAAAACATCAGCATATGTACCATATCCAACCTCTTACTGACCCAACCTCAATGTCTTCACATGCCATATCAGTCCCAGACTAGAGCAGCCAAGCATAAAATAGCATTAGCTCAGATGACTACAAAGTCAGTGTGCTATATATGTTCAGTTCAGTGGCATCATACATATACTTTACTGTAGTACACCAAGAAACGGGATTTCTGTACCTGTGCATTATTGCATGAAACATGATGAGCATATAGTAAACATACAAAACTGTAAATCTTTATTGGAGGGTAACATACATTTTGCCGAATGCACAATCATAGAAACAAATAGAGAATAGTTCTCTAGGTATTTGAAATCTCTGTCCCTCCCTCTCTCTCTCTCTCTCTCTCTCACCAGGTTTCCTTTCATCTTCTTTATTTTTTTCCTTACAGTAACATTTTGCTCTACTTACAGTATGTCTTCTATGCCAACAGTGTTCAAACAAGGGAGTTGAGCTTTTTTCTCATATCAGCTTATAATGCTATGACTCATGTATGTTCAGTTTTCTTTGCTGGAGTTTGTAGCTGTGTGCATGTTTTTTCCTAATTGCCAGGTGTTGTAACTCATTGCAAACAAAGTAGAAACTGTGTTTATAGTGTGGGTGCCTTAATTTAAGCTATATTTACATGAATGAGACGTATCAATGCATTTGTCTAAGGTATGATATTTAGTGTGTAAGCAACAAAAACTGTAAATAGGGTATACATAACTGATGTCAATCAGCTCCAAAGTGTATACAGTAGAGTCAGCAAAAAACCCGATAGAGTCTTACATTACTTTATTTACGCAGATAATGCCTTATCTATGTACTTTCATAGACAGACAGACTGACAGACAGACACATGCACAGACACACAGACACAGACACAGACACACACACACACACACACACACACACACACACACACACACACACACACACACACACACACACACGGTGATTGATAGGGCCCTGTATATACCCTTATCTGCGGAGAAGCAGGTCAGTATGAGGTTGTAAAACAGGAAACAACTGATATGATCTTAAGGGCTCAGCTCATCTCCAAATTGTCCTCATTCTTCTATCTCATACCAAGGAGCCTTTATCACCAGCCTTGTTACAAAGAACCCGTTACAGAGAACCCATTTAGATTACAGTTCCATGGGGAACACAGACTCCAAACGGAACAAGCAGGTTATTCAACAACAAACAGGAGATCAAGTCACAGCTCATGTATCAAGAGCAGGTCCTCAGAGGGCAGAGATCTCATTTTAATCGGAGATGAAGGACAGGGATGATTGCCTCTGCTGCTCATATGGAAATCACATTCAACAGTAAGATGAACTAAAGCACACACACACACACACACACACACACACACACACACACACACACACACACACACACACACACACACACACACACATACACACACACATGCACCCACACACATGCACACACCCAAATACACACACACACACACAAACACATAAGTAAGCACAAACTATTTAATACTTGCTAATTTATACACTACATAACAAGTCTAAATATTACTTCAAAAATAGTTCCTAATGCAACAAAACATCAGCTTCTACTGTACCCAGCATGGCTGAAGATGACACCTGTGTTTGCAGGTGTAGCTGACACAGAGTTGTATTTTGAAAAGTGTTTCACCTTTTTCTTAAGATTCCAGACTCCAGAGATCTAAAGACCATGCACTAAACTACCAAAGATTTCATGTGAATAGGCAATGTTGTTTAAGGCATTGCACAACTGTTAGTATTTTGACATTTTTTAGGCAAAGCAGATGTCTGCAATTGCACAAACACACACACACAATTAAAATGGCTACAAATGTAGCCATATATGAGATAGAGAGAGAAAGAGAAAGAGAGAGAGACAGAAACAGAAAGAGGGAGAGAGAAAAAGAGACAGAGAGAGACAGAGAGAGAGAGTACCATAGGGACACACACAAACACAACAGCTATAACCTGAATAGGAAGGAGGAGGATATAAATACACAGACTCAAACACAGAGAGAGACAAAGAGAGAGGGAGAGAAAGAAAGAGCGCTGTACACCCATTTGTGTTTGTCTCAGTTCGCTTGCTTCTTCGGTGATAATTAAGTACTTTTCAAGGTTAGAGTGAGCCCGGAGCAGGCACACATTTACCAGGTCAAATTTCCATCAGAGAGAGAGAGAGAGAGAGAGAGAGAGTGAGAGAGAGAGAGAGAGTGAGAGAGAGTCAGGTCAAATAGTGGCAGATCCACAGCCAGCTAATCACTTCACAGCACTCCTGTGACAATATAAGAGCACACATCATTAATATGGATGTGAAATATCAACCATAACAAGCACCTCTGGGCATAGCTCATGTCACAGAGGAAAATATAAAATGTGCTATAATATTTTATTACCTTGGGAACAGAAATTGGCTGGATATTACCTAATGCAAATACATTTATGGCTATGTCTAAAGGTGTCGTCTGTGCATGAAACCTCAATAACATAACCAAGCCTTTGTCTGTGTGTGTGTATGTGTGTGTGTGTGTGTGTGTGTGTGTGTGTGTGTGTGTGTGTGTGTGTGTGTTGTTATGATTGCTTTGTAAGGCGTGATGTTTCTAGGTGATACTCATCTCCAGCTCTCAGCTCTCCCCTCCTGAGTTCCCTCTGGATAAAATTAACTTTTATCAGGAGTGTTGCTGAAGTGCCTCATGGTCATGTAAGTTCTGTCAATATTTTTTTCTTTTTTTCCCCCCACAACAACCCGTAGATTTAGATACTATGACAACGCCAATCCATATAAAAATGCCATATATGTAGTCCCACATGCCTGATAAAAAATATGAGATATTTTTTCTTCTTTCATTTCAATTTATTTGTGGCTTAGTATGGAATGAGTCAAATCTAGTGCTTTACTAGGTAATATCTTGTGACACCATCACAGACTTCAACATGAAGCATCACCAGAACATCATTCAGAAGCAAGCAAAACATGTCTGAGATATTGTCTATATGGAGCACTGAAACTAAAAAACCCATTTCAGCAAAAACAATAATACTATTTTAATGGCAACATGGCCTCTAGGCAGTGCTTGACCTTTCAAAGAGCCAGTTTCTGAGACCATGTTTGTGATCTTTTTCACAAAACTAATTTATTTCGCTGAAGGGCTGAGATTACTGCTGCCTACCATCTCCACTGACTCCATTTAAATGGAACTATACACTACACAGAAAGGATCTTCAGTGCCATATAACAATTATTAACCTGGGATTTCTTGTTCTTGGTGTAGCCCTTTAACAGAAAACCAAGAGGAGAGAATGAAGGGTAGGGGAAAAAAAAGGAGGACAGGAGGAGTTTCATACCAGCCAGTGAAGTGGAAAAATTAGCCTTGGGATGTTTATAAAGGTATGCTCTGAAAACAACCGAGCCCCATTCAATCACCACCCACTTATTAAAGCCAAACAGCCATCCGTGTTCCTGTATCCAAGGAGCTATTAGCTGAGGAATTTAAAGGACACGTTTAAATTTAATGATACATGTGCAAGTAAACTGTTTGGTTTGCAACCTTCAGAAAGCAGTGATTATAGGTTGTATCACAGAAAAGAGACCAATGAGACAGTCAGAAGTTTTTACTACTGCATTGGACATGGAGGAAACTACAGCTGGGAGTTGTGTGGTTTTAAAATAATAAATATATCAAACTGATATTATGAGACCTTCATTATGATTTAACAACATACTGTATTTGAATGAACTCAGAGGTTGAAACAAAATTAAAAAAATGCATGTGTACATGATGACTGACATTTATTGTTAAAACAATCATAACTAAGTGATTCTAACTAAAATAGCTGCTCTCTGTTAATACATTCTGGTGTGTGTAAATGTACTCTCATGTCATAGGGTAGCCACATATACTTACAGTAAACCAAGACCTAAGGCGGACATTTATTGTACAAACTGAGTTGCTGTAACTCTAGTTTTTTTTTCTAGTTTTAGAAACACACTCTTTAATGTATAATAATAAAATATTATTACAAATATTTAGAAGGCAAGAGAAGTGCACCACACCTGGACTTTGCATAGTATATGTGTGAAAATGCTTATAAAATTAAAAAAAAATGGTGTGTGTGTGTGTGTGTGTGTGTGGGTGTGTGTGTGCGTGCGCGGGTGTGTGTGTGTGTGTGTGTGTGTGTACACACACACACGCGTGCATGCAGGCCAAGCCAGTAAACACAGACGGTCTCTGTGTAGGAGACTGACCAATGTGTGGAGGGGAACTGTGAGCTGCTGATATTGCTGTTGGTGTGACAGCAGAAAAAACACCTCTAACACTGTGCAGCTGACCCCTGTCATAGTCCAGCAGGCATGGAGACTGAGCAGACACACACACACACACACACACACACACACACACACACACACACACACACACCCACACACGCACACACGCACACACACACACACACACACTGTACACACACAGGAGTTTTTTTTATAAAACCAACATGTGCACTTGAAGAAGAAATGAAAAGCTGATTACCTTTCTAACACACACACAAAAGCCATACCCTGAAAGGCGAAAATCGGTCTCTAACACATACACAGATGCCAAAAACTGAACAGCAGGGAGGCAAACACACACATATGAACACACAGGCACTAACAGCTTGTGTGCATGCGTGTGTGTGTGTGTGTGTGTGTGTGTGTGTGTGTGTGTGTGTGTGTGTGTGTGTGTGTGTGTGTGTGTGTGCGTGCCTGTGTGTGTGTCTGTGTGTGCATGCGTGCATGTGTGTGCCAGGCTTGAGAAAGAGGTGCTGAGTTACATAAAACACACGGATGACAAATCAATCTTCTGTTGCAGTCTCATGAGCCAGGCTGCAAGCTTGTAACACAGACAAACCAAAACACTCAAGCAGGACGGCCAAACCAAACCAAAACCAGCCTCACTCAAAAAGCGCATGATGACATCACACACTCACACACTAAACACGATTGGGATCAAAAGCACCGCAACACTAACTCAGAGAGGTGTGCGGTGATGACACACACTCAACACAATGGTCACTATGGTGAAGGAAACACACACACACCACAGCACAGAGCTGTTTTACAGAGGTGCAGTAGCATCTGGAGGTACAGGACTAATGTACAATACACACACACACACACATGCGCGCACGCACACACACACGCACACACACGCACACACACACAAACACACACGCACACACACAAACACATGCACACACACGCACACGTACACACACACACACACACAGGCTACAAGTTTTCATTTCTCTGAGGAGACTGTATTTAGATCATTCCTCAAGATACTGCCAGCTGTGCCTGAATTCAAAGGTTACCACAGCAGGGCTGTCCACACTGAGTTATAGTTGGGTACATCTACTTGTACCACTTGTTCTGACAACAAACAAATTACTGCACCACAATATTTTTTATTTAAGTATTTTACACTCTCTGATATACCAGATGTCAACAGTTACATATCAGGTCACAGCTAATTCTAGACTCATTTTGCAGGATAGTCTCCTATTGCATTACATGTCCTTGTCTTGGAAGATTCAGCTGTGTTTCATTAAGAGGAGTAATGTCGTCACTACCACCACCACCCCCCCACCCCACCCCAAACACTCCTGACGCCATCATGTGACAGAGGAGGTAGAAATTCCGCTCATGCCTCTGGAAATCAGATTTGCCAGTGCAATTATGGAGCACTTCCGCACTATCACGCATCTGGAGCATGTGTGATTAAGGGGCCCGTTGTGGACGTATCAGGATGATACTGATCCAGTACTGGTGGTTTTCATAGATTGTCTTTGGGTCCTGCAGGAACACTGTGAATTTTTGGCTGATTAATAGCACAGGTTGGGGTAGGGGTATTGGCGATATGGCAAAAAATTTGATCGTGGTATATTTTTCCATATTGACCAATATTGTTTTTTTTTTATCACAATTAGGGCTGGCCGATAAAACTTGAAATCAAAATCGTCTTTAACTGGCTGGACTGGGCAGAATCACGTGACAACACGTGGTAGTGTGCCTTAAAGAACTACAGTAAATTAACAGACACTGGAATGCACAGAATATAAAGAAAAAGTTTCCAAAATAAACAACAATAGCACTAATAATAAACAACAATTAATAGTAATGTGCTTGATCATTGTCTATTAACGGTTACAATTGTCGGTTCGATTAATTGTTTGATTAACTGCCCAGCCCTAGGTTGTGTATTTTAGTTATGCAGGGCACAAACAAGCAGACCTATTCAGACCAGCACAGAGTATCTTTAGATAAGACAAATAGAAGGATGTGTTGTCATGTCGTGCCATGTCATGTTCATATTTTTCATGTCAACTTATTCTCCCTCTGAGCTCTGTGGTGATGGATTTGTTGTGAACGGGAGACATCTCCTCTGGAGGCCCAATCCCTGCATTCTTCTCACAGAACAAACCGCCTTTTGCTCCGACAGACTCCGTTTCTCAATGAGGACTGTCAGCTATTTATCAACATCCTCCATCACAGAGATGGGAAAATATAAAGGGATCCCAAGAGAGGCTCTGTCACCATGGTAACAGGACTACCCTCCATCTAAGCCTGTTTATAGCATAAATAGCATTTTACTTTACTGCACCTACCTGATACTGTCAAGCCATAATAAACAGCCCACTTCATACGACACGCTACTGTGAAATGTGCAATAGCCTATTTAACCTAGCCAGACCTACACATTATTGATGCTGTATTGACTGGGGCTAGAATATGGAGCCAAACAGGTTTGTGATGTTACCATCATAAAATAATTGTAGTAGCATATACTGTATTTTCAGTCTGTTAATGCAGAAACTTGTACTTATGGATAGAAAGACAAAAAGTAAGGACAACATTTCTCCTCTTCTATACACACAAAATCTTTTTTCTGACTCCTATTCTTGTCTCCTCAAAATAATCACACACACACACACACACACATATACACATACACACACACATGCTGTGAAATGAATACCTGAGTACTGTTGAGTCAGTGGCAGTGATCTATAAATACAAAGAATAATGATACTGTGGTATTTGAGCTGCGCCTGACTAAACCATTAAGGGCAGAGTCACGGCGACACAGCACTGCAGCACTCAGTAGGAACATCATGATATTTAAGTGGATGATTCAAAATCATGACATTTTAGTGGATGATTTACTGTCATTGAAATCACCAAAATTACCCTCCCCATGATTTGTCATTTTTGTGCATTTTTTTACCACTGTTCTCATAAAAGCCCGACCACATTACTCATACAAGTTGTGCGGATGAAGAAGGACCATTTATCGACGTGGAACACTAAAACAAATGAATAAAATTACATTTATTGTACCTGGCCATAGCAAACCTCAAACAATGGCACACAACATGGAAATAATGATGTAAATATGACATTTCTGTTTCATGTAGCTGTTCTCATATCTCAGCTGAATGTAAATTATCGTAATCATTATGCAAAGTGATTGAGGTCAGGCCATTACGTAATAACTGTCACAGGCCTGGTGCTAACTGGAGCAGATAATAAACAATCTGGCCCATTGCGAAAAAAAATACATTTTTTTCCCAGCATCCACTTTTGTTCTCTTGTGTCTTTTAATGGGAACACTTACTCTGCTTTTATGGCCCAGACAAATAGAATGCTCCTGTTTCCTGATTGGCTGGTGTGGATATGCATTGATTCCATCGAAAGTTTCAACTATGGAAAGTAGATCCAAAATTCTGGCATAAAGTTTAGGCACTGTTCCACATCAGTGCCCCATAGAATGGTAACTATAACAACCATACAGTCCTAATCTACCGTCTGCCTTTCCACTCTACTTTGTAACAGCAGGTTGCATTGGACAATAATTACAAAATAAAAGAAGTTATAGAATATTACAAGTGTTTATTTTAAATGTCTCGTAACGTTATTCCGCTCCACCAGTGTTGAATAATTCCGTGGGAATGCACGGCTAGGTGACTGTTATCCCTTACTTCATCACTCTTAGCATGTGTGAACAGAGTAGAGAAGAGGCAGAACAGCGGGAATGGAGAGAAAGAACAAAGAAAGCAAGGGAGAGAGAGAAAAAAAGACATAAGGAAAGAGGGATGGTGGTAGATGGGAGAGATAGAGAGGGAGAAAGAGAGAGAGAGGGAGAGAGAAGGAGGAGAATGGGTAGGACAGAAAGAAAAGGAGCGAGCGAGCGAGAGAGAGAGAGAGAGAGAGAGAGAGCTAATGAAAGAAGAGGAATGTGGTAGAGAGGATACAGGCAAGGATCCAGTATTGGAGGGTATTTCCCTGTGACTTTTTCCTAAATTAGATGATCAAATAAAGATAGATGAGACAGTGCTGTACTGCAACAACACACTCACATGATCCTGACACCTGCTTACACATTCAGTTTTCAGTTTTGAAATGCATCAGAGTCACCTTCAGACACACACACGCACACACACACACACACACACACACACATACACTCTGATACCACACATCGTAAAACCTTTAGTAAATACTTACATACCCATACACAATTGTAGTATGGGTAAAAACAGTGAAAGCAATGATGATTTACAGGCCAGTTCTACAGTTCTAAGTATACAAAGAAGTATACTAAGTATACTAAGAATACATAAAGCACAACATGGAAAGTTCAAGGCTATTACTAACTCTATATTACTGGAAGTGTGTGTGTGTGTGTGTGTGTGTGTGTGTGTGTGTGTGTGTGTGTGTGTGTGTGTGTGTGTAATTGAGCGTGCTATAAGTCTTCTGATGATACCTTCTATCTTGCCATCTGAAAGGTTGTAAAGGAGATTTACTCATCTACTGCCTCCATTATCTGATTCATGTCTGAATTCCACCAACATGGATATCATCTAAAACACATTACATTATATAAAGGAATCTGCCATTGTCCCCTGGAGAAATAAGCACAAAACCACATGACAGAGGTGCACATGCAGTGCAGCCAAATGCCTAATATAGGCAACATGTCTGAAATATTATTCAAAACAAAAACACACACACACACGTACAAGCACGCACACACACACACACACACATAGAGAGAGAGAGAGAGAGAGAGAGAGAGAGAGAGAGAGAGAGAGAGAGAGAGAGAGAGAGAGAGAGAGAGAGAGAAAAAGAGATGTACACAATTCTCTTATCCTCTGAGATTAAGACAGTGTGGGGAATGAAATATGTGTGCTTGCTGAAGCCAGAACACAGTAATTAGATTTACAAAGACTATTTATTCAACTGCATCACATGGGGCTCCAGTTACAAAGACAATAAAGGAAACAAGTTACTATGTTCTCTCTCTTTCTCTGCATCTATCTGTGTATCTATGTATCTATATATCCATATATATCTATCTATATTCAGTGTTGGATACCCCTGCTTCAGAAGTTATAATCCTATACCCATTATTTGTAACAGCCATTCACTGCATCAGTTAATTATTAAATTTAGCTGTTTTAAGTGCACAAGTGGCACAAGCAGACCCAGGTGATTTCACTAATTAACTGATGCAGTGAAAGGCTGGAACTAATAGTGGAAGATTGTACCTTCTGAAGCCAGGTTACCCAACATTGTCTATATTGCAACACATTCCAATCATGTCTTCCAGGTCTTTAATGTGTTGCGATGCTAAATTATTCTTTCCCAAGTTAGCCCATGGCAGTGTGTTAGTATATAGCTTGACTTCTACCCCCGCTTTTTCTCTGAGCAAAAGAGGGCCTGCGTGGACTACACAGAGACTGAGAACATGGCCAAATCCACACTGGTCAACCATTACTTTCCCTACAGAGACCTGATCCACAAAACTGATAGGAGACCTGCTGATGGAAGCCATCAAGGGACTGAACCATGGCCCATTTTACAGGTAGCAAGTCTACTGTGGCCTTCATCTGGCTCTGACGTGAGTCTGTTCTGGGCCTTGTCTGGCTCTGAATTGGCCCCGATACGGCTTTGATCAGCCTCTAATTTGTCATGGACCTGACTCTGTCCCATTTTCCAGATATGGTGCCGCAGACATGTTTCAAAAAAGTGCCTTATACTGCATTGTGGTTTATGAGATACTAATGCTGTCCATTATCTCCCCTTGCCATTAATCTCTTTTATTCATATACACCAAATTAGCATGCAATAAACACTCCCTTCATTGCCATTCAACAGCCTGCGCGCCATGACCTGCATTAGATTCCTGTCACACACCCACATGACTGTGCACAGAGCGCTAAGCATTTGTCTCATTAGGCAATCACCAGGCCTGACTAATCAAATCAGAGACTGTGATCGGGCCATTCTAATCAAAGCGCAGAGGATGAATGATGTCCTGCGGCTCGTCTTGCGGGTCTGGATGACAGGTTTATGATCTAAAGAGGATGTGCAAGTGCTAGCAGAAAAGAAAAAAGGACTAAAAGATACACTAGGCTGCTCGAAAAAAACAAACGACACATAACAAATACATAAAAAACATAACAAATATGTATCAAGGTATTCAATTACTCCTGAAAATATATCAAGGCTAGCAAATACTACTTGTAATAGCCAGCCCGGCAAGTATCTTTCCTTCATGATTTAATCACTCTCTCTGAAGGACTCCCAGGTCATTAAGTGTTACGCCTGGTTTAATGGCATGCTTTATGGGCCAAGTCATCTTATGTGGCTACACCGTGGATGCAAATTCACTAAGCTCGCTGGGGAATAATGAAATTAAAAAGTTTAAGTATTAATACTAAGCCTTGCTTTGATATCCCAGAGTTCTGGATGTCTCATACACAGTGTTCTTGTGTATCAGAGGAGGTATTTTATGTCACATGCAAAAATGTCCTGTGACATCCTGGGTTGAATACCAAGAGAGCAAATAAGGATGCCTACTGTACTCTGCATAACACATCCAAATCAGAAGTGTGTTTATTGCAAAGGCTGTACTAATAAACATGAAATTTGTCTTTGTGTCAGGGGGCAACACAGGTGAAAATAAAATAGGCAAATGAAAGAATATAAACAATTAAAATCTAAAGAATATAGAGTATAAATACATACTATGTACAAAAAATGAGCAAAGAACAAAAGACACATTATAATATTGTGTAATGAGAACATGATGAGGGAAGAGAGATAAAGCTGCTTTTAGCAGAGAAGTCCAACTGCAGTTGGGAGGAAAAACACATCTTGTACACTGAATCATTCTATCAATTATAAATACAGCACGGTGGCATATACACATACAAACCCAAACACAGTTCAGGCATTCTGTGTGTGCACATTTGCTATTACATCACTTTCTCTATGGGCATTCTGTGTATGCATATTTATAATTACATCTCTGTCTGTACAGACATTCTGTGTACTGTATGCATATTTGTAGCTGCACTGCTCTCAATACAGGCATTTTGTTGATGCATCTTTGTAAACGCATCTTTCTCTGTTCTGACTACTAATTGCTTGGATGGGTACATATGCTAACTGCGTCAGCAAAGTTGTAGTGTGTGTGTGTGTGTGTGTGTGTGTGTGTGTGTGTGTGTGTGTGTGTGTGTGCATGCGTGCGTGTATGCGTGCATGTGTGCACGTAAGTGTGTTTGTGTGTGTGTGTATGTGTTTGTGTGTGCATTCAGCAGTTCCACACAGTTGTAAATGTGTTGACAGTATGAGTAACCAGCTAGAACCCCCACAAATGACCCCGTTACAACCGTGCTCGTTTGCAGCGAGGCATTCATTAGCAGGCACGCCTGGCACACCACAGGATGGCAGCGGCAGCCATAACGATCCATATTCATGCTCAGTGCGTCAGCGCCAGTTCATATTCTCACAAGCACAATCAGAGCATCAGCTCCCAGCTCCTAAAAATAATATCCGTGCGAGTGTCCCCGAGGTATTGGCAAATCTCTCCGCATTGGCTGTGCGTAACATGAATGTAATGAGCAAGGCAGAGAGAGGGAGGGAGAGAGAGAGAAAGGAGGGGGGGGGAAGTGGAGAAGAAGAGGGCAGGATTCAGCAAGAAATAAAAAAGAACAGAAAGAGAGGGAGAGAGAGAGAAAACATACTTTATGAAACAAAATGCATATTGCTCTAGTAACGTAATCAGACACTGCTCTGCAATCGTGTGTGTGTGTGTGTGTGTGTGTGTGTGTGTGTGTGTGTGTGTGTGTGAGCTTGTGCCTGGCATTCACAACTCTTTAGCTGCGCTTCAGTCCTGGGAAGGAAATGCCTCAGCCTGCTGTGATGTTTTAGCCTGTCACTCACACATTCACTGTTCAGCGCTCCGCTTTGCTGACAACAACAAAAAAGAAAGATGCGCCAAATGTGCTGTTCAACTGAAAGGATAGAAAACGACAGGGAGAAGAATCGTGTACGGGCTGCAAGCTAGGAAACTTCAAAAGGATGTTGTCAGAGTCCAGATGTGAAGGCATGGCAGGAGCAATAACACCCCAAACCAAAGATAGAGAAAGAGAGAGAGAGAGGGAGAGAGAGAGAGACAGAGAGACAGAGAGAGACAGAGAAAGGAATATTTCCTTAAAACATGAAAACCACTCTGGTAAAGGCAGAAAGACTAAACACTATCCACTTGACTACTTCCTTTAAAAGTGTTAAAATGTTAAGGTCTAAACACATGTACATGTGGCAAATGGAATAACACATCAAAGTTTTTTTGTTTTGTTTTCATCTGGAGAAGGACCAGTGGAAAAGCTTGTGGCATTGGGCAAGAATGGCAACTGGGACAAGTGAATTCATAACACATTTCAGCACAATGAGGACACCGTCCCCTGCTCCTGCTCCTTCTACCACTTCCTCTTGTATCCTCATTTCCTTTCCTCTCTCTCTCTCCTCTCCTGTCCTTCTCTCGACAGCTTTCCAGAATTCAATTACATGTTTGGCGAGTGTTCAGTACAGTCAGTCCATCATATTCCACCTTTTATGTGGGTTTAGTGTGAATGTAGCAAAAATAACTCTACCTCTCTCTATCCGTCTCTCTGTGTTTCTTTCTGTCTCTGTCTCTCTCTCTCACTCGACTGGTATACCATTTGCCAGGGGTCTATCATTCTTAGCAACAGTGTAATATGTCAAGGCTATTTTCCTACAGTTCACCAACTGTGAAATGGGGCAAAAGTTGTATTCGCGCTTCAATGTTACATCTTAAATATTAAGACACACATATTAAATATTAAACAACACATAATCACACAAGCATGTACACACATGTCACATAGACAGACAAAGACACACACACACACAGACACACACACAGGCATGTGCACACACATCTCTGTTGTGAAACATCTCAGTGCACACAGTAAAAAACAGTGATGTTGTAATGCTGACTGTAACCTTACACCACATTTTGGGTTATTGTGATTGAAATGTAAGTTCAATGGAAATGAAAACACGAGGTTGTACAGGTGAGTCATGCTACAGATGAATTCAACAGTGTGCCTCCAGGGATTGTGTAAGAACAAGATGAACAAGGCTTTGTATGGGAAAGACATTTTATGTGAGTCAGTATGCTCTTAGTCCATTGCTCAATGCAGGCAGTGTACTTTATCCCCTCCTCTCTTTCTGCTCTTCTTTACTTTGTTCTTCTGTTATCATTCTGTTCTTCTGTTATCATTCTGATTTTTTTATTTGTTAGTTTACCTTGAGTCTTTTGATTTACAGTACTTATGTCTGCTTGGCCACTGTACTATTCACTAAGGGTTGTGTTCTACCTCACAGGTCAGTCTGTTTGACCTTGCAAAGTATGTTTCTTTTCATTCATTTTTCATTTTTTTATTCAACCTACAGTACGGTACATAGATTTCCAACTGCTGTGAGACACCTTGAGACCTTCATCTCTGGCACAAATCAACTCCTGTGATAGTGTGTGTGTCCGTGCGTATGTGAATGCGTGCATGTGTGTGTGTGTTGTGTGTAAATGTGTGTGTGTGTGTGTGTGTGTGTGTGTGTGTGTGTGCGTGCGTGTGTGTGTGTGTGTGTGTGTGTGCGCGTGCGTGTGCGTGTGTGTGTGTGTGTGTTTGTTTCCGACTGAACTTACCAAAGTGCTCACATACACTCTCATTTCGTCCAAGCGTGGGGTGCTGGAAGGTCTCGCGGCAGTACAGGATTCGCACCTCCCCTTGTAGAGGGCCGATGCCGCCCAGTGCCCGCACGATGCGGTCGGTCACCACAGCAGCCTCGCAGCCCCCCCGCAGCCGAGCGAGAACGCATCGGTAGCGACAGTACTGAGGGTAGCTCAGCACCAGCACCTTCAGCCTCTCCTCCTCATCCTCACCTGTGGAGAAAGCAGAAGAACACTTTATTAGTTAACTCGTAAAGATATTCAGGCCAATTCACTTTTGCTCCATACTGAGTTGAGGCCATCCTGAAAAATTATGCTGCCGTAACCCAACCCACATTTCAACATTTCTGTGAATGCTATTATACATGCGGAAAGGGCAAGAAAAAAACCTTGCCTAGCATGACAGCTCACCTTTGTGTCACCTAAAATTATGCCTTTGCCAGCATGTCAGCATGTTGTTGCAGGAAGAGACGCAATCAATCAGCATGCACTGACTCGCCACTATGTGCAATTTTTTTTTTTTTTTTCATGACTGACAATAGAAGTACAGTATTTGTCTACCTAGCAACACAATTGTTTTTTGTTTAATCATTTACATGTGTCAGTAAACAAAGATATCTCTAAGGACGGTCTGATTCAAATCAAAGGTTAGTACACTGAACACTTTGAAGCGTCACTGTTTAACAACTCTAGCAGCACATTCCATTCTCAAGTGCTGACAAAGTGCTTTTTAAATGTACACTGACAGCTACCACAAACAGCTATATATACTGACAACTATCACTCATTTAATGCTTCAATTTAAATGAGCTCCAAAGAGGCACAGTTATTAAATGAGGAATAAGGCAGATATACACAACATGACTCTAATTTTCTGCAGATTTGACCTTGCTCAAGTGTGGACCCTGCAGAAGAGGATAGCATGGATGGGGGACTGAGTCATACTAATAAACTCAAACAGCTGCATTTTCAGCCTGAAGGATAAAGTTAAACCTTCCACCAAGACTTCCCCACACATTTGTTGTTGTCTGTCCAAACCCTAATGGGTGCCAAATCTACATCTGTGTTTTACCTAAACCTTTCCTTCTACTCCTACTAATGCATACTCACATCTTCAAACAATGAGAAATGAATGAAACAATCACAGCATCAAGGCCAAACCAATACAGAATATGGCGGGAAAGCATTGGTAAAGACTTAGTCAGACAACCATACAGTGATGATTCATATACTTATTTTACTGACAAGATGTGTGGAAAATATCCCAAAACAGCATAACAACACAACATTAGATATCTAGTTCTTAACTGTTCCGCAGGCTTGAAGCCTTCTCTGATACATTTACCCTAGATAAATATCTAAGCAACTAATTATCTCCCTGGGATGTCTGTGTGTCGTGCTCTTGGCCTAGATTATCTAAGAGCCGCACGAGCGACGCGTCGTTGACTCTTTATAAATTTCTGCTCCTGCATCACCTCTAGGTATGTGACAGGAGCTGTCCATAACCCAACAGCTGCTGCCAGCGAGGCCACAAACCACAGGACACACTTCAAAACAATGCAAACAGTGCACCTTTTGCCCTGCATCTGGTGCTGTTTGAAAATTAGTTTGTTTAGAGAGATGAGGGCAACTATTGCTCGACAGTCAATACCACTGATGGAATGCAGTGATTTATCCATGTGTTTCTCATCTGTTGCCATGGAGACTAAGAACCTTAGAGCGGTTCTTTTTGAACCTGTGGAGTTCTGTGATTACACCTGGCACTGAGTTCCATCTGATAGTGTCTAAAGCCCACTTTTTCTCTATGATACACATTTGACAGATGTTTGATTCATTTTTTTATTTTTTTTTACTAAAAAAAAAATGTTCCATCGAAATGTCTATCAAAGTATTTCCATCTGAGGGTCTGCTGTTTTTGGAACACTGTAAGGGACATCAAAACCTATCAAAACCTTCTCTTCCAGTCAGAGCCACTCTCTGGGTTACATATAAACTATGTCACGGCATGCAACATCAACAACAGATGGGGAGAAAAAAGACCAGAAGGAAAGAGGGGAACCAGGGGCTTGTCTACCCTCTGTCAGGCTGGAAATCTTTCAAACAAGCAGAACCTTTGGAACTACTTATTATTTCTCAACGGATTTTGCTTTGAGGTGAAGAGAGAGAGAGAGAGAGAGAAAGGGATATTATTCTGAAAAAAAATGAGATGAGAAACATTAGGCACATTGTCATGAGATCCATCACTCCTTTATGACCGTAACCTATTACGGCTGCATTGTCTGTGGCTGCTGTCAACATTTCCACACAGTGATCACAGCCAAGATGCTCATCAGAGCGGACCACTGTGGGCGCCGTACACCGCCGCCTCAGGCAGTTTGGACTGGTGTCCATACAGACAGTAAAACACACAAATGGAGGGTAAAATTAGCCTGCTTTTGTTTTGGTTCTCTCTGCAGGCACAGCTTTTACTTCTTCCTCCTCAGATAAGAAGGAAATCTGCC
>CM059286.1:7713495-7758495 GCA_030347295.1 Setipinna tenuifilis
CCAAAGTCTGCACACATTCATATCTGTACCTGCAGTCATGTCAAATCTTTATGAGTGAACTGCCTGGCTAACATTCAGCGAAATGTGCATATTAACTCAATAAAACATGTGTTTATATTTAAGCATACTATTGTTTTATGTTATGAATGAATATGGCACCAGAGCCACCTTCAGAGGTGGTTGTGAGTAATGGTTTTGTCAGCTGTGATTCTGTATGAGCCTGTGCTAGCTAAGGTACCAAATATGACATCATCCAATGGCATAAAGCCACAGAGACCTGTACACATATACTCACTGGCAGGGCCGTTTGACTTAACGGACTCTATTTTGGGCCTGAATGTGCATAATTAAAAAGGGCTGTCTGCAACTACAGGAAGTGATCTAATCACCTCTCATTTTTACAGATCATCACAGACCCTGATTAAATGAGAAGACCAACAAACACTGGGACATCCAATGACCTCAAGTGATTTCTGGTGATATTGCAAGTCCTCACTTGACCGCTTGTGTCCTAATGTAAGGACATAGGTCTAAAGTAAGGGCATTCACTTATGTCAGTCATGGATGCCTCTTTTCTGTTAAGCCAATACACATACACATACACATGCACGCACGACTCTCTGTGGATGATTTTAAGCAAGTTCATTTCCTGCCTGTCTACTGCCTCCATATTTCATTCTTACATTAATTTAGTCCTTGTGTCCTATTTCTTTTGGAGGCCCCCCACCCCCACCCCTTTTTGTACAACCAAATTGCAGTATAAAAATTACCTAAGCAAATGATCTATGTTCTTAGGCCACTATACTACTTTTGGCAGAGAGACAGAGTGAGGGGGAAAGGCAGATAGATAGAGAGAGAGAGAGAGAGAGCGAGAGAGAGAGAGAGAGAGAGAGAGAGAATGTGTCTGTGTGTGTGTGTGTGTGTGTGTGTGTGTGTATGTGTCTTGTAGATGGACGCAAGGCACAAGGCATCCCAACTCTTACCTATCTGGGCTTTCTCCTTCAGTACGTCCCTGAAGCTGATCTTGAAACGGGAGCTTAGGTGTGCATACGTGGGTCTGTGCCCACTGCCGCCGCTGCCCAGCTGTGGGTCTCTGTGGCCGTTGGTGCCCAGCTCCCTCAGCACGGCCGTCTTGGGCGTCACCGTCGCCCCCGTCCCCGTCCCCGTCCCCACCCCCACCGACACCGCCACAGATGATGTGGACACTGCTCTCCTGCCACGTGACCATCCTGACAGGTCCCCTGCTGTCCATTTCACCAGGTCCTCCAGACGCAAGATGACCTTCTCCGACACGCCGATGACCTCGTCCTGTGAGGAGAGGAGGAGGAGGAGCAGCAAGGGGGTCAGGTTCACTGGAGCAGTGCACCAAAAACAAGGCTGTGAGGCCACAACATCAGCATTGTAAACATGTTACCATGGGAATCTATATAATGCTATCACACTTGTCTTATGTTGATTTTGGGCTACTCCACGTTTTAATTGTTTGTACAGCTACTCGTTTTCGCCAGAAGCTCTGACTTTTCTTAACTTACTGGATAAACTGTCGTTGATAACTCTAAACTGATAGTTGCTATGGCCAAGACCCAGCCGCTAGTTCCATACTTTTGGTTGTGAAGCTAGCAATTCCAGTGTTCTGTTAAACTTATCTTAGCAAAATTGTTTTGATTGACAGTCCAAAAGCAGGGTGACAGCACTAAAAATCCATCTCAGATGCAATGAACATGTTGCTTGCTACTCTGTGTAGTCTGTGTATGAACATAGCATTCTAAACATACTTTGTCCTACTTCACCAAACAACATAACGTTACATCACAGACATGCAGTGACTCTCAGAAACTCACTGAAAAATTAGAATAATTATCCATAACATAATAACACAGTTATTCATATTTCACTTTGAACACTTTTTTATTCATATGGCAGTGAAAATACACAGACCAGAAAAAAATTCTATGAACCATAAAATGATGTGTAGTACAAAAAATGACTGCAACTGAACGTAGGCAAAAGGGCTGAGAAGGTGCGTTTCTATCACTACTCTAAGCAGGAGAGGCACACAGTGGGGTGCATCATGGGATAGGGCAGGAGACCTTGGAGATGACAATGCCAAATCATTACGCCACACACACTAATGACACCTATCCATCGAAACAACTACCCCCTTGATAGTATCCTTGGTACGTATACCACCACCTAACATTCATATTACTGTCTGCTCTCTCTCTCTCTCTCTCTCTCTCACTCACTCTCTCGCTCTCTCTCTCTCTCATAGACACACAGACACACACACACACACACACACTAACAACTACCCCTTTCCTTCTTGATTACATCCCTAAACCATAATACAGTACATATCAATCTGTCATTAAAAAGAAAGCCTGTGGACATATAATATGACATCATTTCCTTCCTGCACACCTAGCGCACCCTAACTAGTCACAACTGGCAACTTACCCGGCTCCGTCACGACTCTGCCAGATGCACTCATTTGGTAGAGTGGCTGTAGACACAGTGTAAGTGTGTGTGTGTGTGTGTGTGTGTGCGTGCGTGTGTGTGTGTGTGTGCACAAGTGTGTGTGTGTGTGTGTGTGTGTGTGTGTGTGTGTGCACAAGTGTGTGTGTGTGAGTGTGTTTGTATGTGTGTGTGTGTGTGTGTGTGTGTGTGAGAGAGAGAGAGAGAAAGTAAGTGTGTCTCCACTGGACAGATGCACACATCACAGGAGCCTGCCTACTGACTAACCTTTTCATTTAGGTCTTTCATTGTCCCTCGTCATGAAAAATTGTAAATGTAAAGTACAACATGTATTGCTAGCACAACAAACAAACAAGACATGTAACAAACACATGTATATGTACTACATGCGTGGGTCAGGGTCAGTGTGACTTCCAGCTGCTACCCTAAAGGGTGTTATGATAACCCTGAAATAGGAAACAGTGGGGGAAGGAGAATTACTACCTACAATGGCCCTCAATCTGTTAATAATTGTGTATGTATATTTACAGTATGTGAGTATGTGTGTGTGGGTGTGTGCATGTCTGTGTGTGATTGCACTGCAATGCTCCTGTAGCTTGACATTGCTGCAGTGATCCAGTATTTGAACTCCCTCTCCACAGCGTTTAGTCCCTGCAGTAAGAAGAGAAGGCCGGGCTCCGACTCTAGGGTAAATCTCTAGGTCATGAGTCCTTGATGTGCCTCAGTTGTGCATGGTCAGCACTGTAAGCCCTGTGGTTTGAGGCCCTGCCTTACTATAGGGGGGGCAGTGAAGGATCTACTTCTCTGACCAATCAGAGGCTAAGAGATCTGTGATGCCACCAATCACAGGAGCCTATAACACCTCTCAACCTCTATATCATCCAAACTGGTTATTGTAAAAATTAGTGTGTGTGTGTTATCATGTGATAGATTCACACTGTTGTGCTACACATGCCCATAAGAGACCAAACACACACACACACACACACACACACACACAGCTGTGCCAGACTCTAACACTCAAAAGTGGAAGACAAATGCACACATTTCAGATACTGCAACCATCAGCTCACAATAAACTAAAGGGTAAACACTGTCTTACAGTAACTGAGAGATGTAATTATGAATTTTGGTTACTGAAAGCAATTGTGCTAGAGCAAAGCTAAAGAGAACACTTTTGGCTCCAGTCTATGGTTGGTGCAAAAGTGTTAACAGTTTGAAAGAGTGCACATGGTATTGAGACAAGTGTAAAATTATTAATAAAAACTGTAATGTACTGCAATGTGTGCAAATGCTCAGACTCAGCAGCTTTTCATCGCAAATGCTTGGCTTAAGTAGCAGTTACTATAACTTAACATGTATGTGTCATCTTTAACGTTTTGAGCATTAAGTCGTCCATAAATCTAATTTAGAGGACAACATGATTGGAGCTTATGAAGAGGCATATACATTTGTACAAGACTCTCTCTTATTCACACTAGCAGTACCAAATGTCTAAGATAATGTGCATTCCTGAAACTCTACACGCATATCACATCTCAACAGCAGGGAGATGAAAGCTGTTGCCGGGTAAATAATGCTGATTCTGATGCTTGACATTGCAAAAATGAACATCTACTGGTCCACCACTGCAGCTGTGTGTACAGCATGGTTTTGTGCTATATACTTGCTTTATTCATGTGTATCAAGAACATTAGTGTAGCAGGCCTGGGTGGTGAACAATTTTTCATACTCCGATATTTTTCTGACAAAATACTCCTGTATGTCGGAATTCATAATTTTGTTAGGTATGGTCAATTTTTAATTGCCATAAATCAGACAAGTAACATCTATGAAGTAGCCCTGAAGGGTTTAATATATTACAGTGTGGTGTAAGTTGCTTCTTTTGTATCAATGAACATTTTACCAACTGGATGTTAGCGCACTAATCCAGCATTTCTCAAAAATCATACAGCTGGTATTTGAAAATACCCCAGTATATGGTATTTTCAAAATACCGCCAAAGCCTATATGTAAGATACACAGGTTAGGACAGGACATATACACCAGATTTATTTCAGCAGCTCTGTTTTTTAATGCAAGTTAAAAGTCTCCAGAGCCAGGGTCAGTGTGACTTCCAGCTGCTACCCTAAAGGGTGTTATGATAACCCTGAAATAGGAAACAGTGGGGGAAGGAGAATTACTACCTACAATGGCCCTCAATCTGTTAATAATTTACATCATTCCTCGTAAGGACCATTCTATTTTTTTTTTTACACTAGATCTATTGTGTGTTAACCGAAGGCAAGGTCCACATTTAATCTGGGGCAAAATGCTCTCTCGGGTTTATTACAAAAGGTTAAAGCTTGGTAGTTACATCTTTTCCCTTATTCTCTCTATCTCTCCTTTATCTATCGGTCTGTATGTGTATGTCTATTTGTCTACTTACCTATCAATCTGCCTATCTATTCTAGGCCCACCAATAATCTAAAGAATCTTTCATTCTGTCTGTTCTCCTTCCTAGCTATGCCTCTTTGGCACAGCTGAATAAACTGATAAATATGTAAACACATTATGAGATTTGGTTTCCTATATGGGGCATGAGCGGTAGCCAAGAACAGCAGTGCTGGACTCGTGCCATGGGAGAGAGGAGAGAGGGGTCAGGACTTGTTTTTGCGGAGGAAGACAGAGAGAAGGGAGCAGGCCAAGGAGGGATGGAAAATATATGATGTAATAAACCGCTGGCTGCTACATCTGTAACCTTGTGGTCCCCACATAAGACAGGATCCTGCTTCACCAGCCAACAGGAGTCCAGATATTTCCAGTCCTGAATTCCTACCAAGCGCTGATGCCTGGCATTTTAGAGCAATATGTGCTATAGGAAGGGATTACACAGTGTTCCATGTTCAGCTGACGAGATTCAGGGGGAGAGAGAGCAAGAGAGCCAATTTGAAAAGAAACTGGGTCATCAAATACAGCATGTCTAAGCAATTAGCTCAACAACGCAAGTGCCTGCTGTGTTGATATTATTAGCAGGAAGCAGGTATCCAGAAACCTATGCAGGGAGGGGGGGGGGGTGATTGCAAAAAAATGATGCACTCAGCAGTGCTCATTTCTCAGTGTGATTCAAGGTTACAGCCTCTGCCATTGGAAAATAAGTGCAGCCATTCTTGCAAAGGGTGAAGAGGCAGGATAAGTTAAATCCTAAATAAATTACTTAGCTCAAGCAAACTACAAGTGAGCCTTGAAAGAAAACTGTCAGACCCACAGTTTGCATACATACATACAATACAAAACACTGGCCTTCACAAAAGCCCTGCTCAGGTATATATTAACAGCCTAGTTTTAGGATGAAGTTACAGTTTACTTTTGGGTCATATAGTATCCACAGTTTAATAAGTAGCCTAATACACTGAGGAAAACTAGCAGCCACCAAAGCTCTGCTGTTAACATCCCCTCAACCTCTCAACTCAGACTGTGCTAAGAAACTAGATGCCACACAAATGAACCAATGTATTAACACCCTTAGTAATGATGTGGGGGATGACAAAACTATCTGTGGTTCACAACACCAGAGCTTTTAAATATCTGACTAGACCTAACCACGGGGAGGTATTAGGTTCCCAAAAACTATCTCAGCTAATATCAACTGATTTGCATTTAGTCTACTTCAGGAGAACTCATGTCTATTACTTCAGGCCAAAATGCAGCACAAGGTACTGATAATGACTTCCTTTGGTCTGTCAACATGTGACGTTTCGACAAACCTCGTTCCGGCTACGAAAATTGTTGACTGGACTGGGGGAGCGAGAGGCGGCGGTGGAACTGTTGAACTTTTTGTTTAACATACTTTGCATAGCTTGCCCACGATGCAGAAACGTGTCAATTCCGCGTAAAGTAAGATGACAGCCTTGAAGAAAAGACTCGTCTTTTCACAGAACAACGCAAAAACGCATACTCCGCTCCATCTGGTACATCTGTTTACAGAGATTTCCCTAGGATATGACTTCACAGCAATATCAGGAAAGCACAATCTGGCATTGTTAAGACATACTACCAGACACATTGTATCAGACATACTATCGATCCATTATCCGTTTACAACAGTATTAACTACTATCGAACTACCGCCTGCAATGATGTAAATGGTGGGTTTTCTGGTTTCGTACAGCCTAGTTGGTGTTACGCATGGCCATCTCTGACAGCTGGCTTGTCATGTTGCTATCACTGTATGCAATCTCACGGTATGCTGGCATTTATGCTGTTATTTCCGTCCTCTGAGCTTTCAGGTCAGGCAGGCGGTCGTAAAGGCAAGCCTCGACAATGAAATGTATCCGAGTGCAGATACAAGCGCGTAAAACATACGCACGCACGGATTAACATCACCAGCAAGACAAAATACAATTCATTGAGTCATTGAAGATAAAAACATTAGTCCACTTTATGAAGATAGACATTAGTAAGACAGCAATGCATGCACAGTGTGGCTGACTGAGAAGCCTAAATTGAGGTCACGGCGGCTATTTTGTCGCAATCACCTTCACCCTTATCTCCGAAAAACATTAGTTACCAACACTGCGGCAGTTGTCACCTGGCATAATAACATACAGCGATGGTTTAAAAATGACAACCACACTCACCTCACCGTGGTTCACCGTCCGTCCCGCCGGGGTGTCCTCAGGCAGAAAATAAAGTTTAGAGCTGGACAAGAGGTGCTTAGTGGTCCGCTCTTCCCACAGTAGCTGAAGCTCCGCTATGCAAATTGGGTCCTCCGGTGTACATCTGACAAGGAAAAAGTCACCCAGGGACAAGATCCGCGCTCTTCCCTCTCGATAAAATTTAAAAGCCTTGTAAAAAATGTACGGACCATGCAAACCACAAGATGAGCCTACCCACTGTTGGAAAAAGGGGAGAATCAATAAATTATTGTTTGGATAAAAATAGAAATGATACAATTTCAATAACCACATAGCTTGACTTATGTCTGTTATTAAAACTGAGGTTAAATATTTCAGATTTGTGTCCATGGACTGTGGTTTACAATTGTGAAATTCAAATGTGACGATCGAAACGCATATGAAGAATACACATAAAGTGATTTACAGTATAACTGCAAAATAAGAAATGCACAATATTTATACCTCCCAGATATTAAATGATTTTACATTCAGGGTATCGTTTGAATACACGCAGTGCTAAGTGATACTCCTTGTCCTACGACATGAAACAGGAATTAAAAGTAGCTTTTGTGTGTGGCATTACCTTCAGTGAGTCGGTCTCCATCTCGACGCTCTGAATTGATTAAACTCAACATTCTCCTCAAACTTGTTGGCTTGAATGGATTTCCGAAGGTCCTGCAAGCACAAAATATTTCCTTGTTCACGTCTCTGCTGACTCCACATGGAATGCTGGCCAGTTATGTAATTGCACCACGATCATTTTAAAACTCAAGGAATATGTCTTGCAAGCTAGGCTACATCACAATCGTCCATTTTATTATTTCTTCCCATTCCTGTTTCGACCAAGAGGTGATTTTGTAAATGCACATACAATAACAAAATGCCCATACTTATGGAACTGTTGTGCATCTGCTAAAATATATTTTCACAACGCAAGACATGACACTGTGGTTTTTGGAAACGCTGCTTTGTTGAGCGTATTTTAATACAGTATATCTCCCTTCCAGGACCTGTGTAAAGGCAGTCTTTATGTTGACTAGAGAGAACATTTCCGTAATGATTTGTAGATTATGCTCACTGTATATCTTAAGCAAACAATCGATTAGAAATTCCACGTATCGTTTTAAGAGACCATGGCTTTTAACTACATAAACAGAAAAGGCAGTGATCTTTTATTAGACAACATGCCCCATGATGATGTTTTAAAGCTGAATGAAAAGTCATGATTTCATATAATTAATGCCGAATGGACAATCCACGCGAGACTTTCCATTCTATTGCATTCTAACATTCCCTTTCTCTTGTAGCACATAAGGCTACAGTTTGTTGTCTGCTGATACAGACTATTACTTAGTCATTGGCTGTAGCTCTCGCAAAGCATGCATTTCAAAGTCGGTTACGTCAATGCAAAGAATGTCGGTTCAAAGTAGCTCCGGATCTGTCAGTGATTGTTATTCGCCTGTTACGGGTCATTAATAGGCGGGGGGGGGGGGGGGGGGGGGGGGTGCAATGTCAGCGGTTTATGGCCAAAATAGCTTCTATCACGACAGACACAATATGTAGGCTAATAGCCAAGGGCGTAAGAATTTTTAGGTTAGATGAAAAACGCAACTAAATGATTGAAGGCATGCATTTTTGCATGTTTGGTATATATGTCAAAATTGGTTTTGCATCCAGATTGCCACAGACAGAAAACGCACAAAATCAATGGCACCCAAGGGTTGTTGTCATGTTCAATCATCTGTCATGGCAGTGCCACCACTGAATGGGTTGTCGATGGCTACGCACGTTCTCAGCTGGGAGGGAAGGAAGAGGTCGGATGTTAGTTTTTTTAAGCAGGGGGAGGCGGGGGTCCCTGTCCAAGTTACAGTCTAGGTCCCCGCAAAGAGTTATGTTCTCCCTCACTGGCTACTTGCATAGGTTGTACTTAATTAAAAGAAATACACCATTTGTCATATTTCTAGAACAGATGGCCGTTGGGACAGTAGTAGCCTATGCTCGATGAACGTGTTCTGTTGTCATTATTTCACAATAAATGCATATAGATGGCGCGTAATAGCCTACTTTAGGCTAATCAGATAGCACATGATGAAATCAGACTCCTGTTTTGTAAAAGAAATAGATATAAGAAGTTCACTGCACTATGCCTCTTCTACTAGGCCTCACGAAAAACACCAACAGCTAACACACAACCACAACATGGTGGTATTCCAGAAAGTGGGTTATGTTCGAGCAAGTGGTAAACCTTTTATTAGAAGAGACCCATTTTTTTGTAGGTCAATAAAGACAGTATACTTTTTTTATTAAGAGATTTACCATTTTGTCACTACAGATCACCTATTTGCAAGACCCATATAAAGAACATGGGACCTTACAATGCGCCACACTGTGGATTCATGTTGTCACGACACATGGATGTTTCCTAAAATATTTTAAACGATGATTGCTAAAACATTCTACCATATAATTGTTTTGATCTTTCTTGTAAAAAAAACAAGAAATAATTGAGTAAAAAGTGAAAGTTTTTGTCAAGAAAGATTGTTTGTTTTAATGTAGATGCCAATGTCACTTATCCCCCCTCTCCAAAATATTGTCTTTTACAATACCACATGCATTAACCAGTTTTTAAACGCGGTCGTCTTGCGTCGGGAGTCGTGACATTAAAGTGCAAAACTCCAAAATCACCATTCATGTGTAAGTAGTTTAAATAGACCACAGTGGCAGTTCAGCAGTAGCCTAATCTACAGGAATGTTGCAGAGAGAGAAAGAAGAGAGAGATCGAGGTCAGGAGGGGAAGCCCGTAGAGGAAGAGGGGTAAAAGGAGGGGAAAAGGAGACAGAAGTAGACCAGCAAAGTGAACAAAAAGGACACATTTATCACAACATTCAGGTACAGTTGCTTGAGAATCAAGGGCATGCAACCAACCAGAAAATGAATAATGCTTATGTTTTTATTTTTTCCCCCACAAATATATTCTGGTTTGATTTTCATGTAACCTTTGGAAATGCATGAAGAAACTGATCCATCTTTTAATCCATCATTATACAGTACTGGTCCTATTGTGTTTGATCAATATATTCATGTACTTTAAGAATATTTCAGATTTTTTTTCCTGCTTGAGTAATCATAAAAGTATGTTATCATTGCAAATATGGTTTTTGTACAGTATGTTACCAAAACAGTATTTGAAAGTAATATTGTAATCTTATGACATTGTAATATTGTGCAGTAGGCAGTGTTAAATAAAAACTAAGATGGTAGTTCTCGACCTTGAGTAAAACTGATACATAGAAGGAGGATGTGATTATGCCCAACGTGTCTTGGACTTTCAGCAATTTATCAACATTCCACCGAGCTTACTGCTTTCCCCAGGTTTATCATCTGAATGATATTCCATTATGCTGATGGTTTAATGTAACTTTAGAAGTGCAGTACTGCCCTCTTATGGTCAAAGCTGGGTTTTTTTGTAAAACTGCTTACGTACACTTTTCCAGAACGTTTTTTTTTTTTACTTCAAAAACTCTCCACACAATGCCCAAAGCTATATACAAACATACAAAACACCCCAAATGGGTCAAATCAAATCAAAAGATCAAATCTTAAATTTCAAAATCTTTACTGCTAAACAGTAAACACAAATGTGCATTATACTGTATTAGACTTTTCCAATGAACAGGTTCACTCTACAGCAATAAATATAAAACATGCCTGTTCTTTAAAAGCTATTGCCCTTTGCAATTGCAGTGTTACAGCACATTTAACAGAAAAACAAACAAAGCAAAAACACTTTTGCTGAATCCAAAATGTCCACTACATTGTGCACTTTGTGGGGAGCAAAACAATGTAACTTACACCTTATAGTGTACTATATATGGTACAAGTCAATATTTAGGACAAAGCCTCTCTCTCCAATTGCACAAGCACACAAGCTCTTGTGGAGACAAAGTGAACTCATTAGATCCTTTTCTTTTTCGGGGGCCTGGATGGCAGGCAGGTTGACAGAGGCTCTGTTACCCCCACAGCAGAACTAGCACCACTCACTGCCAGTCCTCCCCTAAATCATTAGCCTCCAGGTTCTCTCCAGAATTCGCTGTGTCATGTTGTGTTTGAGTGTTTAGGAAAGTGCTGTGTAAATATATTGCATTAGAATTCTTATTTCTGAGAGCTGGCTTCTGACATGTGGTACCATATGGTAATTAACACAATCCATTTCTTTATCACAGACCCTCTCCACGTAGAGGGGAATACGGTAATGTTGTTGGTGGTTGAAATTCTGTGAAACTTATCCCACTTCAGTCTCCCTACTGCTCTCCAGCTTGCACTGTCACTTTGTTTGCTAAGGAAATCAGTCACAGATTGACATGTTAGACTGTTAACCCTTAGCAAAAAGAAGTTTATTAAAGTTTACTATAAGTATACTTATTTTATACTAAAACTGAGGAGGTATACTTGAAGTTGACTTTTATAAACTATATTTTCTATACTTATAGAATAGTATAGTAAAGTATACTTGGCTTATACTGAAACTTATACTTCAAAATGAAAACATATACTTTTCCTTTAGTCAAGTCATTGACTCGTGCTTAGCATTTAATTTATATATTAATATAATATAATGGTGGAGTTTAAAACTTAACAGTATATAGTATGTGTGCTCAATTGCCTTATCTTTATGTACCTTAAAATCATACACAAAAACAGAAGTGCAACGCGATACCACCCAGTCAGCTGGAAGAAGCTGAACAGCCAGCTCATTAGAGCTAACATAGCGAGAAGATATTTGGAGCATGACGCAGCAGAGATACCAAGGGCAGTTCTAGTTCAATAAAGTCAATTCAAATGTTTTTCTGTTTTTGTGTATGATTTTAAGGTACATAAAGATAATGCAATTGAGCACACATAGGCTACTATATACTGTTAAGTTTTAAACTTATATTTATATTAATATATAAATTAAATGCTAAGCACGAGTCAATGACTTGACTAAAGGAAGTCTTAGACTTTGTTTAGAAGTTTCAGTATAAGCCAAGTATAGGCTACTTTACTATACTATTCTATAAGTATATAAAGTATAGTTTATAAAAGTCAACTTCAAGTATACTTCCTCAGTTTTAGTATAAAATAAGTATACTTATAGTAAACTTTAATAAACTTATTTTTGCTAAGGGTATGCCAAGAAAATAAATGAAAAGAACTCATGAAACTACAGAATTTGTTTTTTATCTAGTTATTTATTTTTGGTTACAAAGGTGTGCAATTTTCTTTTACCCTTTTCTACAAGGAAGCACATAGTTCTCAGTTTACAGTTATACATGAAAATGTGCACTTTTTCCTTTTATTTTCTCTAGTAAGGAAGTATTTGATTTCATTGGTCTTTGTTTTTGTTTGTATGTTTGAAAATATATCAAACTTGTTTTTAATATTATGTCTTATGATTTTGTAAATGCATCAGACTCTTGTGTACAAGCAGCTATGGAGCTGGACTTGCAGCCAAAAGGTCACAGGTTCAATTCCTGACACCGACAGGTGGGTGGAGGGAGTGAGTGACCAGCTCTCTCCTCCATCCTCCCCTGTGACTGAGCATGGTCACATGGGTGATGGGTTAAAAGCAGAGGCTGTGTGTGCTGTGGTGTGCTGTGTGATCACGATGAGAAATGGGAATCTCTTCATTTGCTTTATAATAAACTAAAAATAGGAACTTGAAGTACATAACTAGTATAATGGCAGTATATAAATAAGTGTACTTGTGGTACACTTTAAGTATACTAGAGGGATATACCAAGTATATTGATAGTATATAGATGAGTGTACATCTTGTATACTTTAAAGTGTACTTTTGTAAACTTAAAATTAACTTTAAAATATACTTAAAGAATACTTTTATAAACTTAAAGTGTTCCAATTTAATATAAAAAAGTATTAAATTAGTATACTTTCTAGTACACTAAAAGTACATGGTCTGTTGTATACTTTCTATACTTACACGTATACTGAAGTATACTTCATAAAATAAACTTTAAGTATACTACTTTTTGCTAAGGGAAGCCTTAGGTCGAAGGTTTAGGCTCAAACATGTTAATCTTTGTCTGCCTTTAGGGTAATAAAAAGATAGCTTAGAAGTAAGTTTATTTATCATTTTTATTGATCATCCTTTTTACACACCAAAATACTTCCAAATTATTTATGTCTCTTGTCTGGAAGGAACCCGTAGAGCCACCTGCTCCTGGATTCATCATGACATCCAACACTAAAAGACCAACCAGGACACCGTTGTCCTCCATCTAAGAGACTGAGACAGGGCATGGCTTTCCACCAGACACTTCCAACACTATCTGCCCTGCCATAAATTCAGCCCTCATTTCACTAGACCCTTTCAAGGATCAGTGAAGTAACATATACACTTTAACTAAACTGCCTCCTCAGTGCAAAATCTCACACAGTTTCCACGTATCTCTCCTTAGGCCAGTGATTCCAGTGATACATGTTTGATGTTGCTGGAAGTCCCCACGCTGTGCTCACTACGTCACCAGCATCTGTGTCCTTTGACTTGTCTTGTTACTGTGCTGTTGTCAAGTGCTGAGTGTGGTATTACCAGGTCTAAGACCAAGTACTTTTTTCATATGTGCTTAGTATTTTATTTCA
Source organism: Setipinna tenuifilis (assembly GCA_030347295.1). Classification (NCBI taxonomy): domain Eukaryota; kingdom Metazoa; phylum Chordata; class Actinopteri; order Clupeiformes; family Engraulidae; genus Setipinna; species Setipinna tenuifilis. The sequence goes on from CM059286.1 coordinate 7,727,271, forward strand.
CTATGTCTCCCTTTGTTTTGCCTGGTTTTGATTTCAATCAGAGAAAAGGCAAGATGAGAATATGCCATTGTGTTTAATCTTCCCATATCAAAAAGGTTCCACACTAACATGTGGTTTTCGTTCCTCTTCGGTGTTTTAGACAGCTTCCCTGTGACGTTCAATACTAGCATAGTCATCAAACCCACAAATTAAGGTTTTGTGATGTCTGTCAGTTTATTTAAAATGGTTACCTTGCACAGGATTACACTTCACACCATTTTTTGTATTCTTACTGCTTCATCCACTGTCACGGTGAAGGAAGAGAGGCCAACAGAAGCATGCCTTGAGGTATAGTTATGTGTAATTTTAGTTAGATAGCATGTAGTAGTAAGTCTAGATACCATGCTGAGTTCTGTCTTAGCATATGTATGTAGATTTTAACAAGTCTGTCTTATTTTTAGGTTGTCCCTGGTCTCCAGTACTCATGTTACAGGAGAAATTTGACTTATGTGCCAGCCAGTATCCCTTGCACCGCAGAACATTTGGATTTCAGTTTTAATTACTTAAAAAACTTACAAAAAAGCACTTTGCCAAGACTGCTATCACTTCTACATCTTGATCTCACAAGGTAAATGAAAGTTTTTTTTATTTTCACTTAATTTTCTTAGACATTATTATAGCTACTAAAAAACAATGCAAGGAAAATGTACTAAAAATAGACAAGGTTATTTACTACGGATCTGTGTTTGTGCTTTTCTCTTAAATAGATGCAACATCCACCAAATTGAGAGTGATGCTTTCTTTAATGTAAGGAATTTGTCTGTTTTGATTCTCACTGGAAATCCAGTTAAGTATTTGAGCAAAAGCAGCATTAATATTTTGAAAAGAATGCAAAAGCTGGTTCTAGTAGATGTTGGTTTGTTTTCCTTGGACAGTCTAAATTTACAGAACTTAACAAGCCTACAGGAGTTGCAAGTTGGAACAAACCACATACTTTCTATTGCCCTTCCAATTTACGCTGTCAGCTTTAAGGACTTTACATTACTGGACCTGCATGCAAACAACATATCTGTTATTAGAGCTGTTCACACTTTTGTTTTGCGTAGGCTTATGAGTAATATCACTTTAATATTGTCCAGAAACCCAATATCCTTTATAGAGACAGGGACCTTTAAAGGTCTTCATCTGGATGAACTAGATTTACGCAACACCTTCCAGCTTCCTAGAGATGTGACAGGAAACCTTAGCGGTTTGAATGTAAAAAGGTTGAGAATTGGAAATCTTCAGTTTTCTAAAAAAATCCCTTTATTTCTTGACAACCTTTGTTTTATAAACTTTCAGGAGATATATTTGTATGGTAGAAAAAATGACCTATACACTCTTCATTGCATGATTAATTCCTCAAAAATCTCTCTAAATGGAGTTGGATTAGATACCAAGGAGACATTGTACATTCAAAATCTGAAAGAGATGAACATTATTGGAGCTGATATGACAGACCTACCGGGATTAAAATTCCATCATCTACCTAATTTAAAGAGTTTAGTTATCAATGACAATCACCGGCCATCAGTTTTCAGAGGCTTACCAAATTTGCCTGCTCTTGAGTATGTTGATCTAAGCGATAATCAATTGAAAATGTATTGCTGTTACAATTTTGAACAAAAGGCTCCAAAACTGCAGTATCTAAACCTAAGTGTCAATGTAGAGGTAATAATGTTTTTTGATCATTTTAACAACAATTCTTTGAAAATATTAGATATCCATGACACAAAAGTAACATTTGAAGGCCATTACATCATGAACAATCTACAGGAGTTGATATATTTAGACCTTTCCTATTCACAAATTACTTTTCAAACAGATTTGTTTTTTGATGGCTTAATTCGTCTGAAACAACTAAAAATAGCTGGCAACAGCTTTGGTAAAGACATTTTTAGCAAAATGTTTTCAAGCCTTACAACTTTGGAGATTCTAGACATTTCAAATTGTGCCATTGAAGACATACCTTGGTCTTCATTCCATAATTTACATAATTTAAAACACTTGACTCTAAGTAGGAACAGATTGATGTCAGTGAACTTTCTTACTTGCCCCAGTCTGTCAAAACTAGTATCTTTCCATGCAGATGGCAATAATATAGCCAGCATCTCTCCCATCATTCTTCAGAACCTACCCATGGATCTCCAAATACTCGATTTGTCCTTCAATCCGATAGAATGTTCATGTTCTCAATTGAAATATATTTCCTGGCTTATCAATCACCAAACAGTTCTAAGAAATTCTCACCAAATGCTATGCAAAGCCTCCCCAATGAACTCTAGGGTAATTGACTTTGATTCTACACAATGTATTCACATAACAAGAGTTATAATTACAGTGCCCATTTTTGCAGTTGTAGTGCTACTCCTACTGTCTGCATTGGTGTACAAGTTCCAGTTCCATGTATGTAATTATATACTGCTAAGAGGCTACAGACATTCTAGAGTACAAAAGGAATGCTCTTATGATGCTTTTGTGATCTACTCCAGTGAAGATGAAGCCTGGGTATTGGATGAGCTTGTGGAAAACCTTGAGAAAGGAGATCCCCCAGTTAAACTTTGCCTCCATGAGCGAGACTTTGAAGCAGGCAAGCCAATCACCTCCAATATTGTGGATGAAGGTCTCACAGGTAGCCGTAAAGTAGTTGTTGTGGTCTCTCAACACTTCATAAACAGCTCCTGGTGTCGGTTTGAGTTTGAACTGGCACAGTCCTGGTTTGTCTTGGAGCAAAACGTCCACATCATCATCATCATTCTTGAGGATGTAGAAGATAAAAAGTTGAAGAAAGTGTTTGGTCTGTATAAGTATATGAAGAAGAACACTTACCTCAAGTGGAGGGGGAATGCAGTAAGCAATGCAAAATTCTGGTCCAGCCTAAGAAAAGCCATTTTTGCAAAGAATGGAAAATGACAGATGAAAAAAATGCATATTCAAACAAACGTTAAACATTTTGACAAAAATACAGTTTTTGCACTATGCCTCTTCTACAAGCCTCCTGAAAGAGACCAACTGCTTACACACAATTACAACGAGCAAGTGGTAAACCTTTTATTAGAAGAGGCCCATGGTTTTTTCTTGTAGGTCAATAAAGACAGTCTACTTTTTTATTACGAGATTTGCCCCTTTATCACTACAGATCACCCATTTGCAAAACCCCTGTGAAGAACAATGTGCCACAATGTGGATTCCTGTTGTCATGACACATGGCTGTTTCCTAAAATATTTCAAACGACGATTGCTAAAACATTCCACCATAGAATTGTTTTGATCTTTTTTGTAAAAAATATGTAAGTTGTTGTAATGTAATCTTAAAGTGAAGTGCTGTTCCCAACACCGTTTGTATCAGATGTAGAGGCCAATGTCACTTCTTCCCCCCCTCCAACATATTGTCTTTTACAAAACCACATGCAGAAATCAGTTTTCAAACAATGGTTGCCTTGTGTCGTGACATTAACGTGCAAAACTCCACAATCACCAATCAAGTCGAAGTAGTAGTTTAAATGTTGCAGAGAGAGAAAGAGGAGGAGGGAGATTGAGGTCAAGAGGAGAAACCCGTAGAGGGTAGAGGAAGAGAGGTAAGAGGAGGGAAAAGAAGACAGAGATAGATCAGCAATGTGAACAAAAAGGAAAAATTTATCACAACATTCAGGTACAATTGCTTGAGAATCAAGGGCATGCAACCAAAAAGGAATAATGATAATGTATATGTGTTTCCTATGTTCTGGTTTGATTTTTATGTAACCTTTGGAAATGCTTCAAGAAACTGACCCATCTTGTAATCCATTAGTATGCGGTACTGGTCCTATTTCTTTTGTTGTATACTCATGTACTTAAACAATGTTTCAGATTTTTTTTTTAAATTCTGCTTGAGCAATCAAAAAGAAGAATATTACCATATATAATACCAAATATATATTTTTCTGTACAGTATGTTACCAAAACAGTATTTCAAAGTAATACTGTAAATTTGTAATTTTGTAAAAGTGCAGTAATACTGTACATGACATTGAGTAAAAGTGATACATAGAAAGAAGGCTGCAATTATGCCTACCTTCTTATTTGGGCTTTCAGCAATTTATCAACATTCCAAAGAGCTTACTGTTTTCCACAGGTTTGACATGTGAATGATATTCCATTATTTTGATGTTTTTTTATGTAACTTTTACTTTAGAAGTGCAGTACTGCCCTTTTATGGTCAAAGCTTTTCAAAAGTTTTTTTTTTTAGTTAGTTCAGAAACTCTCCACACAATGACCAAAGCTCTATACAAACATATAAAACACTCCAAATTTGTGCAAAGTAAAACAGTGCTCCTCAAATTTCAAAATCTAAGTGTACTGTTAAACAGAATATTTAGGACAGATCCTCTATCTCCACTGCACAAGCACACATGCCCCATCTTCCACAAAGTGAACTCATTAGATCCTTCTCTTTTTCGGGGGCCTGGGTGGCAGGCAGGTTGACAGAGGCTCTAGCTCCCCGAAATCATCGGCCTCCAGTTTCTCTTCAGAATTCACTCTATCATGTTGTACAACCAAACCTTGGTTTATTAGTCACAAGACTGAAGAATCAAAAGCACTGATGACACTTAAAATGATTTTTAAAATTATTAGGAGCGAACAAAACGCAAAACAAAACAGTGTGCGGTGCTCTTGATTCTTCAGTCTTACACCTGCACCTGCATCACTAACCAGGTAATGAGGAGGTTCCTGTGTGCTCACTGCCCCCACAATCAACAACACTAGACCAAGTGCCAACCTTAAATAGATTGACATGTTAGGCCATTAAGCCTTAGGCTGAATTTTTAGGCTGAAACATGTTCATCTTTGTCTGCTTTTACATTAATAAAACGATAGCTTGAGAGTATGTTTTTTCATCATTGTTATTGATCGCCCTTTTTACACACCCAAATACTTCCAAACTATCAACCTCTCTAGAGAGAGCTCTTAAATGCTCACACAGGTTCCACCTCTACTTAGGCCAACAATTCCTGGCCCTCTGCCAGATGTCATCCCTGATCACCTACCTCAGGTACCTCAGCTCTGCCTCTGGAGATGGACAGAGCCCCAGCTTGCCAGGTTGGAGCCACCCCCTTCGCTCCTTGGATAGACTGCAGATACGTTGCCGGCCACCTCTAGGCCCCGGTAGACTGGGATGGGTATGGCCTTGAAGAGCACAAGTGGTGCCATGACAGTGCATCCTGGACCCCACTCTTATTCTTGACTTCCATCTCCCCCACCATGAGCATCCTGCTCCTCACCCCCACAGGTTGACCTTCAGGCCAATGACACCCCACAGCTGTAGCAAGCCCCTTTTGTTACCACTTACATGTTTGATGTTCCCCATTCTGCGCTTACCACGTCCCAAGCATGTGTGTCCTTTCACTTGTCTTGTCACTGTGCTGTTAAGTATTGAGTGCGGTATTACCATGTCTAAGACCAAGCACTCTTTTTCTGCATATATTGTTTCCATCTGTTTTTGGTGTTATTTTTATTTCACTATTTTATTTCGCCTTGTTTTGATTTAAATAAAGTCTCTTTATTCTCAGCACCTGAATACGCCAATGCTTAATTGTTTGTTTGTTTGTTTGTGTGTGTGTGTGTGTGTGTGTGTGTGTGTGTGTGTGTGTGTGTGTGTGTGTGTGTGTGTGTGTCCACTGACCATTATTCCTATTAGGTTTCCTATGCTGAATCCCTTTTAGAGAAAAGGCAAGATAACAACATGTCATTGTATTTAATCTTCCCATATCAAAAAGTAACTTGGTATTTCTCCTCTTTTGGACAGCTTCCCTGTGACATTCAACACTAGCATAGTCATGAAACACACAAATGAAGGTTTTGTGATGTCTGTCAATTTATTTAAAATGGTTACCTGGCACAGGATTACACTTCAAGCCATTTTTTGTATTCGTACTGCTTCATCCACTGTCACAATGAAGAACAATGGACCAACAAAAGCATCCCTTGAGGTATAGTTATATGACATTTTAGTTAGATAGCATGTTGTAACAAGTCTAGATACCATACTGAGTTCTGACTTAACATGTGTATGTAGATATTAACAGGTCTGTCTTATTTTTAAGTTGTCCCTGGTCTCCAGTATTCATGTTACAGGGGAAATCTGATTTATATGCCAGCCAGTGTTCCTGTGCACTGTAGAATATTTGGATTTCCGTTTTAATTACTTAAAATCCTTACAAAAATCACTTCTACATCTTGATCTCACAAGGTAAGTGGACGTTTTTTTGGTTTTAGTACTGACCTGTGTTTTTCTTTTGAATAGATGTACATCCAAGAAATTGGGAGTGATGCAAGGAATGTGATGCAAGTTTTGATTCTCACTCAAAATACAGGTGAATATTTAGGCAAAGGCAGCATTTTCAGATACTAGCCAAAGGCTCACGGTGCAAGAATTCAATATACAACCAACTCACGTAACTTAGGGTATTAGAGCAATCAGACGCACTGAAACTCATTCCCGTTATAAAGGGCGCCTGTGCACACACCCTACAGGTGGACCATACCATTCCATGCACAAAAACAGGGGTTCTTCAGGCAACAATGATTAATGTGAGCATTTAAAATGGCGCCACAATTCAACAAATTGCATCAGGCCTAATACAGAATTATCACACACATGTGCAAGTACAAATATTAGCGATTATGTCGCTATAACCCTTAATTGCTTTTCCGAGGACGCGCACACGCGCACCTGCCCTGGAATAAAGCGTCCTCATTCCCGGCTCACGCTCCTTTGGCACAGCCAGGAAGCGCTGCAACGCTGGGAAGTTACAGTTTTTAAGTGCTAAGTACACAATGGTCAATGTTCTTAGACATTTTACGAATCGTTCCGTTGCATTCACCAAAGATACCTGTTGTACATCAATAAACTGCTATGTTGGCAAAACGCTATTTACGTGTTGTATTTTTGTGCATGTGTGTAGAATGGTATGGGTGTGAATGTTGTGCTAGTGAACGTATGCACCCATAATTAAGGCTAGATAACACATACAAAGGTGGACAAATGCACACAGGCGTACACTCCACAAGTACGTAGCACAGACAAGGAAATGTTTGCAATGAGGGGTTGGCGTTTAACGTGTTCAATGGCGTCCGCAATTGGGACGCCGTGGCGGTGCGCTCTGCATCGCCACACTTGGATAGTCTAAATTTGCAGAATTTGACAAGCCTACAGCAGTTACAAGTTGGAACAAACCACATACTCTTTCAATTTATGCTGTTAGCTTTAAGGACTTTACATTACTGGACCTGCATGCAAACAACATATCTGTGTTCACGCTTTAGTTTTGCGTAGGATTGGGAGTAATATCATTAATATTGTCCAGGAACCCAATATCCTTTATCGAGACAGGGGCCTTTAAAGGTCTTCATCTGGATGAACTAGATTTACGCAACACCTTCACCTCATTCCAGCTTCCTAGAGATGCTACAGGAAACTTTATAGCGGTTTGAATGTAAAAGACTGAGAATTGGAAACATCGTAAAAAGAAGCTTTTTCAAAAATCTCTCTGAAAAGAGCTGGATTATATACCAAGGATACATTTTACTTCCAAAATCTAAAAGCGACTGCCATTATTGGAGCTGGTATTAGAACGATACCAGGACTTCAACTGTATCATCTACCCAATTTAAAAAGTGTTGTCATGAATTATAGTCGTCACCCGTCCTTATTTAGCAATTTGCAAAGTTTGGCTGCTGTTGAGTATGTTGATCTAAGCAATAAAATGTATATCTTCCTGTAACAATTTTGTTTATACCCTGGAACTGCGGTATCTAGAGATAGGTGTCAATGTAGAGGCAATGACGGCATTGTTTGTTTTTTTTTTTGGCAGTACTTCTTTGGAAACATTAGATATCCATGTCACAAAAGTAACATTTCAAAGTCGGTACACCTTAAAAAATCTGCAGCATTTCATAGATTTGGACCTTTCCTACTCACAAATTAATTTTTCAAGCAGCTTTTCCCAACTTTGGGAAAGACATTTTTAGCTAAATGTTTTGAAGTCTTACAATGAATGATCTTAGGAATGCTCTTTATTTGTACGATTGGAATGCTAATTGCTAAAATTAATTTTATTCCGATCATGTGAATTAAAGAGCAGTGTGCAGTGTGCCATGACAATTTTCTGTAAATAGCAATTAAATGATCTACAGTATGACAGAGAGGGAGTGTATACTAGAAATACTACTGTATTTTATCTATTCTAAATGTCAAAAATGTACAATACGAAGTTCTGCACAATGATGCTTACAACATGGTTTTCCAAAAATAAAAAAAATGTCTATGTAGCATGATGTTTTGTCCAGATAGTGTTTTGCACTGTCAGAGGATGTATAAACATGTGCAATAGAATTCCAAAGTCTTCCTGAAAGTTAGGTTTCCAATTGATCTTGAGGGTGACACAGGAAGAGTAACATTCTTATAAGATAAGCTTACTGTATAAGATAAGATACAGGTACCACCATTTTAAAGCATGTAAATTGAGGTTTATTTAGTGACATCATGGTTAATGGCCATGCAAAGAGAGCGAGGAAGTGACTCCTAGGTGAGGAAGGATGGTCCCTTCTATGGCCAAACCCTTCACCCACAGGTACTCAGATAATCCAGTTAACACAAATAAGCCGTATCTGCTCATGCACTGGTGCAGCCGTAAGAGTGACAGGATATCAGTACACAAAATCTTACGTGACACTGTTTACTCACACAACCTACTCTGTAACAACCAGCTTCCAGAAGACATCACAAATGCTCCTGCTGTTGGAAGTTTCAAATCTAGACTTAAGACCAAACTGTTTTCAGATGCTTTTTGCTGGTGATTCACCTTTAATTAATTTTATTTTTGACCTCTTTTATCTTTTATGTTTACCTGTTGCTTTCTGATTTACTATGTCTTTTACTTCTATCTTCTATCTTTTATGCTTTTATATTGTCCTTTGCTTTTATTTTTGTTAAGCACATTGAACTGCCTTTGTGTATGAAATGCACTATACAAATAAATGTGACTTGACTTGACTTGTAATCTCTTATGTTTACCAGAGCCTTATTGTCACCTCAAATAAAACAAAATAATGTGATCACTTGCACTCAGTGGCAGTAATAAAGTGACAAATCATACTGTATACAGTGGTTAACACCACTGAGTTGTTGCAGTACAGTAAGATGTGATGCATCGGGTTTCCAATGCTGAATCACTTTCTGAGAAGAGTAGACATGAGGATGTCATCTCATGAGTCATCATGTAAAAAGTAACAGACAGAAACATAACTGTTGTTAGTTCCTTAAGTGCTGGACAATGTTCTTTTGTTCCCATTAGGTAGGTTCCCCGTTCAAATGTGGAATTTGTTCCTGTTTAAGTGACAGTTGAGCCTCAGTGTAGCTGCTTACCACTACCATAATTATGACATTGTGAATGAAGCTTTTATGATGTGTGTCAGTTTATTCAAAATGGTTACCTACACGGTACAGACTATTACACTTCCAGCCATTTGGATGATTCTTACTGCTTTATCTGATGTCATGATGAAGGAAATTGGGCCTATGGACAGATGTGTGGAGGTATGGTGGGTAATTACATTCTAAACATGCTCAGTTCAGTGTTAACATTGAAGACTTTAACAGCTCTATCTCATTTTCAGCTTGTCCCTGGTCTCCAGTACTCGTGCGACAGCAGAAACCTGACTTATGTGCCAGCCAGTATCCCTCCCACCACAGAACACTTGGACTTCAGTTTTAATTACTTAAACACTTTACAAAAAAGTGTTTTGCCAAGATTACCATCATTAGTGCATCTTGATCTCACAAGGTAAACCAATAGTATATTTGTTTATACAGGGTGGGCCAAAAAATACAGGACACATTTTAAATGTTTATATCTTGGATTGTAAAAATAATACAGAGTACCAAAAATATTGTTGTAAAGCTGACATCTGGATGTTTTTGATCTCTCTTCGCCTGTTGTCTCCTCCTGGAGTGCAGACCATTGACCATCTCTTTCTCTAACTGTTTCTGTTCTTGGCTGTCTTCTCCACCTCATCCCATGATTATATATCTGCCTCCAGATCTCTCCTCCGTGTATGTCATGGACGTCCTCTTTTCCTCTGTCCTTGTGTGTTCCATCTCAATACATGTCTTATGATTCACGTTGGTTTCTTTCTGTGTGGCATTTCATCCTTTTTATTTCTCTTCTGATTTTTTTCTTGCTGCTTGAGTTCTTTTTCTTTCCTGAATTTTTTGTAGCCTATTTATAGATACCCATGACTTGTGTTGTCTAAGTTTGCTTTGGAGGATGACCAGCTGGTCCTTGTCGGAGGACTGCAAAGACCTCGGGGGGCTCCCCACTACCTTGCTGACCTGGAGGAGGTGATGTGGGTGATGTGCTGCCAGGCCCTAGTACCTATTAGGACCCTTTCAGCAGAGCTTTGGACATATATCAAGGGCCTTGTTGGGCATTGCAACAGTTCAAGCGGGATGAGAATGAGTGAATGAGAGTCTCTGTTAGTGAGTTGAAGAGTGAGGGCCAGAGGCTAAAGATGTTCCTCAGGTGGTAGAAGGCAGATTTGGTGATGTGTTTGATGTGTGACTGAAATAATAAGAGTGGAGTCCAGGGATGGCACCTAGGTTGCGGACTTAAGAGTAAGGGGTAATAGATGGAAATCACCAACCTTCCTAAGCAGTTGCTCAGGTGCCATCACAATGAGCTCTATAGCTGGCGATTCTGTTGTTGCAGTCATCCAGGTTTTTATATCTTGCAAGGAATTGACAAGAGGCATGGGTGGAAGCTAAGAGGAGGGTTGGGTGCTAATGTACAGTTGTGTATCATCAGCATAACACTGGAAACTGAGTCCATGGTACCAGCTAATTTTTTAAAGGGGGAACATGTAAATGGTGAAGAAAAGGGGGACAAGCACAGATCCTTGTGGGACGCAATGGCTAATAGGTGCTGTTGTGAAGAGTGAGCCTTTCATAGTGATGTATTGTTGACTGTTGGATAAATAGGACTGGAACCAGGAAAGTGCTGTATCACTTAGTCCAGTGAACTCAGATGACTCAAATGACTTGGGAGAGGTCAAAGACTGCTGAGAGATCCAGGAGGATGAGGATGTGGTTCTTGTCAGCAGTGGTGAGGTCAGTAACGTGCTCAATGTCCAGTAGCGTGAGGGGAAAAAGAAAGAGACGGATCATGTGACGAGGTGAACCACAAAGTCAAGGCTGACGAGAGAGCAGTGTTGTTTTCTTTAGGGCACCACCTGTTTTAATTAAGTTTGTAGCGGCACACAGGCTTTGAATTGACATGATATAGGATCACCTTTCGAGATGGTGCTTGTCACTTTCAAAAATTCTGTCCAAATTCCCTCTGGGCTGTAGGCTAATAATGGATCTTTGGCTGATGAAGTATACTTTGACTACAAACGCAACTTGTTTAATAAAATCCCTACCATTATGAAGGAAAGTGCAACAGCACACTGCACTTTGAATAAGTAAACAAATTTAACTGTGTCATGGTTGTATTGACACAGTTTAATGACCTCTTCAAAATTGTAAATTCAGGTCTATAGTTTGAAATGTTCTTGGCTGTAAAAACAAAAACTGGTTTTCCAAATCTATCCTTACATAAAAGATGTCTTTAATGTGCTTCCATTGGTGTCCAGAAAAATGACAGCTTTACAATAAATATATTAGGCCCAATGTATCATTTTTATAATCCAAGATATAAACATTCAAAATGTGTCCCATATTTTTGGCCCACCCTGTACTTGGACATGACTGCATCTACTAAACTGGTAATGCAAGCTTATTTACTAAGCCCTCTGTTTTTGCCTTTTGAACAGATGTAACATTCAACACATTTACAGTGATGCCTTCTTCAACATCAGAAATGTGTCCGTTTTGATTCTCACTGGAAATCCAGTAAAATATTTGGGTAAAAGCAGTTTTAATATTTTGAAAAGAATACAGAAGCTTGTACTAGTAGACATTGGTCTGCTTTCCTTGAATAGTCTGAATTTACAGAATTTAACAAGCCTACGGGTGTTACAAGTTGGAACAAACAATATTTTTTCTATTGCCCTTCCAATCTATGCTGTCAGCTTCAAGGACTTTACTTTACTGGACCTGCATGCAAACGCCATTTCTGTTATTAGAGCAGTTCACACATCTGTTTTGCAAGGGATTGGTAGCAATATTACTTTAATACTGTCCAGAAACCCAATATCCTTCATAGAAAGAGGGGCTTTTAAAGGCCTTTATCTGCAACAGTTGGATCTTACTGACACGTTCACCTCATCTGCAATTATGAAGGATGCAATTGGAAACCTCAGTGATTTGAGTGTGAAAAGACTGAAAATTGGAGGCTTCCTGTGCTCTAGAAGGGATGTAATATATACTGATTCTCTGGACAACCTTTGTGTTGTAAAGTTTCAGGAGATTTATTTTCATCAACCCTTTACTTGGGACCTACGCAGGCACACCCTTGGATGCATGTCCAACTGTTCAAAAATCATCCTGAATAGAGTTGCATTAACGATATTGGAACCGTTTACTTTTAAAAATCTCAAAGAAATTATTGTGGTCCGTGGCAAAATGGCTTATCTACCAGGACCTCTTCTGTCTCATCAACACAGTTTAAAGAAACTGGTTATTAATTCTAATGAAAGAGTGTCAGAATTTGTGCATATTCAAGATTTACCTAGTCTGGAGTATGTTGACCTAAGTGAAAATGATTTGATAATGCCCTGCTGTGACAGTGAATTTATTGGCACTCCCAAATTACAATATCTAAACCTAAGTCTGAATGAGGCAGTTAGAATTAGAATGACTGGACTATCAAGTCATCCATCTCTAAAAACACTTGATCTCCATCACACAAAAGTAATATTAGAAAATGAGCGTGTTGATATGCGCAACCTTATGAATTTGAAATATCTTGACCTTTCCTTTTCACAGATTACCTTTAAAACAAATACATTTGTTGGTTTAAATAGCCTAAAAGAGTTAAAAGTAGCTGGAAACAACTTTAGAAAAGAGATTTTTAGCCAAGTATTCTCAGACCTTACAACTTTGGAGGTCCTGGACATTTCAAATTGTGCCATTGCAGACATACCCTGGACTTCTTTTGAGAATCTGCATCATTTAAAGTACTTGGCTTTAAGTGGGAACCGACTGACCACATTGGACTTTCTTACCCATCCCAGTCTTTCAAAACTAGTATCTTTTTATGCAGATGGCAATAACATAGCCAGCATCTCTACCTCTGTTCTTCAGAACCTTCCCATGGATCTCCAGATACTTGATTTGTCCTTCAATCCGATAGAATGTTCATGTTCTCAATTACAATTTATTTCCTGGATCACTAATCACCAATCAGTTCTAAAGAATCCTCACCAAATAGCATGCAAAGCCACATCCGTGAACTCTAAGGTGATTGATTTTACACACTGTATTCACATAAAGAGAGTCAGAATCATACTGCCCATAGTTTTAGTTGTAATGTTACTCCTACTGTCTGCATTGGTGTACAAGTTCCAGTTCCATCTGCGTTACTGCTGTGTACTGCTAAGAGGTTACAGAACATCTGGACAACAGGAATGCTCTTATGATGCTTTTGTGATCTACTCCAGCAAAGATGAAGCCTGGGTGTTGGATGAGCTTGTGGAAAACCTTGAGAAAGGAGTTCCCCCAATTCAACTTTGCCTCCATGAGCGAGATTTTCAAGCAGGCAAGTCAATCACCTCCAATATTGTGGATGAAGGCATAACAGGTAGCCGGAAAGTCTTAGTGGTTGTGTCCCAACACTTCATAGACAGCTCCTGGTGTCGGTTTGAGTTTGAACTGGCACAGTCCTGGTTTGTCTTGGGGAAAAATGCCCGCATCATCATCATCATTCTTGAGGATGTGGAAGATAGAACATTAAAAAGAGTTTTTGGTCTTCATAAGTATCTCAAAAAGAACACTTACCTTAAATGGAAGGGGAATGCACTTAGCAATGTAAGGTTCTGGACTCGTCTCAGGAAAGCCATTATTGCAAACAAATGAACATTTTAAACTTTTAACTTGTACATTTTTTACTAACCCCTACGTAATAAAACTATAAGTCATTTTCCCTAGTACAGCCACTTGTCATTTCAGACAAGGGACTATCACAACGACTTGAACATTTTGAACTGTGACTTTAATTATGGAATGTCACAATGTTAACAATGTATGTTTGTATGCATGTATGTTTACATGATTTTTGAAGTGAAAAAGAATGATGCTGATGTATTATACTGATGTACCTCATTTGCCTAAAGGTGAGACTGGTGATTTATCACGCCATCTTGTTAAAATGACTAAAATGCATTCCAAATCTCAGAATGTGTCAGCCTTTTTACAACACAGGTCAACAGTTCTCACATTTTGTCATTTACTAATTTTATTTCTTTACTTTACTTACATATGCTTTACTAAACCCCTTTACTTTAATCTTTTATGATGCAGACACGCAGGACAGGAAAATAGATAATATTACCTTGAGTTAAATGCTAGATTTCTAATAGGTTGGTGTTTGTGGGTAAACAAAACACGGTTTAAAAAGTACACTCCAAGGAGGCCAGATGTACCTCTGCATGGTTAGGGAGAACACATTTGTACATGCTATTTGTAACATAATTGCAACACATATGCATGCAACAAAAATGAAAGTGCTCACTAGTCTGTGTGTCATCCACTGTGCTTATAAAAACAATAATTTAAGTGCTTAACTATAGTTCTTAAACAGCATGGATTTTTTTCAAACATTAAAAAGTCAACACAGAGGAGAGTGTCTGTGGTAAAGCATGTGCATACTTGGTCTAATCCATTTTTACTTTTGTTTTTCAGTCTGCAGTAAAGGCAAGCAATGACAGTGTGTGTCAGACAGAGTTAAAGGAGTTATAGAATGTGATAAACCACATTTTCGATCATCAAAGCATGGTAATTTATTTTAGTACACAATAAAAAATAATTTTAGGAACAGTAAAAATACCAAAAGATATGCAAAGTTCACATTAAAGGTGACCTCTTATGCATTTCTGTTTTTCCCCCCCTCTGCAAAGTCACAAAACCGGAAGTACCTACCAGCGGCAGTAACAACCCACATAAACAATTTTTCTCACTTCTCTAGAAGACAAGTCACACAAATTCTAGCCATGTCTCTTACCTTGTACTGCAGTTCATGTATAACATGTAAGATCATCTTTAGTAAAGAAACAGGTGGACACAACTTTTGAAAACACAGTGCTTGAGCTCACCAATGTCAAGGTGTTTCAGGGTGAGGTTGAGTAGAGATGTTTAATATGAGAAGCCTGTGTGTTTTGAACCAATGGAACATGTTCATTTATGCATTCATGAACACCCCAATTTATGTACTTTTATTTTCTTAAACTGCAGCATATTAGCTCTTATCAGCAATCATAGCTTTTGCATATCTCGTCAATAAAGGACAGTAATTGGGCGTAATATTTAAATTATGTTCGTTTTTAGCCATCAACACCCACCACCCGAGTGACAGTTCCTGCACTCAGCCCCCGGGCTTCTTAAGCACCTCAGAGGACTAACAATCTTTTAACTACAGCAGTGGCAATGCAGTGAATTTTGCCTGCAGCCCCAACAGGCTCTAGAATTGCCTCTGCTCAACACCAGATCATGCCACCATCTGTTGCGCCTTGTAGCTGGGGAAAGGACACCTCACAACCCAGTACAGTATGCTGGGGGCTGGCATTGGTGAGGTTATAAAGGGGGAAGGGGGGGGGGTGCTTATTTGGGCACCATTCTACTGGTGGAGCTTTCGGGGACAAGGTATAAGGTGTCGTATGTCACTATGATTAGGAAGCTGAGCTTGACTTGGAGAATCTTCCACAGGTCAACCCATGACAGTGGCCTGTCCATCGAAGCCTACCCCAAAGCGCCCAGACTTCCTGTCAGCCCTCAGACACAATTTTGGTTTCCAGCGGGCGTTCCTGTTCAGCCCTTGTCAATTCAGCAATTTTTGTGTCTTTCAATTACTGATAAACCTTATCATTTCCAGCTGCATTAAACGTTTATACACCACACCTATCAAGTTCATTAGAAAAAATACTTAAAGAGTAGATTAGATTAAACTTTATTGCCGTTACACAAGTATAAATACATGGTAACAAAATGTGGTTTAGCCTTTATGAAAAGAGTGAGTGCTGTGCAAAAAACAATCTTACATTCCATGTGTAAGTATGATTGTTCTTCTTAGAATAAACAGCAGATAACAATCAGCAAGGTATAACAAGAAGATTATCTTGATTTGTATACTGGGCTGGAGGAAGGTAATCCTGTTGTTGCTGCTGTAATGGAAAAATGTTAAGAGATGCACATGAGGATTTTTTAAATTACCTGTTAAGACAGGCCTATAGTATAACATGGTTTGTTCGACCGGGGATAACTATGCCTTTTGAAGGTACTTCTGTACAGATCCCCATCATCCTAAGTCTTGTTTGTGGAATTGTCCATATTTTTTTGTGACGTGCTTAGGATGCATGGTGTTTACCAGACTAATTGAAACAGCCTAACGTGCTGAACTGCAAAATTAAAAATGCATGCTAGAAGTTTGTTTTCGTTGTTATCTTCTTGCTTCTTGCCATTTGCTTGCAGTGGTCAAACGAAGAAGTTCTACCACGCCCCCACCCAACCTGGAATACCGGTTGCACGTAGTTTGACATTCTTGGCATTCTCAAATAAAAGGCGAGTAACATAAGGTTTCATTGAAACCAGATTCCTCTCACTGTAGACATATCCACCAGGCTGCCGCTGAAGTATCCCAACGACTAACCGCAAAATGTCGCGAAGCAGCAGCAGAATGGACCGAGACAGGTACAGCACTCTCGAAAAACCACGGAGGTCAACCCCCCGGGGTGGTCGACCGAGCTCCAGACTGAGCGATCGATTTAATCCAGGGAGCGTGATGTGCGATTTTTGTATGGGAAAGAAGTCCAAGGCCGTTAAATCTTGCCTGACATGCCTCGCCTCGTACTGTGAGACACACCTGTACTCTCACTACGAGTATCCCGCTTTCATGAAGCACAAGTTGGTGACAGCTACTGGACAGCTGCGGGAGGAAATCTGCGCCGAGCATGACAAATTGCTGGAGGTGTTCTGTCGCACTGACCAATCATGCGTTTGTGTGATGTGTTTAATGGATGAACACAAAAAACATGATATCGTTTCCGCTGCAGCCGAGAGGACTGAAAAACAGGTGGGTGACATACATCTCCCCGACACTCAGAATCATACTTAAAGATGCTCTCTGGCAATTTCGTTTACCGAGGTGTTTTCTTGTAGAAACAACTTGCGGCCAAGTTGATGATGTCACAGGAAAAAATTGAGGATAGAGTGAAGAAATGGAAGGAGCTGAGACAGGCTGTGGAATCTCTCAAGGTGACCCAGTAGCCTATGATAGGCAGTTGGTTGAAAAGCACTTCATCCAAGCATAGTTGCCAGCATGTCATTCATTGTATTTGTTGCCATTTCTAATGTATGTGCATTGACTGAATAAAATGCCAGCATTGCCAGATATGCCAGATAACTAGGCTACTGTACACTTTGGTTTTACCTATTTAAAGCTGATAAATTATATTTGTTACATCTTGTTGTTCATTGTTGTTTTAAATATGTATTGCATATAATTTAAATGTACCCTAATGTTTAACTGATGTAAAAGCCTTTAGAAGGACTTTGTGTGTTTAGAATATAAACTAACCAGCCTCTCTTGGATATAGCCTACCTCATCCCAGTGTTCTGATTCTCTGTCTGTCTGTCTGACTGACTGACTGACTGTCTGTCTGTCTTTCTCAGAACTCTGCCCAGCAGGTCCTGGAGGAGAACGAGCGAGTGTTTGCTGAGCTGATTCAGACCCTGCAGCGCCGCCATGCAGAGGTGAAGCAGCTGATCCTTGCTCAGGAGAAGGCCACAGTGGGCCGTGCCGAGTCCCACCTCGACCGCATGGAGGAGGAGATCATGCTGCTGCGCAAGCGGCACAACGACCTTGAGATGCTGTCGCATACTGATGACCACATCCACTTCCTGCTGGTGCTTTTCAAATTACATAGTTCCTTTGTTTGCCTTGCCATACACATCACTCACCTGGGCATTTTTATTAAGCCCTTGGGTACATAGCCAGTAGTCACCTAACTGATGATCTGAAATTATTTGATGTATGGTGACACATCTAAAAATATTGTATGGAAATATGTAAATACATTAGATGTATGGTGATATAAGTAGATATAAGTAGAAACATCACCTTTTGGTCCCTCTATAAAACTTTCCTCATATTAGTGATGGTATGTCAGTTAAAAAAATATTTAAAATTGTACTGCTATCAAATCCAGCAGGTGATGTTTTAACCTTCCTAGTTTTTTACTCCTAATTACATTAATGTTGAGTGTGGAGATATGACGATCACAAAGGTTTGACATAAAGAGTGAAAGATGATGACCTATCTGGACCTTATTGACGCCTTTTGTCTTTCCATGTGTGTCTCTCAGAGCTGGCAGTCCCTCTCCGCTCCATCGGGTTATGAGGATTTGACCAAAGTGGCTTTGGCCCCATCTTTCTCCTTTGAGCCCACCAAGAGAACCATTGCTGAACTTAAAAACCAACTTGAGGAAGTCACCCATGTGGAGTTGTCAAAAATCAGTTCAACAGGTATGTCAGATAAAAATGTGTGGAAGCACATACCATCCCAGTATGTACCACGTATCAGAGACATGGTTAACATTTAGAAATGAATGGTATAGTTGTTTTGTAAGTATAGGTCTACATCTATAAAACTCCTCGACCATTCTCTACAATGCTATGATTTCTGACCAGTCTATTCTATGTATGGGTATGAATATTTGAATTTTTTAATTGTTATTTTTTTCAGTGGATGATGTGCGCATTCTCCAAACCTTGGAACCAAAGAAACGAGAGGAATTCCTGCAGTGTAAGTATGGGCACATCTGGTTTATCTGTGGACAACGTTTCTATTGTTTTTATTTGCGTGTGTCACAAGAGGGCGATGCATTTGCGTGGCCCATGTCAGGTTTCTGCAGAACCGGTTTTAGCTCTGTAGTAATTCCTCTTTGTTATGTCAGGGCATGAGTCGCAGGGGGGAACTTTTGACATGACTTTGTTACTTTGTTATGCTCTTGCTTGCTCTGTACTCTGTAACTCTTTATGCTCTTGCTTACTCTGTTCTTCTCTGCATATCTTTAGCTTGATTTGTGTTCTCTATTGTAAGTTGCTTTGAATAAAAGCATCTGCTTAGTGTAATGTAATAATAATAATAATAATAATAATAATAATAATAATAATAATAATAACTGCTAGCCTGACCAGCAAGCCTGCATTAAATTATGTGGTGCAATCCAAGAGGCAGTGTCAATGGTTGTCTTTCAAACTGCCTGTGCATGCAGAAGGATGGTGCTGCGATCAATCAGAGCATCAAACTTGTTTACCATAACACTACAGCAGTGCACTGTTGCAGCCCTGTTGTCATTGTGTTAAGCCCACTCAGTTACTCTCTGCAAGGACAGACTGTGATTGGTCTGTGCAGTTTTGGGAGAAAAGCTACTGAACTTCAATGGGTCATGGCTAGACTGTACCCTGCGTAGAATTTTTAATTGCTACTGGCAGGGTACATCTAAATCTCCAGGCTACCAATCTGTAACAATATAAGGTCTAAAAAAATAGGTCCACACACTTGAATTTCTTCTTCTTTTATTAAATGTATGGCACAGTATGACGTTGCAACCATTGCTGGTTGTCATTCTGTGCCACACAAAAAAAGTCAATTCAATATATTATAACTCAATCAGTAAACAATAATAACAAAAGCCTTTCAAAATATTTATTTAATCAACATTGCAAAGAAGTACAAAGGAGTTCATCGAGGTAAAATCTCTCGTTCTTATCTCCTAGACTCCTGTCAACCAACCCTTGACCCCAGCACAACACACAAGAACCTCCGTTTGTCACGTGGCAACACAGCAGTGGCTATGACCACAGAAGTGCAGCTCTATGCTGACCACCCAGACCGCTTTGACCACTGGCAGCAGGTGCTGTGCACCCAGGGTCTCATGGGAAAGCGCTGCTACTGGGAGGTGGACTGGAGTGGTACAGAGGTCGACATTGCTGTGGCTTACCGTGGGATCCAGCGTAAGGGTAACGGCAACGAAAGCAGCTTTGGCTGGAATGACCACTCCTGGAGCCTCTACTGCTCGGATGCCAAATTCACCTTCACACACAATGGCAAGACCACCACTATCCCTGTACCTGGTTCAATGAGGGTCGGGGTTTACCTGGACCAGAGGGCAGGCACGCTGGCATTCTACAGCGTGGCTGATCCTATGATCCTTCTGCACCAGGTGCAGACTACCTTCACTGAACCGCTCTATCCTGGATTTGGAGTGTGGGGCTATGGCACTACTGTAAAACTTTGAGTGGTCACAAGTCCACAAAAGGACTGCTGATGTATGTATATGGACAGATGAACGTCTGTGAATTGGAATGTTCTTAACAATCATATTTGTATTACTTTTTATTTGAATACTTAACATAATATTATCCCTAAATACACAAAACTGTACATATGTTACTTAAGAACAAGCAGTTCACATGAAATATAGACAGATTTACATTGTGCTGGAATACAAATATTTTTTACCCATAGTTTTCCACTGTTTAAAAAAAATTAAAGGAATTCCTGAACTATTCTGTGAAACATGACTGGTCTTAAAACACTTTACTGAACTTAGGCTGTATGTCAACCACCAGGGGGAGAAAGAGGGGTTGAGTAGAGCCGATTGTTGCAGTACTAGTAGAATTTACTGAGCGAAGTTGCACTAGTAGGGAGGTTTAAAGAATATGTATGATGCTTTTGCTACTGTCATTCGGTTTACTAACGGTATAGAAAAGGTCCAGTAAATGACAAGACTAATGTAAATTCAAGTAAATGCTTTTGCATATTTGCAATTTTGCAAGACGTGTTGACTATCATCACTGTTACTTTAGGCAAATAGACATTAGCCTAGGAATAATTGATCGTATCAAACGAAAATTGTCCAGACCAAATTATTAACATCGTCGTGACATAAGCCAAAAGAAAATGGATGTAGGCTATCATCAATTAATCTAAGCCTAAATAGTACAGTAATACAAGTAAGACAAATGCAAAACAAAACGGAAATTGTTGTGCCAGTAATTCTTAAAATATCGAGCTTTGCATAGCTTATATTACCATGCAATAAATACATCTTTAGCCAGGCTACAACCCTTACGCATTACGGTTTATAGCTCCTGTTAACAATGCGAACGGGGGAGGGAGGAGGTGAGAGAAAACATCTGGCTGTTCTAACCACATGGGCACTCCACACGGAGCTGAAATCTAAACTTAGCAGCACACAGGGACGGACAGCTACACGCACAATCACGCCCTTGCCTAACGGCGCGGCAACGGGTTTGAGAGAGCAGTGGTGGGACAAACGGAAATTGTTTTTCAGTATGACTGAGACGCCGGAGAAGTCCAATTGCCAGCACCGCTCTACGATGCTTTGGGAGTTTTAAGGACACATTTTACTTCAAGGAAAGGTAAAGCTAGGATAACCGGTTGGGATATTTTCAGTCTTCGTCTTCTTTCTCGTGGGTGGCATTTGAAAGCTAGAAAAAAACGGTGGAAGGACTGGATACTTTCAGCTAACAGAAACACAAGGTAGGGCATTGGAAAAAACAAGCATCTACACATAACTACTTCTACTAAAGGAGCTCCCCATCGTGAGTCGCTAGCTAACTTGCTGTAACGTTGCCATTCAGCCATTTTGCTGAGAAAAAATAGAGTCTAAAAGGCATTGTTTTGTAGATCATGCTTTACAGTTTTGTTGTATGACAACAAATTTGTAGGCAATAGTATTTTATCATCCTTACTCAATGGCAACGTAAAAGCCGATGTGGTTATTGACCCGTACCTTTCTCAAGTGAGTCAAATGTTACAATGTGTGCATCTCGTGCAGGGGGAGGAAACGTCACTTCGAAACAAAGTTACGAAAACGTGATGTGAAATGTTCTGGTCAAGAACTTAAATGCCAATTGATGAGCAACGACAGCGAGGCTGGCGAAGGCGCAAAAGGAAAAGATTGTCTCCGGAGGACCGGTTGACGAACAAGCGTCGGAGATGTCGCTGTGGATGATATTACCTGTCAGCCTACCAGCCCTCACAATTACTGGGATATGGGTCGTGTAAGTTATAGCTCTCTTCCCCTCTCTTCTTAATTGATTTTCACGTGATTTAGGCTGCTGGCGTCTAGTCGGTAGTAAATCGGGATTTGGGACCTTGATGTTGTAACTAAGTTTATGATCTGTCGTGGAGGTCTGTTGCCATTGCGGTGTTGAAAGACACACATGTTGCTTATCGTAGTGGTGTTTATGTAATTAATTAATGCTGGAGTTCACTGAATTGATTAAAATTTAAGAAACATTTAAGAAAATAAAATGTGCAGAGTGTGCACAGTTTTCCTCAAAAGCCCAAACTCAGAACTTACCTGTACACCCAAGCCCAAATTCAAATACACTTGTAGCCTACATGCATACTCTGACAGGCGTTTGGTCTCTCCTAAATTTTAATAATTGGCTACCTTCTTGGGAACCTTGACAATAAGTGGTTGATTGGCTTTCTATGATGGCTTAGTTGTGACAATAGGTTGTTTAACAAGAGTCCCCTTCTGCCTCCTGCCTGTCTTTTTCATTTACACAGCATTAAAGTTGTGAGGAAGCAGTTGAAGTCAGCAGGAGAAAGAAGAGGAATAATTAGCAGAAAGAAGAGTCAGGCCAAAGCCTTGTTTACTTATTATGGCTTGACACGTAGGCCTATGAAAGCTTGATTGTGCAAAGGGAGCCATGTCTGGTAACCCACCCATAGCTACCAGATGTGATTCCAGCTTGCCTGAACTTGAAGGTCTTTTCTTGTCTCATTGAAGCATTGTGTTGTAACAGCTGAGGCACCCGTTAGAAGATACTTCCCCTCTGTCTACATGGGAGCTGGCTGGAGGCTGATGTTTGCATGTTGTTTTTTTGCCTACGTTTTAGCAGTGAGTAGAGCAGATGTGGATTGGAGAGATTGAGGGAGATAGAAAGTGTGCAGCAAAGAGGTATGGGGGGAAGAGGGTCCAGGAGAAGACAAGTGGGGGGATGGGGGCTCTGGATGAGCCGAGCAGGACAATAAGGTCAGGGAGGAGGGGCACCCACCTGTTTGGCTGTGAACCCGGCAGGAGTCTGGTCCCGGCTCTGTGATCACTGCCACTCAAGAATGCAGCCCTGGCAGGCAAATGGGAGGGGTGCTACACCGTTCTTTCTTTTTTCCCTTCCTCTTTAGATTTCTCACCCACCTTTTTTTCGCTATTTTTCTCTGCAGTGTGCATGTGTATGTGTGTGTGGTGTGGTGTAGTGGGAGGCATTGGGGGTGTTGTAAGCTGCTATGGTTGAGAGGATAGTAGGAAGACAGGGTTGGTGGTGTGTCCCATCAGTGCTGCTTACCCTGTGTAGCCCTCTCTGCAGAACACTTCCTAGCACTGCAGGAAGTGAAGGCCCCCTTTTTCATGTGATGCCGCCGGCCCTGCCGTGTGCTTTGGCCCCACCGCGCTGCTGCCGACCTGGTCAGGGCCTCTGCCTGAGCTGGGGGGCAGGACCTGTTACATAAAACCCAGCACCAGAGCTCACGCCAGCCAGCCAGCCAGACCAGGATGCAGTGCTTACTCAGGAGTTCTGCACTCGTTCCCGGGCTTAGATAGAGAGAAAGAGAAAAAGACAGGAGCAGAGGAGATTTTTTTCTTGCAAAAAGTGGGGAAGAGGCAGATATATGCAGAAGGAATGTAAACAAATCAAAGGGGGTAAGGGGAATTGATGCAGTAATGAATGAAACGAGGGAGTATGAAAGAATGAATGAAGAACTGTAAGTGACTGTAAAAAGAGTCTAAAACACTTTGTTTCTTCCATTCACTGCTCTTGATCCTACTCAGTTCACATAGAGCATGATAAAATTATTGATGGAGTGACATTTTGCTGTTATTATCTGCATTATTTGCAAAAGTGACCTTTCGCCAAAAAAGTCCTTCTTCTCTTTGCATTGGGGCTTTTTTTCATTTTTTAAACTATAAACCATCACATAGGGACACAAATAAGCCATTGAAATAAAATTAAACAAGTATTTTTAAAAACTATCTTTACATACTGCACGCAGCCAGACTTGTCTTTGCATTGCAGGCACTTACGTAAGTCACGTGGAGTTAGTGGAATTTAGCATTCGTCATGATTAAAGTGGAATATGTGACCGTTTTGTAGTATTTCCAGACCTTACTGTTTTGCACAAGTCTGTCTAAGGTTTCCATGGGAGTGTATGCGTGTAGGTCTTCCTTATGTTGGCCTTATTGACTGAGCACCAGGAAAATGTGGTCAGTCCCTTTTTTAGGCCCCAGGGCAAGCTAGCAAATCTCAGACCCAGTTTATACATGGGTGGATCTGGACTTAGCCTACATGTGTAAACAACAGGGGTACACATTCACTCAGACGCAGTCTTGGTTGTTATTCTTACCAGCACTTACATAAAAACAGCGGTCTGAGAAAAGAAATTCGCAGAAATGAGCTGAGAAGCAAACTACATCAGGCTAAAGTAAACTAGACTGCATACCAGCAATAACTTTTGGACTCTGCAAAGCCTACATCAGTGGGTTACAGTCACATACTGTAGGCACCCTGTTCATCTCTCTCCCTGTGGGGCTCTTTTTGTTTAGTTGTGAGTTATCTCGCTATTGTCCCTTCTTTCTTGGCCTGGGTTGGGGCCTGCATGGGACCATTCTTCCTGGAGGACTCCCTTCCTGAGCGAGGGGAGGCTGCTCTCGGGGTGTGGGACACTGAGTGGTGAGACGGGGCCTTTGAAAGTCAAGGTTGGGTGGAGGTGGTTGTGTCATGCCTGACAGGATATCCCACAATGCCACCTCCCCACCCTCAATTCATGCACACTTTTATACACACACAGGTAGATGGACAGACGGACAGACAGACAGACAGACAGACAGACAGACAGACAGACAGACAGACAGACAGACAGACAGACACACACACACACACACACACACACACACACACACACACATACAAACAGATATTGCAAACACACACAAACATATGCATACACACATCAATTTAAAACACAGACACACACACACACACACATAGTACAAAAACACAGTCTTAGACACGCATGTATCAATACATTTGCCATCCAGTGCTGTGCCCTTTCTCAAGGTAGAGGGGCCCACATCTGTCTGTAGTCTGCGGGATGTCTGTGAGGGGAGAGCTGGCTGTGAATGCCCCTCTGTGGTGTTACGTAAGATGGGCAGAGTAAGAGAGGGGGCCGGGGGGAAAGCATCTGGTTTTCATGAGTTTGTGTTCTTTACTCTACAGTTTGAAGCAGACGGTGCCCAAGAGTACTGCTGTGGAGAGAAAAAAAAAACAAAAATGCAGATGTGCTCACACACACCTGAGTGGTAGTAGATGATGTGCAGTGTTTTAGAGTGGTTAATTCGACCTGCATGCTGTCCATACCTGTGCAGTCAATTTA
This sequence comes from Setipinna tenuifilis, assembly GCA_030347295.1. Taxonomy (NCBI): domain Eukaryota; kingdom Metazoa; phylum Chordata; class Actinopteri; order Clupeiformes; family Engraulidae; genus Setipinna; species Setipinna tenuifilis. The sequence continues at coordinate 7,752,947 of CM059286.1, forward strand.
GTGTTTTTTTCAGGATGCACTGATATATTGACCCAACATTGGTGTCGTCTGATATAAGCCTTTTTGTCTGGCACCAGTTATTACTTCTGCGCAAGCTAAATTTTGTGTTTATGCCTGGGCTGGCACCTGCAGAAGCCATGCTAAGATGGCCAAAGGATTTGAAAGTAATACATTAAATGCAGTTATTTTTATGGATGTCTAAGTTTTTCTGCCTCAAACAGATACAATTACCATCAAAGGCAGAAGAATGAAAAATCAGTATTGACATGAAATATGGTGTCACGAAATGTCACAACAGCTCCATGTTAAACCCATGTGCAGATGCAGTATACCATGTAGTTAATATCTATTTGGCTATGCAAGAGTTGTACCATTTTTAAAAACATTTTTGCCGTTCAGAGTGCAAAAAGCACAAGGTAGGCAGCTATCTGGCATTTGTTCCCTGACACACCTTAGCTCCTGGTCGAGGGTGACCTGGTAACAGTGACTGTGTTTGTGCACATCCGCAATGATGGCAGATGGCACAGTGTTTGTTTACCAAATGTAATTTCTGCTCACGACCTCAGAGCAGGGGCTGGGTAGACTCAGGTGATCTGTCTGTGTTTGGTCAGAGAGAGAAGTAGGGAGGAGGGAGGGGGTGGCTGAGAGAGAGAGAGAGAGAGAGAGAGAGAGAGAGAGAGAGAGAGAGAGAGAGAGAGAGAGAGAGAGAGAGAGAGAGAGAGAGAGAGAGAGAGAGAGAGAGAGAGAGAGAGAGAGAGAGAGAGAGAGAGAGAGAGAGAGAGAGAGAGAGAGAGAGAGAGAGAGAGAGAGAGAGAGAGAGAGAGAGAGAGAGAGAGAGAGAGAGAGAGAGAGAGAGAGAGAGAGAGAGAGAGAGAGAGAGAGAGAGAGAGAGAGAGAGAGAGAGAGAGAGAGAGAGAGAGAGATGGAAAGAGCCTTAATTAGTCTTTAGCCCACTACTGACCCTATCCTCTCAGTGCAGAAAGTGTGTGTGTGTGTGTGCATGTTTGTGCATACACATCTGTCAGTGCAACACAGCACTGCGGAAGACTGTGCTGTAGCCAAGCTAGCAGTAAGCAGAGGTGATCAGGTTGTTGATTAATCATTCAGGTCAGGGCTTTTTGCGTGAATGTGCTGACAGTGCCCTCGTCATCTTGCACGGCCACGTCCTCACTTCGCATAAGGGCCTTCTGGGAAAATGGCGGACTATTGATTACGAGAAGCCTCCACGGCGCAGGCCAGTGTCATCCGGATCACAGTCTGAAGTTCGTCGACTCAAAGCCGCAACCCAACGGTCACAGTAACCCTGAGCGCAGCGGGGCAGCAGACCTCAGCAGGAATGTCGCTCAGTCAGCTGACCGGCCTGTACCCAAATTCTGGGTTAATCTGGCCCAGGACTTCCCTCATTAATCTAGTTAGCTTATTTTGTCCAACAAGCAGACGCCAGACATCACCAGCCTAGTTCACCTTGTTCATTTTGACACTCATGGCATGATAAGGGAGATCGATCTCCATGTCAAGGTCAACATAACCTAAGCTGATTCCTGGAAAAAGCCCTCCATGCATTAACCCTATTTAAGATATCTTTGAGAAATTATTGTCTAACAAACTTTTTCTTTTTTAACCACAGCATGAATTACTTAGATCAGGTGGTTTGGGGGTTTAGAAAACTAATCCTAGCTTGTAATAATATAAAGTTATTACTGAGTTTTGTAATGGCCATCGAGGCTTCATTGTGCAATGGCAATGACACTCTCAAATGAAAGAGGATTGATTTTTGTGATTAATACTTTTATTCCACATTGCCAGCCCATTGACACCCAGTGTGATTCTTGCTTCCAAGACTAAAAAGCAGCCGGTTGGCTTTAGTGTGTGCGTTGTGTGTTGGTGTAATGCTGAGACTGGTGCGTCTTGGTGGTGCCTGTCTGTTATCCCATTGCAGCGGTCCTTCTCTCCTCCCAGGTGAAGGGGTTAGCCTCTCCAGACATAACTCACCGTGCTTTTGTGAGCCTCCATTTTTTTTTCCTTCCGGCACCTTCTTTACCCTCTCTCGGAAACACAGTAATAGAGGCTGTCTGCCACAGCTGCTCATTGGAGTAGTTATTGATTGCCCCCATCAAAGGTCTCTTGCAGTGTGTATTTGTAAGGAAATGAAGTCTATTACTCACCTGTCAAGCCCCTGTAATGATGGATGCTTCTCTGTGTGTGTGTGTGTGTGTGTGTGTGTGTGTGTGTGTGTGTGTGTGTGTGTGTGTGTGTGTGTGTGTGTGTGTGTGTGTGTGTGTGTGTGTATATGGTTGCTCTGGTTTCAGGTATGCCATGGCCCTCTACAATCAACACGTGTGCCCAGTGGAGAACTGGTAAGTGCATGCAGACTCAGTACAACACTGGCAATACGCAGGACAACCAAAGAGTAAGGTGTATGAAGATTAGATGCAACTATGTAAGGAATAATGTTCTGCGAGGCGGTCTGTCTCGTCGAATAGGGGCTTCTCGTGTGAAGGAGCTTATTCCATGAGAATGACTAACTTGCAGGTCGATAACCTAACGATAACTGAATTGACTACTTGCGGAGTGATCTGAAAGTAGCACAAAATCCTTTGCCATTGACAGCGGTCATTATACTTTTTCAGTGGTCATATACAAAAATATTTCACCTCCAAACATTGGAGTTCATTCCATTTAAAGTCAATAGGTTGTCCGTCAGCATTCTAAATAGCCATATAATAAATTACTATATTTGCTGAATAATGCCTCATCATCAAAAACAAGAAGAACAACGATATTGCTACTAAATTATTACTACTACTAGCACTTCTGTTACCACTATTACCACTACTCCTACTACTGCTACTACTACTACTAATAATAATGTAATAATATACCACTATTGATACTACTGCTACTAATAACAATAATACTGTAATAATATTATAAAAAGAAAACCCAAAAGTAGAGGGCAAAAAAATGCATATATATTCTATACTCTCTATATTCCTGCCCACATCTTCTGTGTTTTGTCCTATGCTCACAGGCAAAATCACACAGGTGGGTGTTTACGCAGACTGGGCATTTCAGTTCAGCTCCAGCTCCAGCTCTCTTCTGTGGAGATGCACCCCGCAATAAAACAAACACCAGCCGCACAACTGTTTATGTAAACCAGGCTATTTCTTGCTCCCTCCATGCAAACACAAACAACGCATCTGTACTTGTACAAACAAACGCGATATAATTTTATTTTACACCTGTATTTATTTTTTGCTATATTTGAGCCCTTGGTTGATTGCACACCAGGTGACAGAAGGTCAACGTTATACCACAAGAAATGCAGGGAAACACATTTGAGACACTCTGACTCTGTATACCTTGTTTGCTTTTTGTTGTGGAACAAAATCACCTTCCACAGTTGCACAATAGCCTGTTCCTTAAGCACATTCTCAGAATAAATCAAGTTAATTTGTACGTTACAAAAACAAAATGACTCAATCCACTAGATAAATAGTGTGGAGACACGTCTGTTGAAATATGCATGAAGCCATCTGACGTGGCTCTCTGCGTCTCTGTCTCTCTGTCTCTCTCTCTGTCTCTGTCTCTGTCTCTCTCTCTCTCTCTCTCTCTCTCTCTTTCTCTCTCTCTCTGCCTTTAGACTCAAACTTTGAAAACGATTGGGAAATTTAGTTTTTTTGTGGGTGTTGGTTATTCACACTTCAGGTGTAAAGCAACAAGTTCTTATGAGACAAAACAACCTCCCAAGATTTGGGACATTTTGACTAGGACTCTGTAAATAAAAACAACTTTTTCGGACATTTCTTTGACACATATAACATAAAGCAAAAATCAGGAATTTAGCTTTTGTCACTCTCTTTCTCTCTCTCTGTCTCTCTCTCTCTTTTTTTCTTTCTCTGCCTTTTTTCTTCCTTTCTTCTGTCTTTTGCCTTTCTTTCGCTTTCTTTTTTGCTCACCTTCCCTTAACTTTCTATCTCTTTTTTCTTGCTACCTCTTTTCTCCTCTCTCTCTCTCTCTTTCTCTCTCTCTCTCTCTCTCTCTCTCTCTCTCTCTCTCTCTCTCTCTCTCTCTCTCCCCCTCCGTCTCTCCCATGGAGCTTGTGTGTCACCTGTGATTGAGGCCAGCGTTGCATTGCTCAACTGTTGCTTTAGCCAACACAGAGCGGCATTAACACTTACTGTACTGACCCCAATAATGCACACATAATCTGTCTGTCTGTCTGGGAATTAACATGCCAGCTCCACGGTCACACAGTCCTCCCCACCCACCCCACCCTATCTTGACAAACACACTGAACGTTGAGTTATTTATGAACAGGGAAAAAAAAATCAATTTTTAGCCTTTCTAAAAGTTCCTTCGGCTCTGCCTTGGTGGAGCTAGCTGTTGATGTGTAACCTGGTTCAGTCCCAACACCCAAGTGCCCCTCCCCCCATGGCATCATTGTTGGGGGGGGCTGCTCTACCCTTTCAGTTTCCAAATGTCTGCATTTCACCTGCTGCTGATATCATTGTTTCTATCAAGAATAAAGAAGCTGCATTAGCCTAAGGCCACTATAGTTTGGTTGTTACGACTATACAAGGCTCTGCTGTTCATCCTGTTCTCACCAAAATTAGTTACCCTTCCAGGTTGTCATTCCTCTGTAGTCTCAGAGGCAAAGACGGGGTTGTTGAACTGAGAGAAATTGAAACCTACAGGCTTCCCACAGAGTAATAAGTTTTGACCTGCCTGCAGTGGAATGCCTGTGCCACTTCCAATGCAGTGGTTCGACTCTTATGAGAGACAGAAAGCACCATTATCAGACTCTGAGTCTGCCTCTAAACCGGTGATAGGTAACTGAAGGGTAAATTAATGACAGTAATTGATAACAGAAGTTACAACCTAACTCAGAATCTTCCTACAGATTTCTTTTCTCAACCTTCTTGTGGACATTCTATTTAGTGTGCAGTAGGTATGTGTTTAGAACGTACACTCTTTTTGTTATACTTAATCTGTCTGATGGTATGTATTAAAAAAATTAGTACAGTTGTCCACAAGCAAATGTTCAGTAATTGTTTTAGTAACCAAACATGTTTTGTTTGGTTATGAGCACTCATTTTGTGTGTGTGTGTGTCTGTTTGTTTGTGTGTTTGTGTGTTTTCACATGTAGTCTGTATATTGTTTTGTGTTGTAGGATGTACAATCAGTCTTGTGAGGAGGAGTTGCCACTACAGAGAGGCCCGACTCTCTGCTGCACTCTGGACAATGTTCCCCTCATCAGGTGGGTGCTTTTATACCCTGCCAACCACACACATACACACACACACACACACACACACACACACACACACACACACACACACACACACAGACACTGCCACCCCCCCCCCCTCTCTTGTCACTCACACACAGACACACACACACGTGTACACACACATAAACACATCTGCGTCTCATAGGGGGCGAAGTACAGTACCTGTCTTTACATGTTCAGAGCTGCTATTATGGCACTGTGAGCTGGGAAGAGTTAATTACAATCATAACACTGGAGGCTTCCATCATGCTTCATG
>CM059286.1:7765995-7778495 GCA_030347295.1 Setipinna tenuifilis
GTGTCTAGGAACATTACCCATGGTCATTATAGTGCATTTCTTTGGACAGCTTAAGATCCTCTAGTAATAGTCTGTCACAAGAATATGCAAGAATGTGTGTGTGTGTGCGCGTGTGTGTGTGTGTCTGTATGTGTGTGTGTGTGCGTGTGTGTGTGTCTGTATGTATGTGTGTGTGTGTGCGTGCACGCATGGGGGTGTGTGCATGCATCAATAAGTGTGTGTAGACAGGACTATTGTGTGTGTTTGTGTATTTGTCTGTACACAAATCTCCCTGTCTCTGTCTCTTTGTCTGTCTTTCTGTCTGTCTCTCTCTCTCTCTCTCTCTCTCTCTCTCTCTCTCTCTCTTTCTCTCTCTGTATGTGGGTGTGTGAATTCACACGTGAATACTTGGTCTTAAGGGAGTGCCCCCCCCCTCCCTTGACTCCTCAGACCCCCACTCATCTCCATATGGCAATCTGATGACAGGAGCCTTCAGTGTGCTACAACTATACATGTACATCAGGGTGTGTGTGTGTGTGTGTGTGTGTGTGTGTGTGTGTGTGTGTGTGTGTGTGTGTGTGTGTGTGTGTGTATGTGCTCCAACTATATATGTACATCAGGGTGTGTGTGTGTATGTGTGTGTGTGTGTAAGCATTTTTGTGTGTGTGTGTATAGCTGTGAGTGTTCATGTATTTGTGCATGAGTGACTGTGTCTCAGTGTGTGTCTGTGAGTGTGTGTGTGTGTCTCAATATGCATGTTTGTACTGGCTGCCTAGAGGAAGGCAGTTCAAGTCGATAGCTCACAGCTGGAACACACACACACACACACATATACACACACACACACACATACACGCTTACACACACAAACCTCTAAACAGCCTCGTCCACTGCTTTGCCTTGTTGCTGCTGGTAAAGGCTCTGGAAACTTCTACACTATTCTTACAGCCCCCAAGGGAGAAGAATGGAGATAAAAAGAGCGATTGAGCAAGTAAGCGGGGGAGAGAGAAAGACCGAGAGAGCGAGGGAGAGAGGCAGAGAAAGAGAGAGAGAGATAGAGAGGCAGAGAGAGCGAGAGAGATGCAGAGAAAGAAACAGAGAAAGAGAGATCGAGAGACAGCAAGACCTCTCACCCCATACCATCAGATTCATGGCTGTGACGTTATTACTGTTTTTGTATTAAATGAAAAGTTTTTCTTTCTCTCTGAGCCTGGTCAGGATTGTATCTATAAAATGAGTCACAGGGCCCCCCATGATTGAGTTTTAAGAGACATTAGAAAAGTGTTTCCATAAGGCCTGTACCACCCCCCGGCAGTTAGGATGTAGGCTGAGCGCTGTCCTGGTGTTCACGAGCAGGGCCCCCAAAATTTACTCCAGAAGTCCTCCAGAGTAGCCTTCTAGAAAGTTCCTGCCACCTGCTGCTAGTATCCTCACTGTTTGACTTGGAAATGGTGTGGTGGGGGGCATTTTAAATGGACAGGAGCTTGTCTCAAGCTGGACAGCGTGGGATTTTTCTCAAGATTCCACCTTTTATGACCTTGTGTGGTCTGTAAACACACACACACACACACACACACACACACACACACACACACACACACAGTGAAACAGTGGGGCAATTATGCTTACACAGTCACACTCTGAGGAGGAAAGCTGTAACCCTTCTGGTTGGTCCTGCTAAGTCACCTATGACATTTGACCTTCTCAGTTTGGTCAAAGGTTGCCTTTGGGGTGTATGTGTGTCGGTGTGTGTATCTGTGTGTCTAAGAGAGAATAAGAGGAGATGAGAGAGTTTGATTATGAAAAAGAAACTGTGTTTAGCATGGTGTCCTGCTTTTGTACTCCCAAAATAGGTCGGCCATATTGGCACAGAGAGCCACTGTATGTTCTAGATCCATCTAAATGGATTATGTTTGGGTAAAACCAAAACTGTTGACCTTTTAATGACCTTCTATGCTATGTCCTATACCGTCATGATTACTGACAGTTATCAGTGTAAGCAAGTGTATTTAGTGCCGACCAGACAAAACAGATCAGCTATGTTTTGTCATTGGCAGTCATTGCTGTTGTTTGGTTGTCAACAAATCAGGCTCTCTGTCTAGATTTGTTATTTGTTTTTTATTTTAATGTTTTTTTAATGTTGTGTTTGTGTCGTCTGCGCGTTCTTTGAAGCGGACCCTGATTCTGGCAATAAGGGTGGTAACGATGATGATGTATAATGTCGCCCTCCTAATAAAACTAAACAAAGACTATAGTACATTCTTATTTAGACAGCCAGATCGTCTCAAAACACCTAAAATGGGGAGATAATGACAGAAGATAAAGAAAAAGTACACAATACTTTAGAAGAAAAAGGGCACTTTATAACAAAATGGATGTCGTCTTGCATGCCCGCCCCCCCCCCTCGCAGCTAAATGCTTCCAGCTGTGAGAAGGGAAGGGCACTGGTTCAGTGAGTGAGCGAGTCTGGGGTCCACAGAGGGGGGGGGAATGCCACTGCGTCTCTGGTGGTTACAGGTTGTGTAACACTGAGGTCTCTTTTTCTTATTATGTGTTTTTTTTTTTCCTGGGGAGACCATAGAGCACCGGGAAGCATGTGTCAGCACTGTGACGCCATAGCAGACAGAGACAGAGGACAGAGCAAGGAAGTATGAGGGAAAGCGAGTGTGTGTGTGTGTGTGTGTGTGTGTGTGTTTTTTGGGTGGGGGGGGGGGGTGTTGCTGTGTGTGTGTGTGTGTGTGTGTGTGTGTGTGTGTGTGTGTTTGCTGAGGGGGTGGGGGTTACGGGAAATGTTCTGGGCCGGAGACAGGGGTGGACACACCTCCCACTTTCGCTGGCCGGAGGAGTTCGCTCTCTCTCTCTCTTTGTGGTGTCTGCGTGTGGACATTTGTCTTCATGTGTGTTTCCGCGTGTTTGTGGGTGTGTATTGTTATGTGCGTTTACATGTGTGTGTGTTTGGTATCTGTGTGTGTCCTCAAATGTGTTTTCGTGTATGTGTGTATGTATGTGTGTGCGTGTGTGTGTGTTTAGTATGTGTGGGGGGGAAGTCAAAAAGGCAGTCTTGTGTGTGTGTGCGCGTGTGTGCGCGTGTGTGTGCGTGTGTGCGTGTGTGTGTGTGTGTGTGTGTGTGTGTTCATGAGTGACTTTGGTGTTTGTGTGTGTGTGGGTGCCGTGAACGTGTGTGTGTGTGTGTGTGTGTGTGCCCGTGCGAGGTGCGTGCTGTGCGTGTGTGTGTGTGTGTGTGTTGTTGAGCACCCAGACCATGTGTCAAGAGGCAGCGGATGATGAATGAAAAGGCCTGTAGCTGACCTCATCTACGGTCCAGGCATATTTGCCGCATACCCTATCTGCTCCTCTGGAGTGCAGCGATCCTCCTCACGTCTCTGTCCATAGATGGCCGAGGAGCAGAGGGGGGAGTTTTTTATCTCTGCCTGCTGCCCTGGTTCAGTGTCAACTCATGTGGGACACGGGGATGTTTGACAGTCAGGACAGAGGAGAGGCCCTTTGCTCCCCCAGTCTAAACAGGACAGTAGCATACACAAACGCCCACTGCTTTCGCTAAGTTAGTGGCTGGAAGAATAAGGAAATGTTGTAGTAAAGCACTCACAGAGGCAGACATACACAGACAGACAAACACAACACAACACAACACAACACAACACAACACAACACAACACAACACAACACAACACAACACAACACAACACAACACAACACAACACAACACAACACAACACAACACAACACAACACAACACAACACAACACAACACAACACAACACAACACAACACAACACAACACAACACAACACAACACAACACAACACAACACAACACAACACAACACAACACAACACACACACCACCCATAATATTTGGCCAATCAGATGGAGCTCTGCTGCCCTGGGTGCCCTCCCCTGTAGCATACTGTATGCTGCTGACTGGCTGGGGGTCTACAGGTGAGCACAAATTTGAAAGACTTTAACACTGTCGGTTGAAGTGTGTAATACCCTCACACTGTCTACAGGTCATGACCTAAGATGAAGTTTTTGTTATTGCTTTGTCAGCTAGATGGTGTGTGTGTGTGTGTGTGTGTGTGTGTGTGTGTGTGTGTGTGTGTGTGTGTGTGTGTGTGCGCGTGTGTGTGTGTGTGTGTTTGTTTGTGTGTTTGTGTGCCACCTTGAGACCTTTGCAAGGTGATGGCATCAGTCTTAGTCAGCAGAAGTCCACACCTCAGCAGACTGCTGTGGTTGCATGTGTGTATATATTCTTGTGTGTGTGTGTGTGTGTGTGTGTGTTTGTGTGTGTGTGTGTGCGTGTGTGTGTGTGTGTGTGTGTGTGTGTGTGTGTGTGTGCATGCATGTGCATGCATGATATTGCCTTGCATGCATACAAATGATGCAGAGAGAAAATAGTGGCGGGCAGATTGGAGCTGACATTTGTAGCCTCGGTGCTATACCTATCTGGTGAGGCAGAGCCAGACATTAGTCAATAAATACAGGGAGCCTCTGCAGTAAAAAGTGAGGGAGACAGAGACTCCTACTGCTTAGAAGTTCCTGACAACATAGTGACAGTCCTGAGTCCTCTATACTGTCTCCCCTTACACGTATGAGTGAATGATGTTACTAGGGGCCTTAAAAGCTTTTCACACATCTATGATAATTCCCAGGGAGTGTCCTAACAGAACAAATTAGTGATCATCCCTTCCACAAGTAAGACTTAGGCAAGTAATTGTGTTGCAACTAATTGTGTTGCCAATGGAACTGTTGTATAAAAGCAACATAACACAAGTGGGAGTGAAGGTGTTTGTGGCGGAACCACACCCGTGAGGATATCCACAGACACGAAGCCGAAGGCTAAGACTGTAGGTAACCACACCTGTGAGGATATCCACAAACACCCTTACTCCCACTCGTGTTATGTTGCTTTTATACAACAGTTCCATTGCCAACACAATTAGTTTATAGACCATTTTTTTAATTTTGTTTTTTAAGTTTTATTTCATTGTATTTAAGTTCACTCCAGTCTCTGCTCCACAAAAGAGTTCCAGTTCGAGTCAACAGCATCTGTGGTCTATTTGACAGAGGTGAAAAAACTGAAAAATTGTATTTAAGTAAAAGTATCTTTACTTTGCTTAAATCCTACTCAAGTAAAAGTACCCATCTGAAAATGTACTCGAGTAAAAGTAAAAAATTATTTTATATAAATTATTTTATATATTATCTAGACGTTGATTTGGACATTCCCCTGTATTGTGCAGATGCTAAAATATGGTTGTTGTCATTGTTTCCAGTCTGAACTAAGCCTAATGCACAGATGATGTTCTGCACTCTTGGGTGTCTTGTTAAAGTCTGCCCTAGTGTATGAATGCACTCGATTTTGCTTTTCTCTCCTGCTTGTTTACGAACTAGATGGAATGGAATGTTGGTGGAAAGTTTTAGCCATTTACACTGTATCTTTGGCAGAGTGATTATCAACTGGAGTAAAAGTTCTGCCAAGTTTTGCCTGTGGATGTCCAAATAACACAGCTGTTTCACTAATTAGTTCATCTACCTGGATGTAGAATTGTGCCAGTTGGAATCAGCTGACTTTGTGAATGAAACAGCTGGAACAAAAGCATAGTATGGCCTTTTTACTTTGTAAAGCCTGATTACACATCTCTGACCAGTGTACAGCTTCTGGTTGCTCTCATTCCTGTTCACAATTAAACATGGTCATATTCATATTTGGAACATTTGAACAATGTGAAAAATGATCTGCAGTTCTTAGTAATAATAATGTTTCCTAATACTGGATAACAACCAGATGGCCGGAAGGGATGTTTGTGTGGTATCTTAACCGGGAAAGCAAAGAAAAACTCCTCTGCATTGTGCTTAGATTCCCATAATTCCTTTCATCGGAGATAATATCCTGTCCGTCCGTCCCGGCGCGCGGTGGAGGTTGTGTTGTGTTTGCGCCATCGGCTCTGTCCTGCTCTGTCCGTTACGCAAGCGCTCCTTTGCAGAGGGAGCGGGAGGTGAAGGGGATGGACAGAGGAGAGGGGAAAAGTAATATAAGCCACACAAAAAAAAAATCATTTTGTCTCCTCTGTCCCCTGTCTGGAATGTTTTCTCAGACGATTTTTGTGGCACACTTATTGTGTAACTGTGTCACTGTGGCGTGCCCGATGGCGTTTTCAAATGGCCGTGGTGCAATAGCTCCAATTTTTTTTTTTGCAGTGCACTCACCAAGGGGTCAGAGGGACTATTGCACTTATGCAACCCCACTCACCCCGTCCCACCAGCCCCCCTCCACTTTAAGAAACCCTGATGCCAGTCCAAAATGTTGGACGCCGTGGCGTATTTGTGTGCCTGTCTGCGTGTCCTAGTGTATGCACGTGCGGTGTGTGTGTGTGTTTTTTGTGTGTGTACACATACATGGATGTGTGTGTGTGTGTGTGTGTGTGTGTGTGTGTGTGTGTGCATCTGTGTGTGGGTGAGTGTAACTGTGTGTGTACTATTTTTGTGTGTTTGTGTGTGTGTGCCTGCATGTAAGTTTGTGCAAGTGTGAGTTCTTTCAGTGTGTGGGTGAGTGTAACTGTGCATGCACTATTTTTGTGTGTGTGTGTGTGTGTGTGTGTGTGTGTGTGTGTGTGTGTTTGTCTGTTACACCTTTCCCCATCCACCCCCTGGGAGCCTTCATTAAGCATTAACCTCAGCAGCATAGCAAACAAAGCTCAGTCTCGGCCAGCTCTCACAGCACACATGAGTGAGTAAGAGGTCTGGACATCCAGTACAGTATTAGCCCATTAATATTAAACCCCCACCCCACCCCACCCCACCACTGCCCCTGACCTACCTCTTATTAATTACTCCTCCAGTCCTGCTTTCCCTCACTCTGTCTTCTTCGACTCTGCCTTCCTTTCACTGTAGTCTCTAAGTCTGTCCTAATTTGATTTTCTTGCACTCTTTCTTTCTTTTTCTTTCTTTCTTTCTTTCTTTCTTTCTTTCTTTCTTTCTTTCTTTCTTTCTTTCTTTCTTTCTTTCTTTCTTTCTGCTATCCCACTTCATCTCTCAAAATGTCTGCCACTTAAAGCAACACTAGCAACAGTAGTGTTCATCTTTGATTGCCCTACAGGTTGGAGGTGGAATTTGTCTCTCATAGAGAACTACAGATAGACGGTCCGTTTCTCTAAACATACAGTACTTAGTGCGGTTATAGCCCATTGAGGGCAGCAAAGCGAATTTAAAAGTGCATTTCACCCTGTTACAAGTTGATGAACCACTGAAATGATTTTGAAAACATTATTTTAAGGTTGAAAAAACTATTTCCACACCAGACTTTGCCTGCCATTGGCCCTCTCTGAATAAGCTGCTCGACTTCCCATCAGACCTGTGCCCTCATGACTGACAGAAGAGCCCTCTGCATGTGGTGTGCTGCAATTCAGCAGAGAGCATTAGGTCATGTCAAGAGACAAGGCAGGGTCATTGACACTGGCTTACAATAATTTAGTGCTTCCTGATGAGGGCTGCTGCAATGGTTTATGGGTAATGGTGAGCGCATCGGCATATTTGGTTGTGTGCAACCATAATGAAAGTATGATCGTAAGTACGATCTCCGGAGCTTAATCCAATAAGAGACAGTAAGTCATAATATTTTGCGTCATATTGTTGCAGTTGAAATATAGGTCAGTATCTTGGCTAGTCTTACCTATATTCAGAATGTCACACCTGAGTGATAAGTCAGTAGTCAGTAGGTTGTGCATGGCCTGTTTGGCCCCCGAAGCAGTCGTGTGTGTCAAGAGAGCTCTCACAGGAGGTTTGTCTGAAATCTTTGTGGTAGTCTGGACAGTATCAAATGCAAATGTAGTAATGAATTTGTTGTCTCTCTGTCTTTCTCTGCCTTCCTGTCTATCTCGATGAGATTTCCTTATGCTTGTTTTGTATCTCCTCCTTTTCTCTCTTTCTTTCTCTCTCGTTTTTTTTCTATCTCTCTCTCTTGCCCTTTATTTCGCCCTTCCACCCCCACCTTTATTTGTCTCTCTTTCTCTCTCTCTTTCTATCACTATCTCTTCCGCTCTCTATCTCTCCCTTCGTCTTCCCCCCTCCCTCTTCCTGTTTCCGTATCTTACTCCTCTCCATCTTCTGTCTCTCCTCAGTGATGGTGATCGTGTTGCTGCGCTACGCCCACGTGATCGAGAAGCACCAGAACTGCGTGCTGAACACGGCCAGTCTCTCCACGGGATGGATCTGTGCAGCTGGACTCATCATCGTTGGCAACTTCCAGGTATTAAAAACAGAAAAAAAGCTATCCCTACCCTTTTCACACTCCCTGTCTCATACACACACACACACATACACACACACATATACACACAGAGACCATAGGTCGCATCATACTCTTTTATCTAAGTCTGAGTTATAACATGGGTCCTCAGGATCTCTGAAGGCATGTAACTGGTAGGGAACCTACAGATAGGGCTAGAAAACAGACATAGTACATATGACCTTTCAATTATAATGACATATGATGATAGGACCAGGAGCGCGTGTGCACATGTGCGTGCGTGTGTGTGCTTGTGTGTGTGTATGTGCATGCATCTGTTGAGTTTGTATGCTTGTGTTCCCTTCTATTTCACGAGCTGCCCACTGAAGCTTTTACCACTGTGATGCTGGATTGGTGCTCTGAGATTCATTGAAAATGCTTCACTGTTAATCAATATACAACAAATTACACACATACAAACATACACATAAACGAACACACACCCCTGCTTCAGTGACCCATGTCATAATTTATAAATCAAGTCTGGTGGTTGAGGAGAGCAGAGAACAGTAGAGAAAAGGAGAAGATTTGAAAGGAGAGTAGGGCAGAGAAGAGGAAAGGAAAGGAAAGGAGAGGAGAGGGTCTTTACTTGCTTAAATGTTTGGAACGTTGGCTCCCTGCCCAGACCATGAGACCACAGGGAGGTCAACCAGTCAGGCATCACACTCGCCACTTTATGGGTACGTTTCCATGGTGACATGGCGGCAAGATAGGAAGGGGAGGGGCTGAGATCCATGAGATAATGTAAACTTTCGTATGATTGAATCACATCTGAGCGTTATTCCCTGTGTGTGTCTAGCTCCATCCTATGTGTGGTGGTTTGACATGCTCATCTCTCAAAGTCACCGTGGTTAGGGTCAGAGGTCAACTTGTCTGCATTCTTCAGAGCATGCAGTATCTGGCCTGAGGAGACCAGAGGCCACATATACATATTTATAAACAGAAATAACATGATTTTTGATCTTTCACTCAAAAATATTTCTGAGTTATTGTATCATGCATTGATGGTTCAATACAATGATAAATAGACAGGCTTGTAACAATACACAGTTAGAAATACTGGAGTTTGAAACCAGTGCTAAGGGATAGACTATGTATGTGTTTGCATTTCAATGGGTTCATGTGCATTTGTGTCTCCAGGCTATACTAGTTTTGCTGTTGTGGATATATTTTTTGTTTTACTACAAGTTCAGTAACTCAGTCATACGGTTGGAGTTCACATCTCTATGGTATGGGAATTTGCAGCATAGAAATATTTTCTGAGGGCCTCTAACCATTCATAACCAACTATTTCTCTAACTGCATAGTGACAGCTATTTAATATTTAGCCATCACCTGTCAGTACAGTTGCAAGTCCACACAGGCACAAAGTATTGGTGCATAGACCATCCCCATAACACAATCTGTGTGATGCATGCTGGAAAAAGAACTAAACAGAGCATACTTGGTCTTCATAGTATGTATTCATCAACACAACAACTGAAAAAAATACCTTAGCTATTGTGGGGGTGGCTTTTTGTGGTGCACCCCAACTTACTGTAAAAGCGGGCATATTATGTAAGAATGGCAGTGGAACCTTGGGAAACCAACCAACCAACCAACAAGAGTTCTTCGGAAAACAGGTCATCGGAAGAAGGCTTACAGTAACTGCCATAGCCGGGTCTGACTCATTGACACCTCAGGCTCTGCTTCCCATCAAGTGATAATGGGCCCACACACAGGTATTGGAGTCTCTGAAGACTGCGTTAATAGCACTTGCCTTTACACAGAAAAGAGTGCACAGTGTTGTCTGGACCATGTCTACTTTTGCATGGATTTGGGTGTAGATTTGCTTGTAGCTTTGGTGTTTAGAAGCATATGCTCCTAAGGAGTATTGTATTAGTTTATCTAGCTATTCCCCCCCCCCCACCCCCCACCCCCCCATCACACCCTCCTGACATATACACGTAATAGTGGTACAGTACAGATACTTTATTTATTTACACATATTTAACGCAGAAACATACCACTGTTCTGTGATAAGTTTTTGGTTCAAAAGACAGATGCTTCAAAGTCATCTAATACATGGTGTAGTGACAATTATAAGCAAAGAAAAGGATTATTGCCATATAGGCATAGGAGGTTGAATTGAGACCCTAGACCAGGGGTGCTCAATACGTCGATCGGGATCTACCAGTCGATCGCGAGGCCAATAGTGGTAGATCGCGTACAACTTCGGGAAAAAAAAAAAGTTCCCTGTTCGTCCTGCACATGCTAGTTAGCTGATGGCCCATCACGCATCCACCGGCACGCAAACATTTGGACCCATCAACCTTTGCAATCAAAGCCCTGCAACTTTCACGGCATACAGTTACACGATGCTGTGAAACCATGGCTGAGGATGTAACCCAGCAGATGTGGAAGGACATCGGAGATTGCGAGTGCTTCTCACTGCAGTTGGACGAATCTACGGACGTGAGTGACACAGCACAGGTGTGCATTTACATTCGTATGGTGTTCAGTGATATGACTGCAAAGAAGGAGCTATTGACAGTGATTCCCTTGAAAGAACATGCGCGAGGAGAGGACATTTTTCAGTCGTTTAAAAACTTTAGCGACAAAACTCAGCTCCCACTGTAGCCTACAAGTTAGTGTCCATCACCACGGATGGAGCCCCCGCAATGGTTGGTCGCGTGAATGGGTTCATTGCCAGGTGCAGACAGGACGATGCTTTTCCAGACTTCGTGAATTACCACTGCATTATCCACCAACGAGCATTATGCGCGAAAATGCTGAACATGAAAGAGATCATGGACGTGGCAACGAAGATCGCCTGCTCAATTAGAGCTAGAGCACTCCAAAGACGGTTATTCCGCGCACAACTGGAGAAGGCTGACAGCGACCACTCTGAGTTGTTGCTACACACTGACGTGAGGTGGCTTAGTCACCGAGTCTCGATTCCGAGAGCTCTGTCCAGAAATCAAGGGTTTTTTCCGTGAAAGTGGACATGCAGAATACAAACAGCTGAATGACGAATGCGCAACTAAGCAGCCTATGCTACACGTCATCAAATTAAACTCTGAACTAATTATTAATACTATTATTATTATACATTGTCACTGTATTATTATTATTACTATTATTATTATTATTATTATTATTATCATTATATGGTAATTTAAAAACATGTTCAGAGCTTATTTTGTTGCAATATTGGCTTGGAATTTTCAATACATTTTAAAATAACGCTTTTATGGGTCGGTAGATCTTTGTGACTTGGTCATTTTACAAGTAGCTCGCACACTGAAAAAGTGTGAGCACCCCTGCCCTAGACTATGTTTGGAATGCAGGCCTGTTTGTCTATTTGTAATTAGACCTTTGGCCGAGAGTTCTCCTGAAATTTCTGTTTTCCCGAAATGTGGGTGTTGAGAAGTGATGGTGTGTTTATTGAAGAGAAAAAGTCCCAAATTTCCGAGCAGCAAGAATTTCCATGGAAGAGCGTAGGGTGTGAAGCCTGGGATGTATTTAAACTAAATGAGCATTTATTCATGCAGACCGAAAGAGTGGGGGGTCCTATGAGTGTGGATTCTGTTTTTTGTCTGCATAAAATGCTCGGTCAAGTTGAGCTTAAGGCAGGGCAGAAAAAAAAAACATTTGCTTCTACTTCCACTAAAGACATTTATTCACACATACGCGCGCGCACACACACACACACACACACACACACACACACACACACACACACACACACACACACACACACACACACACACACACACACACACACACACACACACACACACACACACACACACACACACACACACACACACACACACACACACAAACAAACAAACACAAACACTCAGACTGAGTCACCCACAAGATCTCTGCATTTAGTTGTGATTGTGAAAGGGAGTTGTGCATACAAAGAGTTCCTGCTGCCATGGTCAAGACTAAGTCTTGCCAAAAAGTGCTCTCTCATTCAGACATGGTGCGAGATCAGCTGTGGGAGGAGAGAGTCTAGGGCTGCCAAATAAAGCTCTGGCCCTAATCAGCAACTGCATTTGCCACGAAGTAATGAGTAGACTCACAGGAAGACAGCCATTAACACCCAGGGCTCTCTGGATTCCGAGGGGGTTTGCCCACACTTGATCCCGACGATGCACGCAAGATCCAAGCCTTGCAAATCTGTCCCGGTTCACATGGGGTAATATGAAGGTACTGTTGTTAACCACA